>CAJQZJ010004796.1:945960-957812 GCA_907164525.1 Lophiomys imhausi | reverse complement strand
GTGTGTGTGTGTGTGTGTGTGTGTGTGTGTGTGTGTGTGTGTGTGTGCTTGTGTGTATGTTTCCTTCAAAAGGCCAGTGAGCATTACAGTCATGAAGCATCTTCAGTAAGAGTTCAGGCTTAGACTACTACAGCCTTATTTTCATACCTTCAGCCTTAGGTGCTTCCTATTTTTTCATTCAGAGTAGGAGAAGAAAACTGCTCTATTCGATCCATGAGGTTCATCTGTTTAGAGCAGACACCCCAGATCCTTCACAAAGCTCCAGCAGCGGGCCATTGAGTTTCCCCAGGCAACCTTCCCTTTATCTCTCTCAAGAGCAGTGAAAGTTTTTAGGTTTTAGGTTTCGAATTGCCTGTGAAAAAGGCACTGGAAATATCAACATAAACTGCTACTGCAGGAGCCTTCACAGTCTGGGAAGACTTTAATCTGCAGACACTAGCTTATTGGCAACCCAGATTGCAAGAAAGTGGATATTCTTTAGACTGTCACTGTGCAGAGTGGCTGACAGTTTCCTGTCAGTCAATCCAATCATATAAATCACTTCTTTGTATGTAAACCTGGGGAAAATAGCAGCAGTAAGGAAATGACAGAGGATGTGGTTATCTCCAGATAATAACTCCCTGGGGAGATCAGACGCACCTGTGTTACTCCACCCAGGAGAGTGATTAAAGCAGAAAACCTGCACCCAGCTTCCTTCACTCCATCACACCACGACCAGCATTAGCCCCAGCTTACAAATACGTCCTGATAAAATCAGCTCACATTGCACACATCGCGGGCTGTCCACAAAGACAAGAGGCGAAAAGCACAGGAAGCTCGGACTGTTATTATTTTTCTGGCAAGGATTCCTAGATTTAAAAAAAAAAAATAAGAAGAATTGTAAGAATAGTCAAGGGGAGACCACAACTGGGTCCTGTGGGATTAACTCTGTAAACCATACCTGCCTCTGTTCAATCTGGGAGAGGCCACCCTGGGGAAAGCCTATGGGGGAAAGAAAAAGAAAGAACGAAAGAAAGAAATAAAAAGAAAATCCTCCCTGTTTCTCAGGTCGAAGAGTTGGGGCATATGAAATCACTGGATGTAACAGGAAAGACAAGGGTTCTCTTTATTTCCTTTGGGTCCAAACCTGTTTTGCCTAGGAGCCTTTGGTCACGAACAACTTTTCTGCCAGGTGAAATGGAGTGTTTACAGGCATGGAAAAAAATTAAAAAAGATGAAGAAGGTTTTATTTCCCCTCTCTGCACTACATGCATTTCATTAGCCCAGACTCTGCAGGCTGGATGCCAGAAATGTCACATACGAAGGAAAACTAGTTAAATTAAAACAAAACCAATCCCGCCCATTTCTATTTCAATGTGGAAAAAAAAAATCTTTCCGAGGGTCAGTTATAAAGCAGGAGTTAAGAGCCACGGCAACTGGAACTTACATGTGCATGGGAGGTGAAGGAGTCCCGCTCCTTTCTTTCTTCCTGTAGAGAAGCTGCATGCTATAAAGTTATTTCTCCATCAGTCAAAATGTTTTTACCTTTGCAGTGGTCTGCGCACCATGCATGATAGCTATTATTTGGATTTAAGTTCAAATCTGAGAGGCTTCCATAAGGTCCATGTGTATGCAGCAGAAGAATCTGAAGAGATCTGTGTCCTCGAGAGAGAGAGATGTGTTTGCCAGCAGTTTCTAGATTGCTTTGATGCTCAATCCCACTGTAGATGAGGTCTGTGTTGAAACTTTTAGACTGTCAAATGCAGACATCATTTGAGAGGTGAAAATGTCTTTAGAGGTGATCAGTTTAGAGGCAGGAGAATCAGATAACACCCAGTAGAGAGACAGAGAACCCATGGTGGGATGAGAAAAAGTTAGTGAATACATGGCTTCTTTTATCCGACTGATGTGTGGACACCCATTTTATCATTTACCTTCTGCACTTGGTATTATCAACTCTTCCACTGTATCTATTTTTCCAAGTCTAGCTTGATTGAGGGATGGCTTGTGTCTTGTTACATTTTCTTAATGGTTAGAGTGTATGAATTCATTTAAAATATGATCATTCCCATCCCACTGTCCTCTGTTGTAGATTACTCATTGGTATTCTTGGACATACTTATACCTTTGCCCTAAACCTATGTCCATACTTGGGGAATGAAATTTAGCTGGGCATAGGCCAGTCACAAGGTCTGGTGGGTAAAGACTCTTGTTACATGTTCTTGACAATCAGAGTTTGTCAAGACAATCAGGTGGAGGGGGGAGAAAAGACGGCATAAAACTGACCTTTGACTCTCATATGTTCATTGATGTACATGTGACTACATACAAGCACACACAATAGTAACATATATAAATGTGAAAATTAAATTAAGGTAACCTGCACCCATGTGCTCTAGTTTAATATGTAAAGAAACTGTACCCAGTAATTGAACTTCCCCCCAGTGGAGGCTGAAAGTTGACTCAAAAAAATTGGCACATAAGGCAAATGCCAAGTACAGCCAATCAGGTTGTTTCACCCTGCCAAGCACTTTGCTCTGACTGTAATTATAACTAGCTCATGTGGTGAAGTGGGACATGCACAGACATTTTGCTACTTACTGCTGTCCAATCCTGGAGCATTTTCCTTATTCAAGTAAACATCAAATCCCCATGCTTTTCATTTTTATTTAAACATTAATTACAACATTTTACCCATTTCTTATTGTTTGACTTAGCTGGCTGTTTGTTAAACTCATATCCAGGTTCTTCTGCAAGAGCAATTCATGTTCTTAACCACTGAGCTATCTCTCCAGCTTCCATTTTGTTAATTTTTATTTAAATGTTGTGCGCATGAGAGGTGGGGCACAATGATGGGAAGGACTGAGAGGGAGGAGGGAGAGGGACCAAGGGAGAGAGGGGGAGAAAAGGAAGGGATTGTGGAGGACTATTCTCAATTTATTTTTTCTTCTACCCTCCCCGTGCACTGGCAAGTGTGGTATACATATTTGTTTCCCATTCATTTTAGCCACCATGCCATTTTGTCTTTCCAAACAGCATCCAAGAAAATCCCACTGGCAATACAACTACTACGTTTTAATTATTCCTGAAGCCGATGGTGGTTTCCCCTTGCAGGGTGCCCACCTACCTTGGGAAGCTGTGGCCTGCTGGCTTGTTGGTGGTAAGGCAGGTGCACATTCTCAGAGCTGCCTGCCCCCATTTCAGTATCCCTGCCTGTTGACACCTTTGGAGAGTTATGGCCTAGGGTTACAAAGATGTTTCTTTGTTTCCTCGAGGTTGGTGTCTGTATGCATTTCTTTCTTTCTTGTTCTTGTTTTGGAGTGATTTCCAAAGAAGTGTTCTTGTCTTCCTCCTAATTATCATAAAAGTGCAATTTTATTCTACTGGTTTTGATTTTCAATATTTTAGTGATTCATTTTAAGTGTTTTGCATCTTTGCCATTCTTTCTTCCATATGGATATGGTCATGGTTTATATAAAATATTGATTTTTCGAGTCTACACAGATGTATTTGGGGCTAATTTTAAAATGACTTACTATGTTTCCAAACAGTTAAAGAATATGGACTTTAAGTGGCATTTTAATTTTCTTGGTATCCTTTTTGAGCCTTCAGGGATTTTATTTTATTTTGTGTTAGAAATTTTATGTGTGCATACAAACAAAAAAACAAAAAAACAAAAAGCTTTGTATATTTTGAATGCCTACAAATCAGAAAAGGCCTCTTAACATTACTGTTGATATTCTTAGAATTATTAATTTTCCCTTTTTCAGACAACTCATTAAGAACCAATTTTAAATTGTCTGAATGGCATTCTAGATTTATCCTTTTTCCTTTGATATTCTCTTATTTCTTCATGTTTTTTACAGCTTTGCTGGCAGATGCTGGATAATGTCTGCTACAGTGTTTCGAGATAGTTATTATATTAAGGACAAGAAGGAAAAATTCCTTATGGCTTGGGTTGCCTCCTCATTTTGAAACCTTCTTCTTACTCAAGCTGTGCTGCAGTGCCAGCTCTTCTGAGCAGTGCATTGACTCTGTTTCTCACTGTTACAACAAAAGGCTTGACAGTAGTGGTGGCTTAACCAACATGTCTGTTTTGGCATACAGTGTCAGGTGGTATAGTCCTTCATGGCAGGCAAGAAATGGTGGCTGGAGTGACTGCATCCCTGGGTCTTGTTTCTGTGCATGCAGACCAGGAAGTAGAGAGCTGGGCTCCAGTGAGAGGCAGAGTACACCTTCTATATCTAGAGAGATAGCTTAACAGTTCAGAGCACTTGATGCTCTTGCAGTGAACCTGACTGGATTCCCAGCATCCACATGATGGCTCACAAGCATCTTCAACTCCAATTCAGGGAGATCCAATGCCCTCTTCTGGCCTCCTTGGGCACTACATGCACAATGGTGTGCATTTATTCATCCATCCACCCATACAAAACATCTATAAACACAAAATAAAACTAGATAAAAATGTTCAGAAAATTAAACATAGAAATATATACACAGGTTTTTCATTTTACACGGCAATAGCCTAAGCACATTTATTCAGAGTTTCATTATTGCCACCTGAGCAATCTCTTGCTACCTAGTTTGTCGCCAGATTGCCAAAAAAAGAAAGTATCGTCTATCTCTGTTTCCTACACTGGAAAGAACTTTGAGAGTTGTGAGTTTGTGAATCAGATGATTACTGTCCTCTGGCTCAATGTTTTCCCATTTCATTTCCAATAAATTTCATTCGTCACACCATGACTAGCTTCTATACACCTGGTTTCTGACTTACTTTATTTATTGTATCTTTTAACATAAAAGATCAATTTATTGCAGTGAACTCACAAATAAAAATACCACTGAACCATATTAATGTAGCCACCTAAACCAACACTTGCTTAGTCCCATACTCTATACATATCAATGAAATGGTTATTGATTATATGGGAATTTCACAGCACACTCACCTCCCAGTCCTTCCAGGCCCCACTGACCCTTATGACCCCCCCATCCACTCAAGAAGAAGGAGAAGGAGGAGGAGGAAGAGGAAGAGGAGGAGGAGGAGGAGGAGGAGGAGGAGGAGGAGGAGGAGGAGGAAATCATGTCCAATTTGCATTGCCCATATACTCACTGGAGCATGGATAAACTCACAGTGGTCAACCCTTTAAAGAAACTGAGCCCTTCCCCACCCACACCCTTGCCCTAAGCCATCAATTGTGGAGAAATACAGCACTCATAACAAAGTTCATTCAATGGTTTTCTGTGTAGGCTGTGACCTCTTTTGGGCAGGGGGCTGGAGTGGGGATGGACAGGGTTTATTTTGTCACTGAAGCCCTTCTATGTCCCTCTTTCTCAACTGCATCAGCAGTCATCAATACAATGGCAAAACTAGCTTCCTTGGCCTTCATAATTCCCATCATACAGTTCCACAGCTCTCTCTTCACCTATTCAAAGCATTCTGGTCCTCCAAGACAACAAACAACACAGGCTGGTCCTTCTCATAAGATGCTTAAAGAGTAAAGTCTCTCATCATATGCTAGGTATACATCCTCACCAATGGCCCATTGTATGAAAGACAGAGTAGACACTGTCTTGAAATTAAACGTGAAATCTACAGCCTAGCGGTTATGTAATGATGAGGACTATTCTCCTCACAGACTGAACCTTAGCCTTGTGTTTGTTAAGACAGCACCTGACCCATTTCATAAATTGCAGGCATTTTTAGAACTGTTATAGTTGTCTCTACAGTTAAGCATTTGTTAATTAAAATGTAGAGAAGGGTTAAAATGGGAAAGCTGTTCCTGTCCCTCACTAGTTGCAACACTGGGGAGAGCGGGCCCTGCCACTCACCTGGACAGCAGGGTAGAGCTGGCCCTCTCATTGTATGGGTTGGCATTGAGCCAGTCCCAAAGGCAGGAGAACAGAAAAGCCTGCAGGCTGACCAGCTCAGACACTTGAGAGGTCTCAGACCCACATCTACGGCTTTGAATTTGCCCACCCCAACACCTACTGCATAATTGGGCTGGTCCTACAGATTCAAAACTACAGGATCTCCATGACACAGGGCAACAACAAGATAACCAAGAGGAGTCCCAGTGATGTTCCATTATTGATAGACTAGCAGAAGCCAAAGGCCTCCTATCAGGCCAAGGAGTTATTGCAACATTTGTAAGCAAAGAAGTGTGAACAAAAGGGTATACTGTAGGATACACCTTGACACACTACAGCTTCCACAACAAGATCATGTTTTCCTCTTTTGGAGCGGGGAGGTTGCAGTGGTGGAGAGCGGGTGTGAGGGGAGGGGGAGATGAATGGGACTAGGGTGCATGATGTGAAATACAAATAAC
This sequence comes from Lophiomys imhausi, assembly GCA_907164525.1. Classification (NCBI taxonomy): domain Eukaryota; kingdom Metazoa; phylum Chordata; class Mammalia; order Rodentia; family Muridae; genus Lophiomys; species Lophiomys imhausi. Next base: position 951,501 of record CAJQZJ010004796.1, on the reverse strand, counting down.
CAATAAAAAGTTTCTTAAAATGTAGGGAAGATGTCACAAAGGCAAATATATAAAAGGGGTATGGCATCATCCTTCTGGAAAAATCCTCAGTGGTCACTGAAGGAGAAGTAATTTGAATTTTTTGTCTATGGAATTTTCATTTTTTTACTTCATTGAATGTTGTCACTGGGAACAGAGTCAGGAATTATTCTGTTATTACTCTATACATCAACACCATGAAGTTACTAAGATACAAATTCTTTTTTTAATATTTATTTATTACTTCAGGTTACATCTCCATCACAGTGCCCTCTTTCCACCTCTCCCAGTCCCACCCTTCCACCCTCTACCCCCTATCCCTTCCATCCCACTCCTCTGGAGTGGAGTGTCCCTACATAACAGTCCCCTGCCCCAGATCAGCAGTCATATGAGGGCCAAGAGCCTCCTCATACACCAGGGGCCTACAAGGCAGCACCACTAGGGAAAAGTGTCTCATTGACAGGAAACAAAGTCTATGTTCATGTTCCCTTTGGTGCATTGGTTGTAGTATAGTTATCCTGTACTATATGGCTAAAATTCAATCATAAGTGAATAGATGCCATGTGCATCCTTCTGAGTCTGGGTTAGCTCACTCAGGATGAGCTTTTCCAGTTCCATCCATTTGGCTGCAAATTGCATGATTTCGATAAAAATTCTTAATAACATTATTCTGTCTCTCTGTCTCTGTCTCTGTCTCTCTCTCTGTCTCTCTCTCTCACACACACACACACAAAACTATCTGCCACACAAACATTTCATCATTTCAGATAGAAAAACTGATATAATTCAAGGTACAAACTCCAGGGTACAAAGCATATCGTCAAAAATTCAATAGTACATTCTTAAAAGGTACTTAATATAAAACAATGTGAATATATCTAAACCTCTAATGCTTCCCTATTCCTGTGTATAGGTTATAAGGACTACCTTTCAGAAAATGACAATTTTGAGTAATTTCCAAAATTCTGTGTGCCTCAGATTAAAACAAAAATAGCTGTAAAATATAGGCTAAAGCAAATGTAGTTCAACTACAACTTGACTGGCCATAATGGATATTGAATGCTATTTAAGAATGAAATTAGTGCTGGAGAGATGGCTCAGCGGTTAAAAGCACTGGCTGCTCTTCCACAGGACCCGGGTTCAAATTCTAGCACCCACAGGGCAGTTCACAACTGTCTGTAATGGCCAAGCATGGTGGCGCACACCTTTAATCCCAGCACTCTGGAGGCAGAGGCAGGCGGATCTCTGTGAATTCAAGCCCAGTCTGGTCTACAAAGTGAGTGTAGGACAGCCAGATATACACAGAGAAACTCGGTCTTGAAAAATCAAACCAAACAAAACAGAACAACAACAACAACAACAACAACAGTAACAACAAAACCCCCAAAGCAAACAAAACAACAACAAACAGAATAAAAGTAAAAATCAAGATAAACACAACACCAAATAACACAACTCTAAAGTAGACACAAATATCTAACCTTGACCAGAGGAAGACATCTCTTCACTGTGTTCACAAGGTTTTCACTCGGGAACAGTAAGATAGGAAATGTTCTTCAAGATTTCATTTGTATAGGAGGTAAACAAAGCTTGAAGTAAGGACTTTAAGATAGGGCTTTAGAATTCTTTTCTCTGTGGGCCAAAGTCAGTTTGTGCTTCACTGTAAAAAAAGCAAAGATGCCAATAGCATTCTCCAAGCTGGTCTGATTTGGAAATTATTTGGAGAACAAATTAATAAGTCCAGACCTCAGCAAAGAACACAAGAGCAAGACCAATTAGATTCCAGAATCAAAGCCCAGAATCCAGAACCATACAGGATTAGAGTACAAAGCAAAGAAAATAACCTAGTCCTTTTCTACAAGTAGAACTAATAATATCAGAGAAATCTATTTGCTGGTATCAATATAAGGTGATCTAATTTTAAGGCAAAAGTGTAATCAAACATATAATCCAGGTACACATTTTTTTCTGTACCATACACATGAGAACAATCCTGAGTGAACCAAAAGCTATTTTCCTTCTTTTTTTTTTTTAAAGATTTATTTATTAGGTATACAGTGTTCTGTCTGCAGGTACACCTGCAGGCCAGAAGAGGGCACCAGATTTCATTATGGATGGTTGTGAGCCACCATGTGGTTACTGGGAATTGAACTCATGACCTCTGGAAGAGCAGCCAGTGCTCTCAACCGCTGAGCCATCTCTCCAGCCCGCTATTTTCCTTCTTAATACTTGTAAAATATTTTTTTAAATAAAGATTTTATTTGTTAAATTGCTGTGATTGCTTATAGAATGTCATATCATAGCTTTTGTTTCACTGATTAAATGACAACTCTTTAGAGTTCACAGGAAACGTCCTCATCCTCTCCATATGCATTTCAGAAGCTGAAAGCATGATCAATGGCAGTGAATATTCCTCAGACGTTCATCTCGGTTTCTTATAGACAACGATACTTTTTCCAGTTTACTGGGGATTGGTAAAATATTAACTCAAGTGTGATTTTTCCACTTTGTGGTCTTCCATCAGTTCTTTACCTGCCGATGTAGCAAAAGAGCGATGAGGAGGAAGGACCTTTATGAGGCTTGCAGTTCCAAGGTGCTGCCCGTCATGGTACCTAGAGTCTGAGAAGGCAGCTGGTCACACTGCATCTGCTGTTGGGCAGCAGATGGTGGTGGCACATGCTGTCTATCGGTTAACTTTCCCCCTTTTATTCAGTTCAGGACTCCCTGCTAGGGCTTGGAAATGCTCAAATTTAGGTTGAGTCTTCGCACTTCAAATAGCCCAATTAAGATAATCCCTCAAAGGGATGATCAGAGGCCTGTCTCCTAGACAATCCTAGAGGTTAGCAAATTGGCAGTCAACAATATGCCTCCTAAGCACAGCCAATCATACTCTGACATGAACGCCACATTTTGCCTTACTTTAAAAAAACACATATTTGCAATATTTTTCTGTTTCCTAACATAAGTTAAAAAGTAGCAAAGTAGATGGCCATGTGTTTACTGATATGTTCTCGGAACCAACCAACCAAACAAACAAACAAACACTATAGCTGTACTTTAACTTCCGTTGAGTAAATTAATGTCTATCTAAAATTTTCAGAATACATAAGATGAGAGTTCCTTAAAGTCTGCTCTGGAAAGATAAGTGCTATATTTTGTTGATATTCCTACACCAAGAGAAAGGTTTCACAGACATGGGAATTCTGGGAAATGTTTGGCTGAGCAAAACTAAACTTACTAATGTATTTTTCCTGGTTTCCATTTGCTGGGAGCTATACTAGATGGTTCAACAACAGTGGTTGTCTACACGGACCCGATTAGTGTAGACCCTGATCTCTATTCAAAGAAGAGGGTCAAAGGCTTGTTTTGCTTCCATTTTCTTTGAACAATGAATCCCTTTTGAGGGACATGTCATGGTACTACTATTTCATGAAACACCCTTTGGGAAACCTGGCTTTAGCCATAAAACTAACTATTTTTAATTCAGAAACTAGTTGGGGATTTTTATGTGCAATTAGTTCCAGGCTCTGTAGTAAATGGGGACTAATAGATTATAAATAGTACCAGATAGGGTACTCCAAACGCAACTGCATTTAGGAAAAAGTGGTGGAAAAACTATATCCCTATGGAGATATAAATCAACACTTAGTTCCAAGGGGGAACCAATGACTTCACTTACCATTCAACTTTCCAAGCCAACCTCAAAGGTAAAGTCCATTGCAATCAGTACAACACATTGTCCAATCAGATCCCATACCCTGGGCGGTGTCACACAGGAAGTGTCAGGATTTTGGAAAGTCATGATGATGTTGTGGAAGACACTGCCGTGTTTCCCAGAGAGCTGTTTTATAGGCAGACCCATTATGACAGATGTTTTCATATACCAATCAACCTGAGTTACCCAATCACAAATACCTCAAGCTCACAGGGTATATTTTGGAGGAAGGCCAAATGGTATTAATTAACTTTTATCTCTCTGTTGCTCTTTTTTCCTCTGTTGCACACACATCCACACTTTTTTTGTAATGCAATAAAGTTTCAGTAAACCGTAGGAATCTGATGTTTATTTTAATTAGCAATAAGCTTTTGAAAAGGAAAACACACAGAGCTGTACTATATTAACATATAGAACTCCATCCCTATATAATAAATGCTAAAACTGTCATTTGTAAGTTTCCTTATTTAGTTTTCCATTATTTTTGTATTTTATTTTTTATTTCAGTTTTGGCAGAGTTACAAGTTCCTTGAGATTAAAGTACAGTGACAAGACATGTTCATATTGATAGACCCTAATAATAACTAAATTCCAAATTAAATCAAGTAATATTCCCTCCTACATTTTGATTATGATCTAAAAATATAACAATAAATTGTCAGATAATTCACTAAGACTTTGGCATTTCCTAGTACAATGAAGAAGTGAAGGAATGTACCAAGTGGAAGATACCCTAGACAAACTTACACTTTAATTCAAGTAAAGTAATGCCAGTGTATATTCATAAATAACTAATCATAGAAACACTTACAAATTGGCAAAGGAGAAGAATGAGAAAGAGAGCGGCAGGTTGTGTTCCTTTAACTCTTTCCTGTGTATATTCAATTGAGAGGTAAAGACAAAATCATTTTTTGTCCAGTGGGAACTGTAATCATGAGAATGTAAAGTCAACAGATACAGGAGGGCTTATGGGAAAACAACACCAAAGGCATTCATAAATAGTAGATACTTCACCAGAGTCAAAAGGTACAATAGTTTATGTTCATATTCTGTCTTCCTTGGCAATGTTTCTGAGAGCCAGCTGTTCGTACTGTCATTTCACTAACTTAAGGTAAAGTGAGAGTTGACAGGATTCAGTACATTGCTTACCATCACCTTGAATGGAGATGTCCAGCCAAAGGTCAGCTCAATCTAACTCCATGGTCTTTCATCATGCCAATCTACCACCTAAGAAATCACCATATTCCTATTTTTGCCATCAGAATTAAGTTGTACTTACTTGATGACATCAAAGCAATTGCTTTCTTGTGTCTGCTATGTCTCTAAGTCAGGAAGTATGTCTGAAAATCATTAGCAAGGTGGTCACAGTAGCTAGGGGGCTAGATACTCTTTGTCAAAGGGGATGGGATTGATCAAAACATATTATGTGAATGTATAGTATTCTCAAACAATAAAAAAATGGTTATAAAATATTCTAAACATTTGATCCTAGAAAGAATTGCCTGTCTGTGAGGTAACAGCTACCAACTTCTATCCCAGAAGCCAGCACCTGTGTATGACAGTGTTATTTTTTCTGCATCACTATGTAGGTTTGACAGAATCATCCCTTCACACATGTGACAAGTTACTCTACCTGCACAGATTTGTGTGGGAATCAGTTGCTGTGAGCCTGCCTGGGCAGGTTGAGGCCAGGGAGGTTGATACAGAAGCAATTAAAACACAATACACCTGTGCGTATGTGCAAATAAGCAAGCACGCGAGCACACACACACACACACACACACACACACACACACACACACACACAC
>CAJQZJ010004796.1:905110-945950 GCA_907164525.1 Lophiomys imhausi | reverse complement strand
CACACACACACACACACACACACACACACACACACACACACACACACTCTCTCTCTCTCTCTCTCTCTCTCTCTCTCTCCCTCTCGCACGCACGCACGCGCACACACACACAGGCACACGCACACACACAGCTCCACCGCCTACCCACTCAGACACCTGTAACCTCATTTGCAATTAATAAATTAATTAAAATGTTCTCATGGGAAAACGACTTAGTACAAACATAGGTTTATTGTAATGAAACTCAGCACTGAGAGCCACTCTGTAATGCTGATCATACCGGGAGGTGGAGTGATTGGTTGATGATTTATCCACACAGAGCTGAGTGGTACATCTGGTTGCCTGCTCCTTCTTTATGATCCTAGGCTGGCTACTGTATGCTGCAGATATGGACCTACCTTAATGAATGCAGAGGGAGAGGAAAGAATGGAATCCAATAACAAAAGATAGATAAATGACAGCAATCACTCTCTATCTGATGGCTCTGTCCTGGCAGGAATCAAAGCTGACATTGAAGTGCATATTAAAGACATTGAGAAATAGTTTTTAAAACTAAGTATCAGAAACTTTAAGCATGGCACACCACTATATAGTTGTTTTTAATTTAAAAATTTGTTATGTTTTCAAATTACCTTGATGTGGGCACAGAACAGGAGGTGGACTGTGTTTCTTTTCAGCATCCATTGGAATAATTGATATAGTAATACAAGCATAAAGTGGTTTAATTGATAAAGAGGTCCATTTTATTTTTAATTATGTGTATGTACCTATTTGTATGTGAGTCTGTGGGTGTACTGGAAGGAGAGCAAAGGTTACAGATGCTCTTGTAGTTGGAGTTACAGGAGGTGGATCCTGCCAAATGTGGGTGCTGGGAACTGAACCCAAGTCCTCTGTAAGAGTGGCTGTGTGCTGTTTTTTTTTTCTTTAATTTATTTTTTGTTCATATTATATCCCAATAGCAGCCATATTCCTTCCTCTCCTCCCGGTCTAAGCATCCCACTCACTTCTCCCAATACTGTCCCAAAAACCAAATGGCAATTCATCTCTCCAACCCTGACATGTCAATAATTAAAATCCACATGGAAGCTTCAGTGATTACAGGGACCAGCCAAGATACAATTCAAGACCACTTAACTCAATGGTACTATCAGATATGGCTACCAAGGAACCTGCATATTTTTTCACATGAGTCTGTTTTAGTCATTTGTTCGCATATTCAGTTGCTCATTTATTACGGGTATCAGTTTCTATACTTTTCATAAACTTATCGCAGAGATCATAATATCAGATAAGGTTTCAGCCCCTCCATTGCTGACAGTTTAAGACAAACCATTGTTTCTTGAGGTGTTATCCTGCGCACTGGAGAATGGTGATCAGCTAGATATCAATAGCATACCATTCCTGTTTATTGTGTGACACTAAAAGAAAATGTGTCTCAGGACTTTCTGAAATGTTCCTGCAGGGAACAAAAATAATTCCTGGTGTAAAAACAATAAAAATTAAAAAAAAACAAAGAAAACAAAAAAGAAAGAAAGAAAGAAAGAAAGAAAGAAAGAAAGAAAGAAAGAAAGACCTCAAAAGGCAAACAAAACTAGAGCTTTCAAGGGTTTTTTTCTAACTCCTTGATGGTTTATGAGCATTCTCTTTCCCCACTGATCCCTGTCTGTATTATATTAATGAAAAAGCCAAGTCCTGTAATTCCACTCTTTCAATTTCATGTACACTCTGTTCTCTGTAGAGATGTTTAACTATTGTTTCTTACAGTGACCAAAGGGTCACTTACACAGCTCTAATGTACCACCACCAGGCCACAAACTTAGGAAATCTTAAGAGACACTTGTCCCTGAAGAAAGAAAAAATGAACTTAGAGTTTAAAGGCATGTTGGGAGAACAGAAGGACCGGAGACTTAACTTCTAAAGTTTCACCTCTGATCGGCCTGTTTAACTAAGTCTGTGTTGCCTGGGTTGTGTGAGTTTTAGATTTCTGTGCTAAAAGATGAGAGGAGAACGATGCCTGTTAGCAGGACGTCTGCGATTATAAAATATGGGGATAGGACGGGGAAGAAGTGCTGAAATAAATACTTATCTTCTTCAGGTCAATAGTATGATCCATACTGCCTCAACTTTGTTTGTGAAAATTATGCAGATTTTTTGAGCTTCCAGCACCTATACCTCTTTTTTTTTTTTTTTTTTTTTTTTTTTTTTTTTTTTTTTTTTTGTAGTGTCTGTAAAGTATGGGGTGTAATTCCCATCTAGCAGAGGGCTTTGCTAGACACTCAGGTGTGTCTGATCAGATCTTGTTGGTGGAGCAATGAGTCATAGCTGACTGCTTCAGTTTCCCAAGCCAGCCCAAGGTCTAATGGAGCCACTGAATCCACAGTCACTTAACTGTGTGGTTATGGAATCAAGTTTCTCAGTTGTTCCATTTAGTGAACTATTATAAGACTCTGGGTCAAATTTTCTGGTACATTGAATGGAAGACTATATTAAAACAAAGACATAGCTTTGAACTCTTTCATTTTGCAATGTTTCTTTGCTTAGAAAGTTCAAAAATGACAGAAAGCAGAGCTGAGATATTTATAAGATGAGATATCCTCAGTGTATCTCTTTAAAAAAAACTTACATGGCTTTTGTGAAAGTGTACATTTATCTGAACAAATGACTGAATCATCAGAGCTTCCTACCATGAAAGAATAATTATAATGAAGAATAAAAGCCTTGTCATCTATTTTCACAATAGTATCCTGCTTTTTAGAATGCCCACAATGGAAGCTTTGTTGGGAAATACAGTCTTTGACCCATGATGAAGGCCTCAATATTTAATAGATGCCCTTAGAACATATCTGCTATTTTGTGTTGTACTATTTTTAGGCTTAGAAAATTTGGCTTTGTGCATTTAATTTCTCCTACATATTTTCCATGAGTTCTACTTATAATTTTTACTCTTTCTTCCTCAGTTCAGAGTAAAAAGATTTTATTATTGTTTGTAGCATGAAATAAAGACTAGAGTGTATGGAAGGAGAATGGAAGAGGGAAGATCTACTAACATTAGCAGCCAATAAGAACAATGATAGAAACATCACATACAGTAATGAAAATGGTATCTTAAAGTCCATTATTTTACAAACTTAACAAAAGTTGATTTAATAGGGGTTCCATTGGCAGAGTGCTTGCTTAATGTGTACATTTTGTTCAATTGCTAATATTACAGTAACCAAATAAAATAGCAGCAATCCCAGCAATCAGGTAGATATCGACAATAGAGTCAGAAGTTCAATGTTATTCTCATTCATAGTGAGTTTAAAGGTATCCTAGAGTACATGAGATCCTGTCTCAAAAAAATAATAAAATACCCAAAACAGATTAATCTCATTAAATTTAATATTGACCTGGAAAGATATTTCACGTGCATTTTCATTTGAAAGACAAAAGAAACTAAAATTATTAACGGCTGAACAAACTAAAGTTAATTAAGGAAGTTAATTAACAGCAAAAGTATTAGTTGTTGAGTTAGTTTTGTACTTCAGTGTATTCTCCATAAGCAGTATATGACACATCTCCCACACTCTTCCTTTCCCTATATTTTCATCAGATCAGGGGTCCAATGATTCATGTGGAGTTTGCAGTCATCTGCTGAGTCTTAGCCAACTTTGGTCTCCAAGGCTACGAATTCGGATTCAAGACCACTTCCCTTGTGTGTTTCCAAGCCTGATGCTGATGTAGCCCAGGCAACAGAATGAGGTGACAGTGTTTGCATCTCTTCCTCAAGCAAGCCAGGCAGCGGTTTCCGCAGAAAGAATAGCAGGCAAAAGCTTAAGTTATTCAAGGCTCATAGAAGAATGCATTGGTATATCTTCCAAACTCCTAATTACTGTACGACATCAGTTGCCTTCATGATGCAAATGAGGACACTGTGGACTGACTGTGGACCACACTAGGGATTAGAAGAGTCAGCCTTGAGATCCAGGACAGAGCTGGGAATCAAATCCAAGCTGAGCCCTATCAGATGAACAACCTATGGACTTGACTCAGGATGCCACCTTGAACTACAGACTCACAACCGGAGTTAATGTTTAGTAAGTTGGAGCGCTGGGGCCCAGAAATTCCCTATATCTCAGCATCTGTGTTGTTTACTAAGTTATAGCCAGTGCTTGGGGGCACAGCGCTGCAGTCGGGCCTCAGATAAGGCTGTTTAGAATGAAGAGTGAACTGTCAGTTCCCCATCAGAGCCCTCTCCTTGGCTGATGCATTTATGTGAGTTTAGAGAGCCAGGATTTAATTTGACAGTATCTTTGGGACATCTCATTAGCAATCACGGGAACGGGGTTTCCGTCTGCCGATCCTCCCAGATAGTAAACGTGTATACCATAAACATAAGCAACTCGGGAGTCTTAGTGAGGTACGTACAAGACCTGGGGCAAGAGTGCTGACTCCACCCAGTGACTCAGGTGTGCAGGTAGGGAACGCACAGGCCTGAACCTCCTTCTTCTGCTAAGGTCTGGAGACCCAAGATGAAGCAGAACTCTTCCAGAAAAACAAAAGCAAACATGAAGCAAACAGTGTTTGGGTATAATTAGTGTAATTGGGCTTAGCTGTCAGCTACATTAAAGATCCTGGGGGCTGACACAGGCATACAGGAGCTCCCTAGGCAGTGACTCCTGACTTTAATTACACACACAACAGTTCTAGTTGTTTGGAAGGAGTTGCCAGTGTGACACACATAACTCAGCACAGCACAGCGGGCTCGGAGTCAGACAAACTGAAGGGTGAAGCTTAGTCCATAACATCGTTTTGGATCTGGACGTGACTTTCCTACCTGTTTCTTCACCTGAAAAAAATGTCGATTTGAAAGTGCACCTTCTCAGGGAGAGGTATCATCACCATCGATATGCAGTAAGCAAAGCATTTGACATGGTCCCTGTTGACTGGTCACCGTTTTGGTCATTTATTGAAGGAGTGATGATGTGACTACAAAATTACCCATTGGTCAATTAGCGGCTTTCGCTTGTTAAGCGTCTGTTCTAGATCAGACGGAGTTTACACATATGCTTTGAAGCAAAGTCTCACTGTGTAGCCCAGGCTGACCTCACATCCTGATGCTCCTACCTTACCCAGTGCAAGAGTTACTTGTAGGGGCCAGCAGGCTTACCTTGTCCCTTCTCATTCCTCACAATAATCCTAGGAGATGTGGTTGACAACATGTGTATATTTCATATTTTTTGTTTGTTTATTTTAAAAAACATCTCTCTCTGTCTCTCTCTCTGTCTGTCTCTGTGTCTGTCTCTCTCTCTCTCTGTGTTTGTGTGTGTGTGTGTGTGTGTGTGTGTGTGTGTGTGCCACACACTCTGTGGAGAGAACAATTACCAGGAGTCTGCTGTCATTCTCTGTAACACTGGAAAAGTGGGCTAGTCAGATTTTTTAGTGACGGAGACATTTCCATCCAACATAGCTTCTACTTCTTTAAGTTTGCTATAATAAGAAAGTATCTATCTACAACTGACAACATCTTACAAAGGCAAAATTAGTTTTCTTCAATGGAGTCTCACTGTGTATACAAACTATCCTTAAAAAGAGGTCCCATGCTAAAGAGTAGGTGGCCAACACAAAGCAAAAATGGGGTTTTTGGAGACTTTTTGTCTCCTAATGTTTTATTTGAGCATTTTTAACACATCCAGTCTTTTGCTTGTCTATTATGGTTTCTGGTTTTGTCTTATTGTGGTTTTTGCATGTGTGTGCATGCAAGTACCCTCATGTATATATGTTTCTTATATTTTATCTTTTTATTTCTTTTTGTCTCTTTTATTTATTCTGGTCTGTTTTTATTAGAGGTATTGATTTCTTCTTTTTTTTTTTTTTTTTTGGTTTTTTGAGACAGGGTTTCTCTGTGTAACAGCTCTGGCTGTCCTGGACTTGCTTTGTAGACCAGGTTGGCCTCGAACTCACAGAGATCCACCTGCCTCTGCCTCCCAAGTGCTGGGATTAAAAGCATGCGCCTGGACAGTTCCCATTTTCTCTCCATACATTACAGCATCAATCTTCAGCCATTTGGCCCCATTTCTCTGACAGACATTGGTTGTAGAGCAGGAATTATGAAGGACTTACCTACCCTGTCTTGGCAGAGCTAGGCTGTCGACTTATCTGCTTCCAAGTTTTGTCCCTTTTGGACAGAAGTCTGTCTACAGTTGAAGCAAGTGGTTTTTCTTGCCAAGAGAATGGCTTACCACCAATTCAATCATCTCCCACTGGAGATTCTTCGATGCTCATCTTCTACTTGGAGTAATATAGGGGGTGCTGTCAGGAGCTGACATGTCTCGATATCAAAAAACCTTAAGTTAAGAAAACATCTTTGAATGGCATATTCTGCAGATCTCTTGAGGTTTTTGAAGATGCCCTATCTATCTCTTATATTTAGATAAGCAAATATTGCTTGTCTCTTAGCAACTTGATTTCTGAGTAGCTTAGAAAATAACTGTGATAGACTGTCATAGTAACTAACAAAATGACACGTTTTCATGACTATTAGTTTCCGTTTCTTAATTATCCTAAACAGTTTATGTCGGTTGGTAGCGAGAGGTCAAAACTTGACATTTCATTTTTAAGTATTACTACGAACAATACCTTTAAGAAGCGTTACCCTTAATTTTGTATCAATATACAAAGATCAATACCAATGTGGCCAAATATAATCTTAATTTTGTATCAATATACAAAGATCAATACTGATGTAGCCCAATACAATCTTAATTTTACATTAATATACAGGGGTCAATACCATTGTGGCCAAATATAATCTTAATTTTTTTATCAACACTGGTATGTCATTTTTTAGTTTTGGAAGCTGCAGGCCCTGCACTTCCTATATAATCATATATATTTATCCCTCTCAGGTCTCTGAGGTGGTTGAAGAATAGATAACTAGAGTCACATAGTTAAATTTTGAGTTATTTAGGAATCAAGAGGGTGTTCTGGATCTAAGAAGATATTTTTAAAATTATGAGGCAAGTTAGTATGAAAGCTGAGTTAGATATAGAACTTTAAACTCATGGAGACGGTTAGATAGTAGAATGTTAAAGTCAGGTGCCAAATACATATGGACTGGACATTGGGAATGTATGCTAAGCCATATAACTCTTATAATCGTGGCCTATTTATTTCTGTTGTTTTGTATTGTATTTATAGTTATAAGAAAAAGAACCATTTTTTGGACTGAAAGGGAGAGCTGTTGGGGGGAAAAAGAAATACCTTAAACTAAAAAAAAAAAAAAAAGAAGGGAAGAGGATGGGGGGGTTAAGGGGGAGGAGGGTGGAAGGGTGGGACTGGAGGGGGGAGTATGGAGGGGATTGTGATTGAGATGTAACTTGAAGAAATAAAAAATAAATTATTAAAAAGAAAAAAAGCATGCGCCACCACCGCCTGGCCAGAGGTATTGATTTCTAGAGATAGAGAAAAAACAGGCATGGAGTTGAATGTGTAGAGTAGTAGAAACGAACTGGGAGAAGATGAAGGTGGGGAAAACATAATCAGAATATATAGTATAAAAAGTATTTTCAAGCCGGGCGTGGTGGCTCACGCCTTTAATCCCAGCACTTGGGAGGCAGAGGCAGACGGATCTCTGTGAGTTCGAGGCCAGCCTGGTCTACAAAGCAAGTCCAGGACAGCCAGGGCTGTTACACAGAGAAACCCTGTCTCGAAAAACCAAAAAAAAAAAAAAAAAAACAAAAAAAAAGTATTTTCAACAAAAAATCATACTCAAAAATAAATCTATAGATGCCAGATGCTTTTACATAGTGTTAAACAGAATTTATACAATTCTAAAGTAATCAAATTGAACTGACTATCTAACAAATGGAATTTTATATTCAAAAAAAAAATACCTTTCCCTTTAAACCAAATGAAAAAAATCTAAATAAAAAACATTAGACAAGAAAAAAATTTCTAAATACCCCTTGTTCATTTAAATGTTCATTCATTTCATTAAATGAAAATACACTTTCATGCAGATAGAATCAAAATTTTAGATATTGGTGACCTACTGTGTCTTTGATATGCATTTAAACCCCAATGGGCTTCTTTAACAAAGTCAATATGGTATAATACCTATGAAGTCACCCTTTCTCACAGTCCTCACCAAACCTCAAAACTCAAGCAAATAACAAAACAGACAAAAACAAAATATAGAAAATTGTTTTAGATTTAAGAAATCACTGGAATAATTTGGGAAATGGCCAATGGCCTTAGAGTTCTTTCTGTTTTTAAATTGGTGTGTGTGTGTGTATGTGTGTGTGTTTCCTGAGATTTTGGGGGGGATCAAACCTAAGGTCTTAGGCATGCTAGGCAATCCGCATGCCATTAAGCTTTGTTACAAGCATAAATTTTGTAACAGATCACAAGAAAGAACCTATCTTCTGAGTCTTTTTTGTTTTTGTTTTTTTGAGACAGGGTTTCTCTGTGTAGCCCTGACTGTCCTGGACTAACTTTGTAGACCAGGCTGGTCTTGAACTTGCAGAGATCAGCATGCCTCTACCTCCCAAGTTTTGGGATTAAAGGTGCATGCCAACACATCCGACAATTACAGACAGCTGTGAACGCCATGTGGGTGAGAACAGTTAGTTCTCTTAACCGCTGAGACATCTCTCCAGCCCCTCATCTGTGTCTTAAGCACTAACATCATTGAGTCTCATTTGAAAACCAACCAAGTGGCATTTAGCACTAGCTGGTAAAGCCTTTATGTTATTAGAGTAACAGTGACTTTGTGAAACGCGAACTACTGGACACTCTTCAAAACACTCACGAGCTTCCTAGGATTCTATCTGCAAGATTCCACAATGAGCAAGCTGTCAGTTTGCAGTGTGAAGCTTTTCCGTGACCAGCCAACCCCTGGGAGTAACAGGATGCTGTCTCAGTTCTAATGTCTATATCAAGAATCTCTCTTCTTCCCCTACAGCTAAGCTCAGCTAGAATTTCATCTCTTTCTTGGCTGCAAACTCTCATGATGAATCAAAGCTTCCATGGGTTTGCTATTGTCTTGTTATTTTTGAAACAATGTTATTTTCGTTGGATGCAAAGAGATGTATTTTCTTTTCTCCCAAGCAAATAGATGACATCTGGCCATTCTCTCCCTGTCGGAAAGACATTCTGCTGTGGCTGAACCTATGATCGTATGGTTGTTAAACAGCGGGGATTATCATGCAGGACAGTATTAAGTGGTATTTAACAGCAAGACCAAAGTTCTCTGTCAAATGCCTGACTTAGGGCTTCTTAACTGTTAGCATCCCAGCCTTGAGACCTTTTCCACGGAACCATTTTTCATTTTGACAACAAACTACTGTGCCTATCCAGGATTTCTTTGCTGGAGCTGACAGCCAAGTATTTCTGTGGCAGAAATATTGCCACAGAGTGGGGGATCAGGGGTGAAGGGGAGACATTTTTATCCCTTTTCACTCCAAGCGCAATGACATTCCAAGCAGTAGGTGTCCCGAGTCAATGACTGGTTAATCTATTCAGTATGATCTCCCGTCTAGTCAAAACAATAGGGGGGTTGAAGGCTGGGAGTATGGAATACGGGCTCCACAATACAATTGTCTAAAGTGTGCATTGCCTTCTCCAGCTCTTATGGGCACATTCTCACCGACATCGGCTGGGAGGGTGACCAGTGAGACTGTCAATTTAAATACCACTCTCTAAAAGGTTTTTTATTGGGGGGTAGAGAGGAGAGGGAGAGGTGTTTGACAGGTCCCTAAAGTTCAAGTGCAACCATTTTATGACCGCAGTAAGACATCAGCTGTGGGACTTATGGTGTGATGGGTGCAAAGGCAGGAAATAAAAGGAAGAACTTAATGAAAGTGTAATCTTCTGGGGAATTTGTTCCCCTCAAAGGCATAAATTGAGTGACCTAAAACTAAATTTCCCTGTCAAAGGCTGGCATCGAGTTCATGCACATTTTACAGCCCTACCAGAAAGGGATATATTTCTTAGAATAACTATTTCTATTCTTAAGTGAATACCTGCAAATGCTTCTGGAGGCCGAGGAGTTAGCTCAGTAGATTTATTGGGGGCAGTTATTGCTTCACATGTGTGATGGGGAGCAGGGTGACTGCAGCTGCCTACAGCATTGTCTGGCCTTTATTTTAGGTCTGTGTATCTACATTTGATGGACTGGAAACCCAAGAAGCACCTCTGAACATCTTCAGAATAGATCTGGGCTCTAGGATACTCGGTCTGCAGCTCAGCTATACATTAGAAATATTAGCTCTTGGGAGGAATTGTAGCTCAGAATCTCTTTTGCACGTGAGGGATGGTACAAGCTAGAGGTCACGGAGCCAAGCATGGACTGTCTTTTCAGACCTCCAGGGATGACAAATGTGGTTTTGGTTAGAAGAATAAACATAGAAAATTACTAAGGCATGAACAAGAACCTGGCATGGTCATTGTTTCAATTACTTTGTTGATGTGATAACCCCCCCCCCCCCAAGAAAAGCATTGTAAGGAAGAAAGGGTTTATTTTGACTTACAGGTCCAGGGTACTGTCCACCACTGCAGAGGAAGGCATGGTGGCTGGTGATCAAGGAGGCAGCTGGTCACGTTGCATCTGTAGTCAGGAAGCAGAGAGATGTAAATGTTTGTACTCAGCTCGCTTTATCTTTTTCTTTCCCAGTTCAGGAATCCAGCCTAGGGAATGGCAACACCAACAGGAAATGGGGTCTTCTCACCTCAGTGAACCTAATCTAGATAATCCACCCCTGGCATCCTGAGAAACTGATCTCATAGGTGAGTCTAGAGTCTGTTAGATTGACAATGTTAACCATCAAAGTCACTATTGAAATGTTTATAACAACTGGAACTTAATGGATGAAGCCTATGTTCACGTAAGTGAGGAAGCCCTGGACTGTTGAATCTTTACATCAAATTCTCTTTTAAATGGGGAATATTTGGTCACTGACCAGATATGGTACTAGGAAGTCTACGGTGCATGCATGGACAGACCTTATCTGACCAGTAATATAATCAAAGTGCGTGCTCACATCTGCTTCATCTTGGTTGCATGTAACACCTTTTCAGAATATGCAAAATGTTATGTTAGAGATACTTTAGGATAGATGTGATGAAGCATTTAAAATCTCTGCATCCAATTAGTACAGTGTTAATAGCAATAGCTGGTCTTAAGGTCAGTCACAGCTGCTCTCAGAGAAATTCAGCAAGTAGCTAGTCAATGGAAGTGTAGTTTGCAAACACTTTCAGTTATTTTTTGTTTGTTTGATAATTAAGTTAAATATTGTCTCATTCCTGAGCATTTGAAATTCTCTGAATTTTAATTCCAAATGGACTTTCAGACCTCTTCTGACTTCAGTGTCTAAATACAGGTTTACAAATATTCTCGTTGACCAGTGTGACATAGCCACTATTTAGTTAAAACTAAAGTAGAAACTGAAATCAAAGATGACTGCAAAAGAAATGGGTTTAGGGATATAATCATATATATGATTGCTGTATAAGTGCTGTGTACTGATTATACAACTGGAGCTCCCATATATATTACTGCTAATAAAAATTTTATTAATGTTGTAGTTTATTGTTAAAATCATGTTTGGTCAACCATTTATAAATGTGAACAAATTCTATTACTTTAAAATATTATACTTAAAGTATTAGTAACATTTTCAGTAACCAGAGAATATACATACACACACACACACACACACACACACACACACACACACACACACACACGTATATATATATCTGACTGTTAGTAATATTTAACTATTTCTGGAAGAAGCTTTGTTCTCAGAATTATTACCTATATAAATATTTTTAAAATTCCTTGCCTTCAACTACTGAAAATAGCTAGCAATTTATAAGCAATTGTTTTTATTGTTGTTGTTAGAAATTGACCTCTAGATGTTCAAGCCTGTACATGATTGTCCTCTTAAGTTATTCTTGTCATCTGTGATCTTGAAGTTGTAGCAAAATGTCATGTTATGCAACACTTTCTTTTTTATTCTCTTTATACAACAATTACCTATGGTTTTGGTTTCAGTTTTAGATGACTAACCAGTTGTGATACTGGAACATTGTATGCAAATTCCAGATGTAAACAATTCATAAACCTTAAATTCTGCATATTTCTGAATATGAGATGATGTCTTGCACCATCTGCCTTTAGAAGTAGGCATCTTCTTTTCCACAGTGTTTCCACATCATATACCTTACCCCCCCCCCTTTAGAAACTGTCTTGATTATCAATCACATTGACTGGTAGGATTTTAAAGTGCTTGCGTTCAAGTAATAGGCTAACACTCTGTCACAACACCTGTCAGTGTGAGGAATCACTTCAGTTAATCTCACAGGTAATGTACTTCTTCAAGTGTCAACTTCCAAGCTCTCTTTGTAGAAACTGAGTCTGATTTTCCAGAGAGACAATGGTGACTTCTCTGGCTTTGTTGCTGACTAACTGGGCTACAAGATGTTAGGAATGTTACCTACCTTCATGATCTAAGGCACGACAGATGCCAAGTCCTACCTAAGAGAAAACCAGTCTGTATCGCTAAAAATCTTTGTAAATTCCCTATTCTCACTCCTGCATCTGGACCTCTTGTCACATTTTCATCAGGGAGGATCTTTTCCCTTAGACTCAGCTTAAATGCTGTCATACCCCTGGGTTTTCATTCTCTTCAAAGAGACACTGGTTTAATTATGCTATTTTATTTGTAATATCACATTCAATCAAGTTACATTTACTGAAATGAAAGTTTTCTGTAAGTTCGCACAAGCAGCAAGGGCATGGGAATCTATGATGAAGTCAAAAGTCTAGCCATGGCCCTGTGAAGATCCAGGAACAAAAGGACTGCCTGGAATACAAGGAAGCTCTAGAGATTATGCTCCACAATAGCAGCTAGAACTGGAAAGAAATGAACCCTCTTAGGCCACATATTTTAACAGAAGCCCTTGGCCTTCCTCTGAACCCATTGTTCTAGACAAGGCAAGGCATCTACAAAGCAACCCAGCTCAATTGGGTTGGCACCTCAACTTCTGTAGACCACATTTTTCATTATAGCCCACCCTCAATTCTCTCTTAATGACCCAGAAGCCTCTCCCAGTCCTCCATAAAGACAATCAAGAAGCAACTGTCTGTTAAGCATCGAGTTTGGATGCGTGGGCTGAGCCATGAGGAGGAGATGAGCCAGAGAAGAGGGAACATATCCAACCAGGAACAATATTTGTCCATCCCCAGGAAGCAATGTTCTGGCATAAAAGAGCAAGAATTCTACAAGCCTACCGTTTTGATTGCTCTCTTCTGCTTTGCAAAGGTGCATTCAGCCAGAGAGGAGGCTCATATCTTATTACTTGGCCTACTTCCTTGATTTACAATTTTTAAAAAAGTATTTTCTTATTGTTTATTTATTTTTATTTTATATGTATGAATGCTTTGCCTGCATTTATGTCTGTGAGTCATGTACATGAAGCTCTTGTGAAGGCCAGAGGAGGCCATCAGAGCCCCTTAGTCTGAAGTTATGGACACTTGTTTGTCCTGATGTGGGTGCTTGGATTTGAGCCTGGGTCCTCTTGCAAAAGCAGCCAGTGTTCTTAACTGCTGAATTATTTCTCCAGATCTACAAATTGATAATATATGGATAGATAATATTTATGTTCTGTTTATATTCTTGCCCAGTATAGAAATCTAAGGGAGTTTTGGAGATAACTTCCCAGGTCTGAAATTGAATTCTTTCCATTGTGACAGACCACTCTATCCGCCAGCCCCATAGTTCTCAGCGATGGACAGTTAACAGTATTTCCTACCATCCCCAGCTCCATAGTTCCCCATTTGAACAGGTGGTTTCAATGGGTCAGATGACCAGAGCTTCATCTTTGCTCCACAGAGGCCATATCATGCCTGACACAACCTTGCCCAATATACCAGTGATGAGGTAATACAGAAAATATAAGACTAAGGAAAAGATCAACAGGCTATCAGCTACCAAATACCCACTGCTTGTGCCATCAAATGTGTTTACATACACGATGACAGCATTCATTATATTTAAAAAATATCATCAAGCAAGCTTCCTTTTTCTTGGGAAGAAGGGATAAAAGAGTCATCCAAGAAAGAGTCTGTTGAATATGAACACACATTACACCCATTTCCTCAGGCAAAACATTTTTAACTTGATTGGAAAACCCTCACATTTTCAGGCACCTGCCTCACCATGCATGCGCCTTTGAAGACTTCTTGTATGCTCTGTTGTTTATAATTTACGTTACAATCCTAAAGGGTCAACAGTGGGCTCTTAGCACATGAAGTGTCTTGATTTGCAATGCAGATCCCAGAACTGTCAGCATGTGAAAGGTCCTCATTAGGAATGCTCTGGCCTTAAACAGATTTGAAAAGCCATCAGCTGGGTTCCCTAAGTAGCCCAGAGCTTAGGGCAAATGAGCTTTTTTTCAGTGAAATGAAATCAGAGCTGATGATGTGGGTTGGAGCTGCCATGGTGTGAATGGGAAAGATCTCAGTAGTCCAGGGATCCTATGCTCTGTTATTTCAGCGATAATTGTCTAATCCAATGAGGACATTGAGCAGTTCCTATTGCTAAGGTAGCAAGTAGTATTTCCCTCAGGAAAGAAATGGCCCGCACATGTTGGAAGAGCTTAGGGAGGCCCTTAGGAGCCTGATCTTTCACATGTAAAGGATTTGGTCTGATTACTTTCAAAGTGATACCACCTTATCTTCTAGAGTAGAGGAAGTAACTTCTTCAACCCTCTCAACTCTTATCCAGGAGACCAGCCAGCTTTCTACCAAAAGACACAACTAACCTGGCTCCTAATGATATGAATTCCTACTAGTAGATGACCACTGTTGGATGGCAGAAAGATTGCCTTGTTTCCTTCACTTGGCTTTTGTGTCTTCAGTGTAGCAGGGACTTTGTTTGCCTTCTCTGTCCACTGCCCCATTCCATCCTAAAAATAACACAGATGAATGGATCACAGATGAGGGAGCAAGGTTAGAATAATATGACTAATTTGCCTGAAGTCAGCCACAATTGAGAGGTAGAATTTTTCAGATTTTACTAAAATAAACAAACAAAATAAACACCTCACCATTGATTTCTTAAGAAACAAAACAAAATCGTTTCATATGGAACCCAGACTTTAGCACCTTGCATTGCTAGGTAGGTAGTTAATGCATGCTTTCATAAAATCGGTCTTCTGGATGTTAATTTCACATTTTGGTACATACGGATTTGAGCATTTGGTCAGTTGTCACAGATGACAATGATTTGGATGACTCTGTTCTTTTGTGGCTAGGAATTTGTCTGAAACAAATAAAACAAAGCTGGCTATTTCTAAGAGCAACGCAAAGGCAACAGTATCTCCTTCACACAGAAAAGGCAAAGGGGACTTCAGTGGAGCAAGGTTCCTTGATTACTGTGCTATTCCAGTTTCAACTTAAATATTTCTCTCTTTTAGCTTCTAGGAAATAGCAATATATGAAGAACTGTATTTTGTAAAGAGGAAATGATCAATTTTAAAAGGCTTTAGGGGTTGGGGAGGTAACTCAGTTGGCTAAGTGCTTGACTCATAAACATGGAGACCTAAATTCTACCCTCAGAACCCACATTGAAAAAGTCTGTTTATGATAGCACCTACTTATCATCCCAATTCTTGCAAAGCAGAGACAGGGGGATCTCTGGGGTTCACAGACAGCCAGCCTAGCCTGCTTGAAGATTTCCAGGCCACTGAACGACCCTGTCTCAGAAACAAGGGGAATGGCATCCAAATGTTCACACTCATTGTTGACTGCTGCCCCTCAAACTCATATGCACCTACACATACGTGTACATACATACCCAGTCATGATGAAGAGTGGGTAATAAACACCTTTGCAAGATTAAAGTAAATGACTGATAATTTTAGCTTTGACTTAAAAACAAATAGTGCTGAGTGAAAGGAAATTAGAAAGAAAGTTTTTATGTAACTTAAAAAGTTATTTACATTGAACAAGTTTAAGACTGGAGCATAGAAAGATAATATTAATTTATTTTGCAAATAAGAGAACTGTTTCACACCGTCACCCCTGAAGCAAGTATCTATCAGAGAAAATATGTATGCAACAATTTGACATGACCTGGAAAGGTGAGGTAACACGTGGAACCATGAAAAGAAACCCCCAAAGACAAAAAGAAAGGTTTGAAAGCAGGGATTAGGAAGTGGGCCAGAAAGCCAACTTTTGGGAACAGATCAAGGCAGATAAGATCATTTTCTTTGGGATGCCCATACACTTGGGCAGCCAAGTTTCTACAAACCAACGGATTCCCCCAGTAGAGAATTCCGTTAGCTTTGGGTTTGGACAAGTTCAGCATAAAAAAAATGAGTAGTTCAAATACATATGAGAAACAATTCCTCTGAATTATGAGTGTACATACATTCATGTATGTGTGCATGAGTGTGCATGCATGTGGGTGTGGAGTCTGGGGACATGTGCTAATAACATGAACTTTGTTACCATCCCATCTTAGCACATGTGGTATAGAAATCACTCAAGTTGGCTGCTTTTGTGGCTAATAGCCAAACACTTGCTCTCACCTGTGACGAGATTCTTTGACAGCCCTCTTTTGAACAGATTTCAACTCTTCCACCTCTTCCACCAATCAAAAAAGTCAGACCTGAACTCTTTTATACCTGGCAGGGTAGAGAGAGATCCCTAAATTAAAGAAATATGCTTGTTTTTCATTTCTTTTCTCTTTGAATTTTTTTTTTAATTCAATTCCTCACACCAAAAAAGACTGGCACATTCATTCTCTTAGCTCCATCCTTGCTGATATGTGCTAAAACTCTACAGAGATTTTTAGAATTTTAATGTAACAGCATGGCTCTAAAATTAAAAGTATGTGGCAGTAACCTAACAGACTAAAAGAGAGCTTGTCTTTTATTTCCTTCTTCTGAAGAAGCTGTGTATATTACAGGAGACACAATTTATTACATGGTCTTTTGGGGCAATTTCTCAGCTATTGAAATGTGTTCCATTGGCTCTTAGAAATAAGTTGTAATGGTATGTGTAGAATGAACACAGAGCCTGACACTACGAAATGTCCATGGCATAGATGGATCTCTTAGGACATCAAAGTGCAAGATGAAGCTAACAGAAAGAGAGAAATGATGGATCTACAAAGAAAGAATTCCAAACAGGAGGAAGAGGCTATACCCAGATGTATGCACAACACAAGGGCATGCCCTGGAAGCACAGAAACAAAGGGCTTCATGGTGTGGGTCTTTCTAAGGACTGGTTTGATGAGAGGCAGACAGAAATCTTGAGGACAACACGATGAAATGCTGCTGAGGAAATCTGCAGTATAATTTGTTTCTCATCTATAAGCATCGGATTCCCAAATAAAAATAAAAGGATCCCGTGCCTGCTGTATTTAGTTTACCTACATCTTTGCTTTTGACTGACATGAGAGAATCCTAGATTGAGCTTCAAGACATGAAGACTGACTTCTCTTGATGCTCATTATCTGTGATAGAAACTGGCATCCTGGTTTGGACATAGTCTTTTCTTCCCAAAGAAGAAATATACTTTATAGAAACTTAAGATCTAGGTTAACCTAATGGCTTGCTAACTGGTTTTCTTTGATTGATCTGGACAGACACATCTCTGTAGTCTTTTGAGAAAGCTCCCAGGGTAGAGTGGTTCATGTGGGATTTCGTCTTAATCGATCCCTACAGCCAGTATCACATACACTGAAGTCTAGAAACATCAATTGCAATCTGGCCCTTCCATCTGCGGCAGTGAACTTGGAGGGTACTTCAGTGCATGAATATGACTGGATGCTAGGTTTTAAAATCTATGTGTGTGCATGAGTATGTGTGTGTGTGTACATGTGCATGAGTGTGTGTCTGTGTCTGTACAGGTTAGAGGAAGATATTGGTGTCCTGGTCTATTTTTCTACCTTTTTTCCCTGAGACAGGCTCTCTTAGAAGCTGGCTAGCAGCCAACCAGACCTAGAAGTGCTCCTGTCTCTACTCCCTCTAGTCCTGGGTCTACAGGTGCCCAGCTTCTTATATGGGTGCTGGGATTTGAAGTTGGTTTCTGACATTTGTATAACAAGTGCTTTTACCTACTGAACAATCTCTCTAAACACTGTTTTTAATATTTTAAGTTATTTTTTCCATTGATAATTCTTTACTTTTAGAAAATTTTATTTTTAACTATGTGTACATGTGTCCATAGGGAGAGGTTTTATGTATATATGAGCACAGATGTCTGTATAGGCCAGAAGAGAGCATCAGAGTCCCCTGGGGGAGGATTACAGGCAGTTATGAGCTATCCAGAATGGGTGCTGGGAACTGAACTGGGGTCCTCTGCAAGAGCAGTACATGCTCTTCAACATTAACTCATCTCTTCTTCCCCTCACTTAATGTTTTCATTAGCGGAAAACCCTAAACTCCTGTGATGTCAGACGATTGCTGCTATACTGTTTGTGAGAAAAATCAGTAAAAATCATTTACGTAATTACCGGTCTAGGCAACTCAAATCTAAAATCTCAGATAGTTATATTTTCAAGTTTATGAAATTAAAGATGCTTTTATCAGCCAATGAAAATTAAATTTTTTTTTGAGGCATCATCTTGCTATGTAGCCCTGGTTGGTCTGGTACTTACTACCTAACACCAACTGACTTCAAAGTCGACGCAGTTTCTTGTGTTGGGTGTGCAAGTCTTATTTCTCAATGCCCAGAGGATATTAAAGTTAAGTGAAACTAAAATTATTTGTAATTTACTGAATGCCAGTTACAATCACAATAGTTTTGTATACTGCAGGAAAATACACAGTAGCCTAACAGAGGAATTGCTTCACTTGTTCATGGGAGTTGCTTCATGAGAACACAAGGGACCAAGCAAGAGTGGCCACAACTCATCCAACAAGATCTCCCCTTAAACTAAAGAATAAGAGCCTCTAGATTCCAAAGTTTTCTGTAGCACTCCAGACCTGCACTTCCTGGTACCTTCTAGGCAGCTTGATTCAGAAGCATAGCCATTGTGTTAGCTGAAGGAATGAATTTTCCAAACTCTCAGAAGAATGAAAAAAAAAAATCAAGGACAATCTATGTTGAACAAGTTTGCTCTGCACAAAGCATAGCTACACGTTGATCCCATGAGGGTGTTTTAGGGGGAGACACTTAGCATGCTGGGATTTTCCCTGATCATGTTGCATCAAAATCCATTCATAAAATTTTCCCTGAGGAGTTGAGGGTACTCTGTACAGGATGCAATGATCTGGCTATTGAGCATTTATGGGCAAGACTATCTGATTTCTGCCTCAGGAATATACTCCCATTTGCAACATCTTGAAATCATTACTCTATCAATAATGTAAGCATACATGGGCCCTTTTCTATCTCCAGACAGGCGACAGGTGTGCAGAAAATATTTCACTTTGCAACTCCCAGGACAACTGTTGCATCCCTACAACTTCATGAGTGCTGTGCTTGAAGAAATACATAATGCATCAAGGGGCATGTATTATTCAGGCTTTGATTGAAAAATCCAAGCTGTGCCTATACCTTTAATGATTCCAAAGCCTGTTTAATTAAGTAACCTGTGTCCTCTCTGTAAGTCATCTGATGTACAATCAAGATTTAAGAGAGGTATGTAGTGTCTGAAGAGATAGTCCAGTAGTTAACAGTTCATCCTATGCCCACATTAAAAAAAAAAATTGTCCCATGTAGCTCCATGTTCTTGTAACCCCAGCCTTGATAGGCAGAGATGGCTAGCTATCCAGCACCTATTGGGAAGACAGTCAAAATTCAGATTCAGTGAGAGTCCTTGTCTCAAGGGAGTAAAGTTGAGATCGATTAAGGAATACACCAGACATTCTCCTCTGGCTTCTACATACACAGACAGGCACACAGCCCTGCACACAAATGCATATCCTCCTCCATACATTTTCAAAATGTAGCATGTAATCATATTGCAACATGATTGCTGGAACATCCTCAACTCTTTTTCAGCATCCCCCTACACCCTAAAAAAACATGCACATTTAACTGTCTAGGAGGTGCTTGGGAGTAGTTACGTCAGAGTTAAATCCTCTAACTCTCAGATAAACAATTTTGTTCCATCTTTTACGAATTGGGGTTTAAGTCTTTACCTTGATGTAGTGAGAAAAAATAAAAATCAGGCAACAGTCATCATCTCATTTGTGTATATTTGATGAAGTCTGTAACCCAAAGATTAGCTCAGATCCAAGGAAATGTCACCATCAACCCCTAGCTAAACAGTTTCCAAAGACGCTTTTTCAGAACTAGCTTTTAAATGCCCAAGGAGCTCAATTGAACGGCAGAGATATTTGAAATATACACAAACATACAAGCCTTTTAGATAAACACATTTTCGGGGAGCTTTTGATGAACGTGATAAGTTACATTCTCTAAAACTACACACACTGTATTTTATTACTCTTTAGCAGACACTTATCAGCTGTAAATGTTGGGTGGTTTAGGCTAGGAATCAACCCTGAGGGAACCCGTGTGGGACTCTGGGACTCACAGTTCTATAGATCAACATAAACCCGAGACACGATCTTATTTTCATTTATTAAAAAGGTCTGTCGTCCGCTTCTGCAATTTCAAATCCATTAGCTTCCTGCCCCTTTTAAGAAGAAAAAAAAAAAGGAGGCAACTGCAGATTTTATGGACTGATTGCTGATGGCTATGCTACTGCGATATTGGTTTTGAGTGGAGAGTCCATTACAGACACATTACCCATAAACCATGCTTCCAGCACAACCTGCAGCTTCCATTCTGGCTGGAGAGTGAGTGGAGTGGGCTTGGGCAAAGAGAGGTTGGAGAAAGGGTCATATCTCCTGGAAAGTAACACAGGGTAGGCACTGGTATAAATTACCAACTTTCTTTCCCTTTCCACGTAATTATGTCTCAAATGTGCAGCGGTTGAGTTTCTTAGCCAGCCACCAGATGAACTTGGAAATCATATCGACAGCAGATTAGACTGGGAGTTTTCAACCTTTCTCCCTGCCATGTATGCTCAAACAATATATTTGTCTATCTCGGAAGTCCCCTGATTCCTGCCACACATATTTAGCAGCTGGCCGCACCCATCCCCCCCCCCAGTCTTCTTTATACTGTGTCTAAGCCTTTTTCAACAAAGACACAAAATATTTCTAGTGGCAATAAAACAGATGAAAATACGGTTTCGTACTTTCCCTCTGCAACTCTAAATTTTCTGTTTCTAAAGAAAATTAAAAAAAGAAAAAAGAAGTGACATGTCTCCAGTGTGATTGCTTGCTTTTCCTATTCAATAAAAACTCTGTTTATGAAAGGAAACACATGAATAAAGATATAATCAGAATAGCACACCTGGCACTCATATTGAAGGAAGCCCTTTCTCAGCATCCCTGGTTCCTCCTCTCATCCCTCATGCTTGAGAGCTAGTCGGTGAACAACAGAGCTGTGAAATGGAGCTGGACTTTTAAAAGAGCATTCTTAAAATGGAAAGACAGTTCCTTCCCTTTATTAACACATAATTTATTATTTATGAGAAATAATTGAGTTGTTTCTTTGCTATGACTTTTATTTACACTGTCCTTTTTGGTTTGTTACCTACACATTTTGCCCTGTTTTGGTGGCAACTTTCTCCTGTGATTTGGTGGTGCTTATCCAAGATGTGCGACAACAAAGACGATCCTATTGCCTTTTTCTGTCTGGGTTTTGTCTTAGCAATACAATCAGATATCCCAGTTTAATTTTATTATGCATTTAGCCCAGTCACAATTTAATCTTATCTACTATCTACCTATCTGTCTATCTATCTATCTATCTATCTATCTATCTATCTATCTATCTATCTATATCTGTCTATCTACCTATCTGTCTATCTATCATCTATCTATCTATATAATAATTTTGATGTCTCATGAATAAAGACCAAGGTTTAAGCAAAGCAAATCCTTTCTTTCTTTACATTGACTGCTCTTCTAATTTTAGGAAAATACTTGACCTCCCTTCTTTCTCTAATTTCATAATTTACCAAAAGCTTTATAATTTTGCTATGTGTGTTAAATGCTATAACCTATTTCTTTACATTAGATATTAACTGAAAAGCCCTGCCATGGGAGTTAACACAATCGTGATCACCAGACAGAGCTACATTGGATGCTATAGTGACTTCAAAGGTGTATCATCTCCCACCTCCCTATTCATTTTTGATCCACCTTGATGGGAGAGTCCACTGTCAGGCTCCCCCATCAGAGAACTGTCAATCATCAGTCAAGAGCGCCTTGCCAGTAGCATGAGGTGCACATGGGATGGTCTGCCAACAGATTCTGTTAACAAAGATCTGCTGACCCCGTGATCTTTAAAGATGTTTTAAATTCCACCCTTTGATGCCATTTAGTAGAATGGTATCAGCTCCTGATCTGAATCCATTGAGCTGCAAATGAAATTATGCTGCCTTGCAGGTGATGTCTTTCGAGTGCATAATTTGACTATTTAAAATTCTATAAAAGTGACATTCTCTGTGACTGCCCTTAATTTCTGAAGCATGCCCATTGTTTCCTGGTCATTCCTCTAACTTACCAAACAGTAGCAACAACAGCAACAACAAAATACTCCCTTTCTTGGAATGGTTTCTTCCAGAGTGGAAAAGATGAGGTTAGTTCTAATCATACAGCACAAGCAAATCATGGTAAGGGGCAGGAAGAAATCTAGTGAAGACATTTAAAGTGGGAGCCCTGGAACTGTTGCTGTCTGTCGTCACATTCTCTATCACTGAGGCCACAAAACCAGGCGGTGAAAATGAGGGCACTGTGGCTCTCTTCTAGGCCAGGTAGACAAGTAAACAAGAAACAGTTGCACTTGCCTTGCTATTTCTGCTGTTGTCTGTTTTGAGGGATCTCCTCTTGCAGCCTGTGTTTTCACAGCTTAGTCTGGACCCTGAAAACTACACAGCAGCTGATCTATCTTCTTTAGATGTCATAGGCTTTGTCATGGACAGCGTACACTCACTTGGGATTAAGCTGACATTCTCAACAACCTCTTTTCTCACTCTCTTAAAAGAAGAGTGGTGTGGTGTGGTGTTCATGAGAGAGAGAGAGAGAGAGAGAGAGAGAGAGAGAGAGAGAGAGAGAGAATCTTTCTGGTCAATGGGCATGAAGACCCCAGTTAAGCACACAAAAGACATGACAAATCTTATTTTCAAGCCTGTAATTAACACAGCCATTATTTTTTTTTTTTGAAATATCCATGTTGAAAGCATTCCTTGGAAGAATCATTTGGGGGAATTTTTAAACTGCTATTATCAGCCTTGGGTTGTTACCACACTTTTTGCATCACCACAGAATCTCAAATTTGAAAAGGATGCTTCCTGTTAGTGTCTGCGTTGGCTTAGCAATCAAATTGTACCGTGCGAATCATGCCACAGAAGTGACTCAATGTCTCTCGAGGCAGGCAAATCATCAGGGAGCTCAAAATGGCCTTTGATATTCCCCTCCCCCGCCTAAGCACTTTGTTCTGCAGGGAAGGAACTGTATCTCCTGAGCTTTCAGGATTTGCACACATTCCCCCGTAGATGAAGCACAGCAAGTGAAGCAACCTGACGCTCTCTCTCTCTCTCTCTCTCTCTCTCTCTCTCTCTCTCTCTCTCTCCACTCCTCACGAGCATCCTTTAATGCACAGCAACAGATCATTCTCAGAAAATTGACACCAATGAGAATGAGTAGCACCCGTGGAGTTCACGAACACATTAGCCATTAAAGTCTGCAATAGCCTTATCTTCCTTGTAGTGTTTTGTTTAGCCCAAGATTAACAATGGCCTTGAATCTCATGTAGCACCATCTCACTCAACTAGAAGCAACCCAGGCATATGGACATTATACTTTGACCACAGACGTTTATGGCTCTTTACCATCAGGGACAATAGGTTTAATCTTTGGAAAAAGGGGATTCACTTGTCAAGTATTTTTGGTACATCAAGGTGTTATAGATAGAGATTGTAAAGAAATTAAAATTATGGTATCCATATGGAAAGAGATGACGATTAAGGCAGGGGATAAATTGCTTAGCTGCTGTTGTTTCCTTACGCTAAGGGCAAGTCTGCTCCAATAGAAAAAAACAAGAGAATTTGGGAGTACTGAAAAAGATGTATTTTGGCAAACAATGGTGAATGACCAGAGTCCAAAATTAAAAGTAGGAATGAATGAAACTGAAATTGAAGGATTGGTGGACACAGGCCACAATTCTTAGAATCTAAAATGGCCACTTCAAAAGGTCCCTACACATTTTATAGGGATTGGTAAAGTATCACATGTTAAGCAAAGTGTACAATGGATTGAATGTGATGGACCAGAAGGGCAAAAGGTGAAATTAAGACCTTATGCAGATAACATACCTATAAATTTATGGGGAAGAGATCTTCTACAACAATGGGGTATTCAAATTAATATTCCTGCAACTCCAGAAACAGCAAATGATGAAATGATGGATGTACATGTGGAAGGTATTGATATGGGTACTCAAGAAGTGAGAAAATGTGGTTACCAACAAAACTTATAAAGATTAGATCTGACCAGGGAGAGCGTCTTATTAGCTGAGACATAAATGTCTTTGTATGGTAATACTACAAGGCAGATAAGGCTATTGCAGACTTTAATGGTTAATGTGCTTGTGAACTCCAAGGGTGCTACTCATTCTCATTCATGTCAATTTTCTGAGAATAATCTGTTACTGTGCATTAAAGGATGCTCATGAGAAGTGGAGACAACCATTTATCACTCTCAATGGTTTCCTTCAATGTGTGGATCTGGGTTTTTAGTTGGTTCTTCTTGTTTGTTTATTGATTTTTGCTAAGGAAATGTGGATTCGTGTTCTTTCTAGAAAAAAGGAAAAAAAAAAACACATTGGGTAGAAGAGATGACGATGTAACTAGGAGGGGAAAGAGAGACCCTGAAAGGCATCGTGTTTCTACATCCTTTCTGGCTCCTTGGTAAATGCTGCTGCCACCACAGATTGCTTAGCACGTAATTAGCTTGGATCTTGGAAGCCCACGTTTGTAGGTCTCACTTAGCAGATTTCCTGTACAGTACTAAACATTTTGAGCCGGGATGGAGGGAAAGCAGGGAAAAGTGATTTCCATTGGTAAGAAGGTTCATGTTTCTTCTGTCCTGGAAAACAAAGGAGGAGAAAAAGAAAGTAATTGGAAATGATGCCCTCATTGCCTGACTTTCTGATCCTACTTCAAATAAAACCCAATGATGTAAAATGTTGCTTTGCTTCTCAATCTGCAGTCCGTCAGCTTGCAGTGGGCATGTTTTCTTATTTTTATTTTATTTTTTAAAAAATAGCTATGTATTAAAAGTGAACCAGTCTTTGCCAGCTTTGGATAAAAGGCTATTTATTTTCAACCAATTTGATAGCTGCAGTTTTCAGTAATTGAATTTTCTGTGGTCAGAAAAGCAGTAATCTTAGAAACCAAATAAATATTTTTTAATAAAACGGAACACTGAGAAACCCTATAATAATGTCAAAAATGTAGCCACTTATGGATGGATAAATATTTTAAGAAATTTACATTTCACCCAAAGCTGTATGCTTCGAGCTTCCCTGGAGATCCTGAAGAGTGTAGCATTTTGCTTTGGGAATGGAACCATGTGAGGTTTAGACGAAACTACACTCTCCCCCGTGGAAGAATTTCTGGCTGAAAGAGCTTGGCAAGCTGGTAGTTTCATCAGTGCTTCTGCTGAAGAGACCAAAGGAAAATCTCTGTATTTTGGTGCACTGTCATTTGCAGCTAGATGACTACAGTGGTGACAATGACTAGGATGCACCGTGCACTGTAGCAAATCCAACATACGGATAGATAGGACCAAGGGAAGTAACTATAGCAACAACCTCCATCCTCCCAGTTGTAACAATCCAAGTTATGTCCTGCCATTGCCAGTCACCTCTTGGCTGCGTACTGTGATAGTTAATGGAAGACACCAGTGTAACTGGCTAATGGATGCCCTCAAGGCTGGTAGAAGAATATTTCTGGGTATATCTTTACCTTACTTCATTGGAAGTAGTGGATCTCAAGAAAATGCTCCCTCATCGATTTGGGCATGAATAGAAGAAGGTAGGTCCTCAGACCCGAGCATATGTCCATCTATCCCCTGGGTCCCCCAAACTCAAGGTGATTTATACCACTGGCTCTCCTGGCTCTGAAGAATGTGTCAGTAAACTGTGTAGCTTCCTGCACCTTATGGCTGCGTCTGGTTTTCCCCATATATATCTGTGTGTGTCATGTTGGTTCTCTCCTTGGTGCAAGCATGACACAACATGGGTGTATACTAGTTACATTTCTGGTGCTGTGACAGAATGCCCTGATATTGACGAACTGAGGGAAGAAAGGACTGATTTGCCTCCCTAGTTCCAGAGTAGAGGTAAACTCTGTTCTGGCTGGGAAGACATCACCAGGAGAGTGAGGCTAGGTTGGCACTTAGGAATCAGGCTGATCATGCTTCGTCCATGCACAGGAAGCAGGGAAAAAGAACAGCAAGTGGGTCAAGGCCGTAAAACCTCAAAGCCTGCCCTGGTCACGTATTTCCTCTAGCAAGGCTCCACCTCCTAAAGGTTCCATGACCTTCTCAAACTGTGCCACCAACTGGGGTACCAGATGCTTGAACACATGAACTCAAGGGGGTGGGAGGGAATCGTTTTTAAACCACAACAAGGTACAAAGTCACCCTTGCATTAGAATCCCATGCAGGATTAAGTAAGTGATTTGGTACATTCAATGTCTTCAATGTTGGTTTCTTTCATTTAATCTTATATCTTACTAAAGGAACATCTTCAGGTGACTATGCAGAGGCAGAGGGAAGAGAGTTACTTTAACAGGGTGTAAGCATGTGTTTGTTGAGGACATAAAGACCAAAATTGCAGAGGGAATTGTATTTGTTTTAGGCTTAACCTTGGGTTATTTTCTTGATTCTTATTTATTTATTTATTCATTTTTTATTTTCTTAATTCTTGATTGCTAGATTTACAATTGGTTATCTATATATATATTAAATTAAACTCTTAGTGTCACAAATCTATTTTTATATGCTATACAAGCTTATTTTGATTTTTCTATGTGATGCAAATTATTTGATAGTTAATGAATGGCAAAGGATCAAGAAGGATGAGGATAGTCACATTTCAGCACTCAGATAAATATTCCACACAAGAAACACCTTCTGACTGGTACTGTGGAAATGCATTAATTTTTGGACCTTATCCTAGAGGGCAATGTCATGGTAGAATATTAGTTGCTCCTTGAGTAGAGAACAATGATGTTAATTTAGCAGCATCATAAAATTTCCAAATTCCTGATATATGAAAAGTATAAAATTGAGAATAGATGGGTTTTTTTCATTTTGTTTTGTTTATTTTATTTTTTGCTTGGCTCCATCTATAACCTCTTTATAGATTGGAAAGGTAAGATTTAGGATGTGTAAAAATGTCCTTTA
The DNA here is from genome assembly GCA_907164525.1 of Lophiomys imhausi. Taxonomy (NCBI): domain Eukaryota; kingdom Metazoa; phylum Chordata; class Mammalia; order Rodentia; family Muridae; genus Lophiomys; species Lophiomys imhausi. The sequence goes on along the minus strand of CAJQZJ010004796.1, from coordinate 918,458 downwards.
TAGCTCTCTAGGAACTGACAAGAAAGCCTTCGCTTCTCTTATTTGAATATGGAGATGGACTCCTGAAACAGGAAGATGTTTCCCTTACTGGGGATTTTATGCTGGCTGACTTGTGTCACTTTTTCTTGAAGAGTCAGTTACTTAACATACAGAAAAATAATTGGGTGGTTACTTACAGGAGCATGGATGACCCAAAGGCAGCTGCCTCATTGGCGAGATCATTTCAAGCAAGGGTAATGACTCAGAAAAGCTGTCTCTTTAGGGTTGTTACCACATTTTTTGCATCACCATAGAATCTCAAATTTGAAAAGGATGCTTCCTGTTAGTGTCTACGTTGGCTTAGCAATCAAATTGTGCTATGTGAATGATGCCACAGAAGTCACAAAACACTGTTGTAGTTTGAACGTGAAATATCTCCATGGGCCCAAGTATCTAACGCATGGCTTAGCACTGGTGGTGCTGTTCGGGAAAGCTGTAGAATGTATAGTGGGTGGGGCCTCCTTGGAGGAAGTAGTTCTCTAGGAGCACCCTGGGATTTTTTTTAGCTCTTTTTTTTTTTACTTTATTTTTTATTTCTTCAAGTTACATCTCAATCGCAATTTCCTCCCTAATCCCCCCTACATTCCCACCCTCCCACCCTCTTCTGTCTCAACCCACCCATCGCCTTCCTTTTTTTTTAAGTTTAAGGTATATCTTTCCCCCCGACAGCTCCCCCTTTCAGTCCAACAAATGGCTCTTTCTCTTATAATAAATTCAATACAAAACAACAGAGGTAATTAGGCCACAATTATGAGAGTTATATGGCTTAGCATACAATCCCAATGTCCAGTCTATATGTATTTGGCCCCTGACTTTAACATTGTACTATCTACCCATCTCCATGAGTTTAAAGTTCTATATCCAAGTCAACATTCATCCTAACTTTCATCACAATTTCTACCTCTTTCATCCCAGATCTACCTCTTATTCTCATGTTATTTCTTGGCCTTCCCCGCCATGACAGATTGTCTTCCCAAGATCTATAACCCCAGATAAGCTCTTTCTAAGTTGCTTCTTATCAGGTATTTGATCATAACAGCAAGAAAAGTAACTAACACAGAAAATGGAGATGAAAACAACAGCAGCAACAACAACAACAAAACTTCCAGCCCAGGCCATAACATGTATTCTATTGGAGTCATATCTGATAAGGAGTCTATTGTCTCCTGTCGTTCCAGACTTGGTTAGATCTAAAGGCACCATTGTCAATGCCTGACCTTGGTGTGTTTTTAATCTTTAATGGCATTTTCTATTCAATATTCATCTGAAATCCACGTGACTTAATTTCATATGTCAAACTTGTAAATTTTTTTTAAATCCCCCAATGATTACTTCCTTGGTGTTTCTGGAACTTTCCCAGAGGCAGTGGGCACCATTTCAGAATAACTCCAAATGTGGTCCATTTGTGGGAGAAAGGGAAAAGCATAGCCCCACTTTTATTAGTGAATCCAGACCTATCCGTTGGCCTGGAAACTTCTTTTATCCTTCTGCATATGCATTTATATTTTGCTGATTCGAATCATTATTCAATTAAATTAGTCCCAGTTTAATAATAACGACCTCCCTCTAGCTTGTCCCTTTAATGTTAGTGAAAACCAAAACCCAGGTGGTTTTCAGCATGATACTCGCTGGAAATCAGTTATGAAATTACCTGTTTATTAATGATGTGTCAGGAGACTGACACGATAACTGGGGGCACCGGCTGGGATAGTGCTAACACAGAAATAACAAGACCATATTATGTGCAATATGTATTCTATGGAACTGTTTCTTTCCATCCCCAGGGACAACCATGAAATCCAGATGTTTCATCTCAAGATTTTAATTCCAGAGAGTGAAAATTTTAAAGAGAAATCAAGTCCACTTAAAGTTGTTACTTGGTCACACTTCCTCACTGGGGAACTCCTTGGAGTAGACATTTACTCTCACATATTCAGAGGCTTCTGGTTGTATAAGGCAATGAGTTGGATTGGGAGAAGTCAATTTGCAATCAAAAAGTGGATTTAAAGTATGACCCCAAAGTTCACATTGAAGACACATCTATTGATTAGTATCAGTGAAGCTTTGTAGGTATGGAGGCTGCAGAGTAAAATCAGAACTCTTTCTAAATCAGGGAATAAAAGGGTAATTTTTGCTGAAAATAAGGAATTTTTATAGGAAGGTTTTACATTTTTATCATAAAGAGCTGTGGCCACAAAACTATAAATAACACACTGGACAGATTCGGGCAGACTGTATTTTTCTTTTTCTTTCTTTATTTTTTTTTTTTAAGCAGACAAAATTGTGTCACTGAGTTGATATTAACAACAGGTAAAATAAACCAGTGATCCTTGCAACTTGGGTGGGGAGGGTGTTACTTTCCCCTCCTTTCCTTGTTCCTCAGAGTGTTTTATAAACTAGCTCACTCCACAGATTGGAGAAATGCAAACCATTTGACAATTCTCTGTTATAGCAAATAAACTTCAGGATATAACAAGGCACCAACTCACTTGTCCAAAATTGCCACCTTTCTCGCAATGAACCTCAGGAGCTCAATCAACATAAAGGAGCTTGGAAGTCATAACCCCCCCGCCCCTTTCCATCTTAAAGTAAATTTACTAATCTTTCCAAAGTCATCTCTCATCCTCGAGGATCAAGTGAAAAGTAGCAGCTAGCCACTTTGGAGTCTGAATGTTAAAAGCCATAGAAGCTGTAGAAGCCTATGTGGCCGCTCTCATGGACCCCCAAGAAACCCAGTCATCTCCTATAAAGCAGCGAGAGACTTGAGAACAAACACATAGGCATGGTTTTACAAAAGAAGGGCAAGTATTACTCTGCCCACCTCACTCTGGGACTTCAGGTTATAAGCTGGCGATTTCCCTCCTTTGAAGAAATCTTCCCTGTTGCATGGAATAGTTAGACACTTGCATTCTTCTACTGGTGTGGGAAGAAACATAACAGGCTGGACTATGTGGACAATCCTCTCTGAAATCAATGAAGCTCTTTGGCTTTTGTGCTAGAAAAACAAGGCAATGGAGTGGTCCACTGTTGGCTACCTGGAGTTTAATTTCTAAAGAGGTAATGGTATGATTCAAATTTCAGCTCTCACATCCCGTGTCCTTTACTACCTCCTCCTTCTAATGTTTTTGATGCCTCACTTTCTGTTTTCTAGAACATTCTCTTTCCTCTGCCCTAGGTGTGATCACCTTTTATATTTAGGCTTGCCTAGCATGTGCCCCTTGGACTAAATTTAGTTTTCTTCTCCTTTTATTTTACTTATTGTTTATGTATTCACTTCTCTATTTATTTTAGACAGCATCTCCCTCTTCAGTCCAGTCTGGTCTTGAATTCACGACAATTCTCTTGCCTTAGCATTTCAAGTGGTGGGCTTACAGGAGTGACTCACCATGCTCTGCTCAGAAGTTTAAAATTTGTTTATTTTATGTAATTGTGTGTGTGTGTGTAAAGGTATACTATAGCTGGAATTACAGAACTACTGACAGTTGTGTGCCAACCAGTGTGTGTGCTGGGAACTGAATGTGGGTCCTCTGGAAGAACAGCAAGTGCTTTTAACTGCTGAGTCATCTCTCTAGCTCCTCAATACTGCAATTTACTCTTAATTTGTTATCGAAGTAGCTTGGAGATAAGTATCAGGCCTTTCTTCAAAGTTAAGTTTGCACGAACTATACAACATTATGAGAGCATTTGTAGTTGACAATTCATTTTCTTGGATAATTTCTCATTTGATATGCCCTATGTCCTTTTAAGATAGTTTCAATGTATTATATAATCCCTACTTTCCAGAGGGTCATTGGTTCTCAGAGAAGTAAGGCAATATATTTATACCACATGAAGACAGGAGCTGAAGGATTTGATATGAAACTCAAGGGGATCATGACATTCTAGCCCTGTACACTGCTGGGTTCATAGAAAATATGTTTCCTTCACTACCAGGAAGGGTAGAAAAATAAGAATTGAGGCAGAGGGGTGCTGCAATAAAAATAAAACTACAATCCTAAAAATTAAAAGCCCAGTTCTTAAAAGGAAAAGCCATTCCTTAATAAGACAGTGTTTTGATTTTGATATCCAGATTCTCAGCTTGAAAATACTTTTTCAATTTGGACCTAATTTAGTGGGAACCCCAAAGATGATAAGTCCTCAAATAGAGGAAGAAAAAATGTCAATTTCCCAAGAGGCTGTAGTGATTTGAAATATTTGTTGGAGCCTAAGGGATGTATGAAATCTACATGGTTATTTACATAAATTTCTTACAATTTCTATCACAAATATACCCATGCTGTTCTCCCAAATCTTTATTTAATAATGATCATAATAAAATTAAGTTTATCTTCACTGCCTTGCTTTGGTGCCAAGCAGCCAAAGTCAGCAACCCAGTTTTTTCAGGATTTTTTTTTTTTCAGTGAAAGCTGCAGAATAGAAATGGCATATGACTTTGGGATGGTTATATTTATGTGATCTGAAAGCACCAACTCCCATGTGGTAACAGTATTTGAAAGATAATTATCAGCAGACTGAGGCCATTTTCTCTGCTAAGGCAAGGCCTGTCTTCTAGTGCCCCTCATTTGCGGACTTTAAAAATCTTGCAGAAAGAAGGACATGTTACAGAGTGTTGTCTTCCTTGGTAGTTAACATCCAAAGAGTTGTGCCCTGTAACCCCAAAGACCCTTGTTTAAATTCAAAAGCTGGAAGAAATTATAGAGTGTGTTTAGTTTGAGGACTGCTTACTGCTTAATTGACAGGTTTATGCTTATGAGTGGTGTGAGCAGGACTCCAAGCAATAGAGAGAGAGAGAGAGAGAGAGAGAGAGAGAGAGAGAGAGGAGAGAGAGAATTCAATGCCCAGTGTTGAATATTACTACCAATGGAAGGGGATAGATGGAATACAACGTCTTCCTTTATTAGCTAAAGAATTTGTGTGATGAATGTAGGCTTGTTTTTCTGCCATAGATGCCTGGGTAGAACATGATTCAATTAACTTAAGAAAACAAAACAAAACTGAAAACAACAAGCTTTATTCCTAAATTTTGCTCCTAAGTTTTCCACTCTGTCTTCTCTAATGTAACCAAGTCTCCAATTCCTATTGATTTTTCTAGTGAGAAAGAAGAAAGAAAGGAAATAAGAAAGAAAGGTCCTGGAGAAGAGTTGTCATCAGTTTCTTACCATCCTCCTAAATTCGAACTAAAACATTTAAATATAGGCATTTTCTACTCACAAAATTCACTGAGATCTTGTTGTCCCATGATCAACAATCAAAATAACTTGGAAATGGCCATTTCGCTGTTTTTATTGTTTTTTGAAATGATAAATGAATGAAATGTACATGGGTACATAAACTTTCAATATAAATATCATTTAGTTAAACAATATAAAACATGAATAGTATATAAATAGATTAAAAAAACATGTAGATTGAAAACATGGCTCTAAGAATCATGATTTCTCATGATTGACGTATTCTTGAAGGCTTGACAGATGTACAGAATTTCATCATCTCAGTGACATTCTGCACGATTTAAAAAAGTTATCTTTCCTTAAGTTATTCAGATCTCACTCATTTTTCATTATGATTATGTCACAGTGTGTCAAAACGTTTTCTTTCTCCCATGCATATCCTCATATCTCTTTTCTTTTCATGAGGGTGTGGTGGGCATGGGTGATATTGCAGGTGTCCGTACATGCATATGACAGGGCAGAGGTACACCTCCAATGTCTTCCTCAGTCAATCTCTACTTTGTTTTCTAAGGAAGAGTCTCTTACTAAACTTTCAGCATGCTGATTTGGTCAGGCCTGCTGACCAGGGAACTTCAGGGATCTATCAGAGCCTTCAGCAAAGAGGTCACAAGTGAGTGCCACCGTGGCCAGTTTTTGACATGGGTGGTGGGGGCCCAAAAGCCAAGTCCTTATACTCAAACAACTAGAATTTTATCCACTGAGCCATCTCTCCCGTCCACAGTTACTATTTTATTAGTCCTCCCATGATATATGAATGTATCACTTAAAAATTCTATGGCTTTTAAGATGGAGGTAGACAGGAAGAAAGCCTGGTGTGATGTGTATTGAGTACGCCTGGCAGCAGAGGAGGCATGCCTATGATGATGTGTCAGGAGTGAAGGCAAGTTATAAGTGTTTCTCTTTAGGTTAATGTGGGATTAGAATTGAAATTGTCTGATACCCAGACTGGCTCCAGGCATCAGTGAGTACAAAACACACATCCTGGCTCTCAGACTTACCACTTTCTTCATGTTTATCTGTTATGGCCCCCTTTGGGACTTTCAAAGTTTACTTCTGCTATGCCAAATGGCTGTGTGAATGACATACATCACAGACATGTTGAGCATGCCCACTTTTCTATAAATTAATTCTTGTAGGTGTTTATTTTGGATGGAATGATTTCACCCCAGAGTTCGTTTGTTCACTGTTTTTCTATTTATTTTCCTCAGATGTTTGGACATTTTGTACATCAGGTCATCTTGACTAACATTACTTTGTTCTTTCTTTTCCCTACAAATCACAGGCCAACCATCAATCCATCCTAGTACCCATCCCTGACTTGCCAGCTCCTAGTTTGTGTCCTGTAGGCTAAGATACACACTTTGATAAGCCTCAGTATCCATACCGTAGAGTGTCATGGAACTCTGATTCTCCTTCAAGAACCAGGCAGCATTCAGAGTGTCTGTGGGAGGACACCTTTCGATGTTTGCCTCTGAGGCTCACTACCTTTTGTACTTGACACCTTTGGGTTTATTGTGTTCTTGGAGCTTTGGGATGTCGATGGGAAGCAGAGAGATGAGAAGTTGAGTACCATGTTAATTACAGGACTTCAAGGAAGCCATTTTACTTTACCTACACACAGCACATGGTTAAGATCTAGTCCCCAGTCCTTTCTGGGATGCAGGGAGCATGGAGGGACATATGTACCTGGGTAGGCATCTACTTCCTGGGAATATAGTCTTAAAGACTTTTTGTCCCCAGGGAGAGGCTGCTTCTTCTGCCTTGGAACTTGGTCCTGGGTTTCATGAAATCACACACTCCTTACCACTGAGCACTTTGGAAAAGTGCTGTTCTTTGAATGTGACACAAACTCCAGAGTTCTCCCACTTGGATTAAACTCTGGTTGTTTTTCTATGCTCAATGTTCTTATCAGTGAGGGTTATGTCTCAATGTCATTCTTGTCGAGTCACTGAGTCACTGAAGCCAGGAGGATGAGATTCTCAATTAATTTAAACAATGACAGTCTGTCTCTGAAAGTGAGACCAATGCCATGTTTACCCAAAACAGATGAAGCAACGTTTCAAGGGCTCATGGAGGTAACTTTTTCCTCAAGAACAACTGGGCTAAGGCGTGTGACTCTGAACCCATTGTCTCATTATGTGACTCGGTGTATCCTGTATCATTGTTATCCTTGTTCTCCCTTCTTCTGTTAACTTGGTGACTTTCTCTGCTTAGAAACCATGATGCTACTCATATGACTGCCTTGTGATAGCTAGGTTCAGGAACATTCCTATAGCAAGAGCTGAGTGAAGGATTTGTGCAATTGGACTGAGCCTTTAGTGTTAGCACAAACAGGAGCAATGACCCCTGCAACTGTGCTTCGTCAGCGGGACCTGTGTGTCTTAAGTTTTTAAACTTTACATGATAAATTCTTCTATCCTGTTTTCCCTTCCAGGACTATCCCAGCCACCATGAAAGGCAACTAAATGACAAAAGCTTTCTACTGGAGCAGGTGGACAGAGCTAAAATATTGGCCCCTACTAGGGAGCTCACAAGGAAGACCACGCTAGTACCATGAAAGCCTATTAGAAATGTCTGAGTCCAGCCAGAAACTATTTTATTTGAGTTCAGAAGACTCAGACATGGCTGCTTGGGATTTTTCTGTCAGTGTTTGACCTACCCCAGTTGCTACTGAAAACAGTTTGCAAGTCATATGAGGAATTTTATATATGCCCTGAAGTATATGTAGTGTTTAATTTGAAAACCATCAAATAAAGACTTCATGGCCATGTGATAGACCACCTCAGTGCCAACTTAGAGCAACTGGCCTCCATGGCTTTGCCCTGTATGGATGCTGATGTGTACATACTCCTGTACTAAAAATCCATTTTGTCGCATTTCTAGGCAAGCAACCTCAACTCTACTGACTGGTCTTGGAGTGCTGGGGGCAGGTAGTTCTGTCTGTGATCAGTTTAGGAAACAAAGTAATCTCTAATATTAAATATCCAATCCATCAGGAGGAACCCCATCTGAGAAGCTGGGGGCAGGAAAGTTTTTCTTATATTTCTTTTTGTGTATGTGTGTGCATGTCTGTGTATGTGTGTGCATGTTGGTGTGCATGTATGTGCCTACATGTCTCTGTGTGTGTCTGTGTGCATGTTGGTGTGTGTGTACACGCCTGCATGTGTGTGCGTGTGCATGTTTGTGTGTGTGTGTGTTTGTATATGTGTGTGTACATGCCTGGATGTCTCTTTGTATGTGTGCGTGCATGTTGGTATGTGTGTGTATGTGTGTATACATGCCTGCATGTTTGTGTGTGTATGTGTGTGTGTACATGCCTGCATGTTGGTGTGTGTGTGTGTGTGTGTGTGTGTGTGTGTGTGTGTGAAGGCCAGAGGACACCTCAACTGATGTTCCTCAGGCACTGTGCACCTTCTTTATGAAACTGGATCTCTCATTGGTCAGCAGCTCTCAAAAGAGGTCAGGCTGTCTGAACTGACCAGGGACCTGCATGTCTCTGCCCCCTCAGCACTGGGAGAACAGGGTCCACCATCACACCTTGCTTTAAAAAAAAAAAAAGCTATCTTCTCAGAATAGAACTTGAATCTTCTTGGACAAAACATAAGTACTTTACCAACTGAACCATCTCCCTAACCTGTGTTTCCTTCCTTTAAAAAAAAAATGTTTGTTTGAAAATTTCATACATGAGTAATGTATTTTCATTGTAGTCACTGCTTTTTACCTCTCCAAAATCTCCCAGATTCCCCTAACATTTCCCTTTCAAATTTCTTTTCCTTTAATACACACGCGCACGTGCGCGCATGCGCACACACACACACACACACACACACACACACACACACATGATTCTTATTAATGTTGTCCTTATATACTTATATACTTATATACTTGGGCATATGGCTGACATGGACAAAGGTCCAAGTTTCCTTTCTTGTTGAAAAGGAATAATTGGATAAAGGAGGGGAGGAAGAAATAAAGAGAAATGTAATTGAGGAAGAGTGTTAAAGAAGAAGAAAGGGAGAGAGAGGGAGGAAAGATTCCTGTTCTCACACCACAATCTACTTGCATGTGTCAATTCTGATGACAGAGGGGAGTATCTCAAAAAGTACAGTTAAAAAAAGATTATCTTGTTGTTTAGCTTCTACGCTGTAATCGGAGTTGGCAGCTCAGAATATCCGCCACAATCACAGTAGGTACAGATGTCTTTAAGTTTGACAGTGAAACATCTCTCTCCTGAAAGCCATATCCTCTGCAACTGGATTGGATTGAAGCTCCCAGAACACCTTTTGGGGTTGTCTTGGCGCACTCTGTCAATCAAGCCACAGAGAAAGGTGGCGGACAGTGGTGTTACCTGAACACAGGATGGCAAAGACAATTATTTACCATATGTCCCCACTAAGTACACTGTTTGCTTTGCAATTGCTTCTTGTGAACAAAAACTGCCTGTATAACAGTAAAAAGGGGAGGAGGCTGGAAAAAACTAGCAAAGGTTTTTTTTTTTTTTTTAGGGAGCCAGCCTGGCACCAAAAACATAATTTAGTGTGCAGGTATTTGATTTGATAGAAAACCTGCATTGATTTAAAAAACAAAAAAAAAGGTTCTTGACAAGGTCATAATTCATTGAGAGAGGCCAAGCCTGCAGCTTAAGTTTGACATCCCCCCTCCAATCTAAACCATAACTGGTTTTAGGTGATCCCCTGTGAGAGTAGCATGTTGCAGATGGCAGAAAAATAAACAGTCCAGAGCCAGTGTTAACACCTCTCTCTCTCTCTCTCTCCCTCTCCCTCCCCGCCCCCCTCTCTCTCTGTCTCCAGCCCCTGTCTCTGATTTATGCCAGGAGCTAAGGAACACAGATATTTGTGGGTGCTTCTTGGGCTTTCCTAAGTCTTGCAAGTTCCAGGTCCTGCTGAGAGATGGAACCAAACTTGCAAGAGGCTGGAGCAGCCTTATCAGGCAGCATGGGCTGGGGAGCAAGGTGAGGCAGAGAATGCACAGGTGCTGGAAGGGTGGACTCACCAGATTTTTTTTTGCACAACCTCCTGTTCTTTCTTCTCTACCTCTAGGCCATTTGAGTCTCCTCTTTCAGGCGGGCTTCAAGGAGGAGCTGGCTCTGTTTTCCCATTTGGCATTATTCTTTCTTAAGAGCTTAGTAGACTGGCTGTCTGATCATCAATGAATTCCAGTTAACAGATGGGGACATTAAGGAAGACTGTGTGTCTTTTTTTTTTTTATTTCTGAACAAGATCAATAGCTACTAGCCTATCTCAGTCCCAATATTTCTTGAAAAATATTATAAGCAAGATCTTTCCCCAAGTGCACGTAGTCCAACTTTTTTTTAAAGCTGACTGCAGCCATGGTTTACCACCCATGTACTTGCCAGAACCTCTAAATTACTTACATTATGACATCATCCTTCCTTGTGTATGTTCTTGTCACGTTGCATAAATACACCCTCACCAGCTTGGTCCTTTAATCTTTTCTGTCCACAGCGTATATCACAGGATGACTTCAGGAGACAGATGATTCCACAATAATGCACGTAATCATTTGTATTGCACTTGATCTCCATGACAACATGAAAATATAAATGTTTACAGCATTAAAGAAGGTAAAAGAAAACAACACTGTCCTGATGGCATAAAAAAAATGAGGCTAGTTCAATACTTAGGGCAGGTTTTTAATGTCTTCTTACCACTGTTACCACACATACAAGATGCTTTTTAAAATACGCACACACAGAGAAGTGGACATTTTTTTCCAATCCCATTTGTCTCCTTTTCAGACACAAGCCCTGATTCACCAGTCTCTGGACAGGCAATGGGAACAGCAGCAGCAGGGATGCCTGTGAACTCGAGTATAATAAAATTCTAGTATAACAGTGTGTTGAATGTTTACTTTGGCCAGACTGCCTTCCCAAATCCCCCTTTCAACTAATATTTTAAAATGTGGAAAGATATTAAAATGGAGATAAATTCAAGGCTCTTTCTGAAAGCGAGCACCTCTTACACTGGGAATTCTGGGCTCTATCTGCTCTGGTCCTTTCAAAATCTCTTCTTCTTGATACTTATCATAACCAAGGGGTTCAAGCCACTGCCTGCCTCCTTTGCTCTGAAGAGAGAAAGCAGGGTGAGGAGTCAGGTACCCTGTTCTCACCACTTTTGTTTCATGGTTGACATTAAGACTTGGTATTATGGAAAATGGAATTAAAGAACACTTATCATGGGTGCTTTATAGAGTATCAGATTTAAAATTTGAACTTCTGGCACCAAGCAGTGTTGGTAATGCTAACCTGCTGAGTGAGTTGGTGCCAATGAGATGAACTGTGTTACATGGGCAAGGGTCTCTGTTTTCTTCTGCGTAAAAGAGATTGTGAGAAAAGGAAAGAAATAGAGACATCAGGGAAAATGAGGTTTATTGTGATTAGAAGAGTACCTTCTTAGAGGAAGAATGATTGAAATCATGACAGTAATTGAAGAGGGGAATTATGACTCCTGGTCAAAGAAGAAAGCAAAGAAAATAAGTTTGTGAGAAGCTGGAGATATGTGTGACCTTAAGGAATATTCATTAAAATTTGGGCATGTGTTTACTAAGTGCCAAGTAAATAGGAGCAGTGATTATTATTATTATTATTATTATTATTATTATTATTATTATTACTGCATATGGTGGTGAATGTATGGTATATGCATGAATTTTGCATGTGTGCATACGGAAGTACATGCAGGTTTACTTGGACCCATGTCTGTCAAGAACTCAACATCATGTGTGTTCTCAAATACTCCCTACTTTATTTTCTGAGACAGTCTCTCATTGAGTATAGAGCTCACCAACTCAGCTATATTGAATTTTTGAAAATCTATGAATTTGAAACCCAGGGCAATGTCTACAGATTGTTTACTGTGTGCGTAGTTATTTTAGAACTAAAGTACATTAAAAGAACAAGTGATATGATTCGGAGAAAGGTTTTTACTTTCCCACTTATTTGTCTAGCTTCCTGATCCTTCTCTCCACTAACACTAAGTAAATTTATTCACTGGCTATTCAATGGTGAGTTTGCAGTGTGGTTGGCTGGGTTTGGGGAAAGAATAATCAACAATTGAACACACAATTAATCACAGTGTGAGTAGTGCCAGGAAAGAAGGACAATGTAGGTACAACAAATACTACGGAAGGGATAGTTTTTGTGGTCATCTATTCATTCCCCGTTTGTTATTTCAATTGCCCAAAACTTACTATGAAAAAACTTTTAAGTGAAAAATTCTAGGACAAAATAATTTATAAGTTTTAAGCCCTACACTCATCTGAGTACTGTGACTAAAATCTCATACTTCTTGCTTTACTCTTTCCTGAATAGAAACCATACATTTGCTCAATGTATCTACCCTGTAAGTACTACACGGCTCTCAGTTAGCTGTGTCATTTAGCAAATCAACACTCACAGTATTGCAGTAACATCATGTGTCTAAGCTACCATTTGATGTAGTGGTCTCAGAGCACAAGAGTCACGGTGCTAGAAATTTGGATGTGTCAAAAGAGATCTGTAGATGTCACTTTTAAATGAAACAAAAGTCAAAATCCTGAAGTTAAAAAGAAATGAAAAATAGCACGTGCTTCAAGGAAAGTTATGGCCACTGAACGTAAGTGTTATAAAATGAAAGTGGAACTCAATGATAGGCATTTGTGTGGTCTTTAATTTCAGGTATTCAGTGTAGACCTTGGATTATATTCCTCTCAGATTTAGGAAGTCCATGTAGCCTGGCAAAATAGTGCTCCTACAGGAAGGTGATGTCTAAACTCAGAATACAGAAAGGTGTGAAGGTGTCAGGCACCCCTAAAGTACTAGGATGCAGCTATGAAGCAGGTACAAATCATGAACAGTGTCCAACAGAATTGGCAAACTGTAAGCAGAGCTTTGTGGTTGGTGCAAAATTGGCAATGAAAAAATTATTTTCCAACGGCAGGAGTTGAGAAAAATGTGTGGTCAGTTAAGTAAAGCATTAGATAGTGATACACATAATAAAGAAAATATACGTGTGTGTGTGTGTGTGTGTGTGTGTGTGTGTGTGTGTGTGTGTGTG
>CAJQZJ010004796.1:885062-905100 GCA_907164525.1 Lophiomys imhausi | reverse complement strand
GTGTGTGTGTGTGTGTGTGTGTGTGTGTGTGTGTGTGTGTGTGTGTGTGTGTGTGTGTGCTTACATGCAGGTGTGCACATAGAAGTAAGGATGACTTAAGATGTCTTACTCTATCACCCTCCATCTTATTTTTCAAGACAGGGCATCTCACTGAACCTGGAGTTCTCTGGTTTGCTTTGATTGATGACATGGGAGCCCCTAGGATATGCTAGGGTTCTGAATGTTTGCCCTGCCACCACATCCAGCCTTTTCCATGGGTGCTGTAGATTTAAACTTGGGTCCTCATGCTTGAGCAACAAGCAGTTTATCCAGCGAGCCAGCCCCAGTAAGCATCATTTGTCAGACACTGTGCATAGAGAGGCAGAGGTCAGCACACATAGGCACTAAGGGGAAGTGGTAAGGTAGGAAGGAGGTGGAGCCAAATAGAGGGCTTTAGGCTTTTATTGAAACCGTGATGGGAAGTCACCATTTGTTAGACTTGATTCCTGATATGCTCAGAATGTTATAAAGAAATCCAGGTACAAAGTACACCATTAGAATTCTCACAGCGACATTGCTTCAAATGACCCTAGTGTGAAGCTACTAGTATGAATGGTACAGAGGGCTCAACCTCTCTTGCATGCTGGTGCAGTAAGCTAGTCCTCCACAATAAAAAGGAGTAAACTATTGATACTGGTGAAAGTATCAGGTATCTCAAAATTGTAATATTTGAGTAGAGGAAGCATGGTATTAAAACACATTAATGTATGATTTTATGTGTATAAGGTCAAAATACATGAGAAATCTGATGGAATAGGCTACTTTTAGGGAGGGGAATAACTAGAGTCCTGTCATCTTTCTATTTCTGATCTGAATGTTAGAATTATATGGATATGCTTGTAAATTTTCAGATGACCATGATAAAGTTTTACACACACACACGCACGCACGCACGCACGCACGCACGCACATACACACGTGTGGTTACTACTGCACAGAATAGGATAAAAGGGGCTTAGAGTAGAATTTGATCTAATTTTTACACTCTTCTTTCGACTTCTTATAGAAATGGATACCAGATACACTACAAACACCCTCTGTTCTGGGATGATGTCTTAACTATGACACTACTGACATTTGTAACTGGATAACCCTGTGTTATTACTGTTGTTGGTGAGTAAGGGGTTAGAATGGGATGTACTATTAATATGCCTCCAACCACTAGAGGGCAGTAGCAGTATCCAGCCCTAGTCTTTTTTATTTTTTAATTGCTTTATTTTTAATTTTTGAGAATATGATATAATTTCATCACTATCCTCCTTCCCTCTCCTCTCTCAAACTCTCTCACATACCCCTCTTTATTCTCTTTCAAATTTATGTCTTTTTGGATCTCATTGCACTCAAAAATAGAGCTTTGTTCAAATTATTGATGCTATAACATATATAGTTCATGTGTTTTTATCACATAGTAAATTTTTTTTTTGGTTTTTCGAGACAGGGTTTCCCTGTGTAACAGCTCTGGCTGTCCTGGACTCGCTTTGTAGACCAGGCTGGCCTCGAACTCACAGAGATCCGCCTGCCTCTGCCTCCCAAGTGCTGGGATTAAAGGCGTGCGCCACCACCGCCCGGCTCACATAGTAAATTTTAATATATTTATCAATTGGTCTATTAAAGTACTTTTGTGCTACCTCCAGGCCAGAGTTATTTTAAATAAGTTGCTATAAACATTTTTCAGTTTTCTGCATGATATTGTAAGGGCAGTATATTCAAATGTTTAAAAATCAGTACTATACTGTTTGTAAAGTCTGATAGACATGGGATAATATTCTTTTCTCTTGGACATTTGCATGACACTATATTTATACATTAAAATGATTCTAAACACACAAAGAATGTTATACCTAGATCCAAATGAATGTTAGCTCTGCTGTTTGGTTGGTTGGTTGGTTGGTTGGTTTTGATTTTACATAGCCTTAGCAATAAAATCTATCTCCTGATCCTTAGGACAAAGTTTTCCCAGTTTAGATCACTGAGCACATGAGTAGTAATTTGCACTTACATTTATTGAAGGCATACTATAGGTGTGAGCTTCTCCTCTAGAAGCCTTAGACCTGTCAGCACATTTCCTCCTCAAACATAACCCCTAAAGATGTTTCATCTCCTTCGTTTTGCAGTGGAAGAAACTGAACTCTAAATATTTTAGCCATGTTTAACCAAGTACCTAAGTAACAGGTAAAAGATTAGGAGTCGTGCCACATCAGTATTTCTCTCTCTCTCTCTCTGATTTCATGAGTGAGACTGTGGCCATGTGAATACCACCTTCTCTGTGTGCAGGTCAGAGGTCAACCTTGAGTATAAGCCCTTGGCTTCCACCTTGTTTGAGACATTGAGACAGGGTCTTTTCTTTATTACGTGTTCCAGGCTAGCTGCTGAGGACTTTCTAGACCCTCACTTTGCTACAAAACCACAGTAACTACAGAGCTGCCTCGCTTTCCCATCAGTTCTGGGGACTTAACCTTAAGTCCTCATGCTTGTGTGCAAGCACTCCGCTCTATTGGCTGCTGCTGCTCTTTCTCCTCCTCCTCCTCCTTCTTCTTCTGGAGTTTCATGACAGAGTTTCTCTGTGTAGCCCTGGCTGTCCTGGAACTCAGTCTGTAAACTAGGCTGGTCTTGAACTCACAGAGATCCTCCTGCCTCTGTCTCCCAAGTGCTGGGATCGTAGGTGTGTACCACCACTGCCCTGCTTCATCACCTTCTCAAAGCATGCTCTCCAACACTGCACTTGCCTGCCTCTTGCCTCTTTACCTAACACATGGGCTTAGTGACTGATTGTATCCCAGGGCATTAGGATTGCTACCACGGCCCATCTGTACATCCTTCCATTCTTTGGAGCCACACAAAGTCAGGATTCATGTTCTATTACGTATTATGAGAGTCAAACTTAATAACTAAGTAATAGTGTGACTCACAGGTTACACCTTAATAAAACTTGAAGAGCTCACTGAGACCAATGTGATTATGGGATAAATTATTCCATTATTTAAACAGAGGGGAAATATACTTATATTTTACAATTGCCTAGAGTTATATATAAAACTAGCTTCTGGCCCTTTAATCACAGATAAAGGTGAAACCACCAAAAGAGGACCACAATAAAGAAGCTCCACCACACTTGAAAAGGCGTTTCCGCAGGCTCCAGACTCAGGAGCCTGCTGTCCGTGATAATTTCCTATGTTACTGATTAAACAATATCTGAAGTAGAAGAGAACCAAACATAAAAAAAGTCCATGTTAAATAAATGTTGTAAACGGAATCTCCATGGCCATGGAATAGTGTCTTGAATTCTGTTCCAATACTCATTATGTTGCTGGTTGTATATTTTACTTCTCACTCCTCCTTTTGTCGTTTGTCTGCGTCCCTGAAGAACATGTGCTTCCATATCTAGAATACATTTTTCTTACAGTGTTCTGACCTCCTCATGGCAGATGAATATGCTTAATTGGTCAGAATCAAAATGTAAGATCACATAAAAATACTACTATGAATGAATTTGGATTCCCAGGCGAGTCACCTACAGAGTAGAAAGAAGGATGGAAGGAAGACAGAGGGAGAGGAGAAGAGTGGAAGGAGCAGAAAGGGGGTGAAAGGATGGATGGAAAAAAGGAATTGGCTGAAGGAGACAAAAAAGTAAGAAAAATCATGCCATGATATTCTGAGTATCCTATTGCATTTGTGACTCTATATATACACAGATGCATGGATATACACATATATAATTTATCTTTACTGAAAGGCGATTCTATAACTTAAAATCGTAAGCTATGAGTGATAAATGACATTCGAAAGTTTTTTGCTTGTTTTATCCAATGCAGGATTTGAACCGATCATGGTCCTGTACATACCTGGCAATTGATCTACCACTGAGGTACGCTCCTAGTGCTCACGAAATGTTTATACTTTGAAGCAGTTTGGCTTGTTCTTTCATCATGAGAAGTTGAAATCATCAAGGAAATTTGAATTTTTAAAAAAAAATATTTTTACTTATTTTTTGAGTATTGTATACTTTGTATCCAAGGTGTTTTTAATCTCAAACACTAACCTATTACCCCCTCTAACTCCTCTCCTGCACCCATCAACCTGCTTCTCTCACTATTTCTTGTCTTCTTTTTTATTATTGTTACTATTAGCAGGCCTCTGAGTCCAATTAGTGCTGACCACACATAGATAGTGTGGGGCCTACCACTGGGGCCTGGGTAACCTTACTGGCCACATCTCCAAAGGAGAGTGGCTTTTCTCTGCAACAAAAATGCCAAGAACTCCTCAGCTGAGGGCTGGGCCACGGGAACCCCTTCTCCATTCATGCCGGAAATTTGACTGAGTTGATTTTGTGCAGGCTAACTATAGCCAATATGAGTTGGCATGGACGTTGGCCATGTTATATGTTCAGGATGCATACTTTTACAACTTTCTTTTCCATATTCCAGCTCTTTTGTTCTTTTTGCCCACTCTTCCACCATGTTTCTGAGTCTTGAATGAGGTTTGGCTGATGTATGTGATGAATCTACGGCTGGGCCCTCTTAGTCACTGTCTCTTGGCACTTCAGGCGGTTATGAATCTTTGCATCAACTACTATGTGTTGCAAATGAAACTTCTCTGATTGAAGTTGGCAGCAGGACAGAATATCAAGAAGGTAGTTTGACAGCATGTGCATTTAGTGAAACACCTCCAGTAAATTACCTGCTTGGTCTACGTTATCCATTGTCAGAGCCTTTGACCAGGTTTCCAATACTAGGCATGAAGACCTTCTGCAGATTAGGGTTCAATTCCTACCAGGAGGCAATGGGTTACACCTATAAAAAGCATGTTACTATTGAAAGACGAATTTAAATATCATATAGTGAAGTATTAAATTACTGAGAAAAGTGATATTGAAGACAAAATTAAAGAGAACCCTGTTCTCTGAGGTAAACATTTTGGTGATGGACAAGAAGACAGAGAATCTGTTAACAAACAGGATATGCCCAGAAGAGCATGCTCAGGGTCAGAGGTGATCGTGTTAGGATTGCACTGTTGCTTGCCTCAATCTGCAAATCAAGACTTGCAACGGTGGCCAAAAAAATGTGTGTGTCCAGTAATGTTGGAAAGGAATTGTCACAAAGCTATGTTATGTGGTAGGGATTGGACTGTGAGGTTCAGAAAGTTATTATCTAGGAGTCATTATAAAGCACTTTAGTTTTGCCTTGTGTGGGAATGCTATGTAATTTATTGTCTTTCTAGTCTTCAGCTCTATTAGGAGTGAAAGTGGACCTGTTCATGCTTGGAAAATAAAAGTGCTTCTGGTTGATTCTGTCCATTCAGTTGACCTTCATCTTGCTCATGCACCCTCAGGAAAGCCTGCACAATTTAGTTCAGTGGTTCTTAATCTTCCTAATGCTGTGAGCCTTTAATACATACAGTTCCTCGTGTTGTGATGAACTCCCAACCATAAAATTATTTTTGTTGCTACTGCATAAGTGTAACTTTGCTACTGTTATGAATCGTAATGTAAATATCTGACATACAACATATCTGATATGTGACCAGTGTAGAAGAGTCATGTGACCTCCCAAAGGGGTCACAACCCACAGGTTGGGAACTGCTGCCTTTGGTGAATGTATACCTTCCCTAACTAGGAACAGGGTCCTGGTTGATTCAGGCAATATGGATTGCTTAACTCTTGACCATCACCACCGAGTGCAGTTGAAGTCAACCAGTTGGAGCAAGCCTTAGCGTATACTGTTCTTTGCAATGTTGGGTCAGACATACTGCTTTCTGATTAACAAGAATGAGGAAGCACACAGCTTTATTGTCATTGGCAGACATCCACCACCTGGGTTACGGGGTTAGGAATGGAGGGCTTTTTTATTTTCTATTTTTATTTTTTAACTTCTGATGCCACTAATGTTGTGAAGATAGAACAAGGCAATTCAAGTATGTAAGTGGTGGCAATTTGTGACTGTTGGTTTTTGTGACACATGCTGAGGCCCTTCTTGCACATAGACTTCCTGTTATATAATCCTACAAATCCTCTTTATTGTATAAGCCAATTTGAAATTAATTTTCTGTGATTTACGTTTCAAGGAGTCTTAAAACATCCAATTTTACCCACGGAGTTGTATTCGTATCTCTCACTCCAGAGGAATCTGTTTCCCTGCTCTGTTGAGTGATTGCACAAACGTACAGACACACACAAAGACACCATCCCGCCATACCACTTCAAAATAAAGAAAACCTTTTTTTTTTTAAAGTTCCTAAGAATATATTGGGAAGAAAAGTCTTACATTTGAATAGAATGGTTTAGACCTTTCCCCCACTTTTTTTTTTTAATCACAGAAAAGATTTGTAAATTCTTAAAGACAGAATCTACTCTACGCAGCAATATTAATTACATCATATGTGTTATCTTGAGTACAACATGTTGGACACATGTCAGTTAATTTACCAAATTTCAGCATCTCCTTTTCTGTCCTGGGTAACTTTTGGAAAATTTGACAGGAGCTGGAGTTATCCAAGAAGAGGGAATGTCGATTGACAAAATCTCCCCATCAGATGGCCTGTAGACATCCTGGGAAGTTTTGTCTTGATCAATGGTTAACATAGAAGGACTTAGTCCACTCTGGATGATGCCCTCCCTGGGTAGGTTGCCTAGAGTGCATAAGAAAGCAAACTGAGCAAGCCAGAAGGAGCAAGCCAGTAAATAGCCTTTCTCTGTGGCCTCTGCTTCAGTTTCTGCTTCTAGGGGCCTGCCTTGAGTCTTTCCTCTGTGATGGAATGTGCCCTGAGGATTGTAAGCTCAAAAACCTCTTTCTTCCCCAAGTTGCTTTTTTGTTTTTAAATTGGGGTGTTTATCACAGCAATAGAATCCCTAAGTATGACAGCCCCCAAATCCTCAGACTCTGTGACAACCCCAGGAACTCCATTTATACATTCAGAGTTAAGACTCGTACACTGGGATGTGATACAAAAGTTGTACTTAGGGATGAGTGTTCTCATGGGCTCAGGAGTCTTAGAAGAAGAAAAGGCAGCAAGATTTAAGAGTCAAGAATGGTGGAAGACTCCAAGGAAACCATTTTTCAGACACAATAGGGCTGACAGACATATGAACTCACAACAACCGTGATAACATGGTAAGACTACACAAATTTAAAGCAGATACAAATTTCATCATGGAGAGAGGGTAATGGGCACAAAGCTTCAGCCAAGAAGCTATTTGCAGTTTATTTCTGGTGGGTAAGAGAAAATTAATTTTCTTTAACCAAGTGACACTGGGAATATTAACCACACTACACAACAGACTGCGAGATCAGGAAAATGTGTATGATCAACACAAAATGGACTACGTGGTTTGTGTGTTTTGTTTTGTTTTTTGTTTTTTGACTTTTTGTTTTGTTTAAGAGAGAAGGAATTTGAAGTGGGGTGGGCAGGGAAGAGGGATCTAAGAGGGGTTGGAGTAGGGGAAAATATAACCAAAATATAGTGTATAAAAATTTAAAAGATAAATTGGTCATAGGCATCCAAAAAGATACCCCTGTGGCACATATATTCCTTCTTCATACTGCATTGTAGGAATGTTTTAATTCCATACGGTCATGGCTTTTGATGCCTGCTGATTTACCACCAGTAAGTTCTCCAAAATATGTGTAACAACTCTAGTGAAATTTCTACTGTGTATCTTGCAGGCAGCATCTTTCATGCTACAATTCTGGGCTGATGGATCACAGAACTTAAAGTTCAGCAGAGAGAAAACATGAATGACGTATACAGAACTTCAGGTGTGTGAGTGGAACCAATCCTAAATTCCCAAACACATACAGTCTGCTTGCTGTCATCACAGTATTACCTGTGAGTCCCCAGTTGAAGGGGCATTATATGGTCTAAAAATGGGGTGTCATTCCCAAACTAACGCCTGTGCTTATACTTCATGAGATCATTTGCTTCCCAGCCAGTAGAGTTGATACATTGTGAGATATGGCAGGAACGGTGGGTCTAAATGTCACATGTCCACTGTCACACACTATTTGCTAATGAACATCTTATCTTCCTTTATCAGATGTGACCTCATACTAGAACCCATGATGGTAATGTGTTATTCTTTAAGGCTTGGGAGATAAATACTGACTGAGCTAATTCCATATCCACCTCACGAGTCAAGATTAAACATTGTCTGTTGCAGAATGCCACTGAAGAGCAGGTTGATATGGGGCAGGAATTGGATTCTAGTGGGGAAGGTAGCTTCCATTGTTGGTATCTGTTGATATCAGGCTAGCCACCTACTAGGAATATATAGAGCGGCCTTGTGTGACTAACTTTTGTGTGCTGAACCATGTGCAGCCCCATTTCAGTCACCGGGGCCTCTGTGCACAAGCCTACTGTATAAGCACCCAGCAGTAAGAAGGTAGAGACTAGCTGTTCTATACTGTTAGTTGGGTTGTCTCTTTTGCAGTGGGGGTGTTCTGTATGCGATATTCATGTGAATCACAAAGATCCTCATTCTGGAAACCCAATTGAGAATATTCAGCATTTCTTCCCTAACACTCCTGTTCCTAACTTTCAAACCTTGCCAGGTCATTATCCAGTTAGTAACTCTCTTGTCACAACCCATGGATGTTTCATCCCATCTTACAATTTACACAAAATGGATGTCCAAATGCTTTGACCAAAATCCTGACTGGTAAGAAGTATTTATCCTTACTGCTGTTATTCAGGGCCACAAAATACTTAACAAACACTTTTCTTGATATATATATATATATATACATATATATAGATATATCATATATATGAGAGAGACTTATACAGAGAATATATATATATACATACATATATATTTGAGAGAGTGAAACTTATATAGAACATATATACCTTCATGGATGTATATGTACATCTTGGCCTTTCTCTTCTCATTTCCACATTTACCCTCCCTCCCTTCCTTCCTTCTTTCCTTCTTTTCTTCTTTACTTTTCCTTCTTTTGTTTTATTTTGGGACAGGGTCTAACTGTGTAGTCCATGCTGATCTTGAATTCATGCTCCTCCTGTCTCAGCTCCACAAGTGGCAAATTATCTATATAGTTCACAAACACCTGAATGAAACCTGCTTTCCCCAGACATGACTTGCTTTGTCTCATATCTAAACATTTCTGCAGAACTGTGCTCATCTTCCAAGTTCCCATATCAGCTGTTCTTCCCTCTTGAGCTAGCTGGCTCAAATTGAGGGTTGTAGTGGTAGATCTGGGCTTAGCCTTGGCTCTTGGGGGCTTCTCCCTGTTTCTGTGTCATCCTGATCCAGTCTCCAATTTTTTCCTCACACCTAAGACCATTTGAGACCATTTGTGTCTCCTAAAGAGGCTCTGATCTGTAGTCTACTTGTCCATCAGTGAGAGAATTATGTAGATATCTCCAGTTATCAGAAGGAAGATATTTTTCCAGAGGCCATTTGGGCTATCATTGAAATAAAATATATTTATTTTTTAATGATCTATTTACTTTAAAAATGTGTATGGGTGCTGTTTACTCATGTGGGTGTACGTGCACCATGTATATGCAGTGACAGCAGAGACCAAAGGGGGAGTCAGGCGCTAGAATTGGAGTTCTAGGTGATTTTTGAGATGCCATGTGGGTTCTAGGAACTGAACCTGGGTCCTCTAATTACTGAGATGTCTCTCCAGACCCAAGAGATATTTCTTAAGTGACCAGAAATCCCCCCAAAAAGTTTAGAACTAAGAAGAATTCTCTGCTAGGGAGTAATTATAATTCAAAACCTACACTTCACATGTATTCTCTCAGTTTTCTAAAAGTACTTGCTAGATCTCTGCTGTTAACTCTCCGGATTCTGAATGGATGCACGAAGAAATTATGTAACTAAACAAGTGGTGAGTACTCAAAACCGGTGGCCCAGACCTTCCTTCCAAGCACCCTGACTCAAGAGTCCAGACAAAGCTCCTCATGCTCCATTGACCACCACAAGTGCTAGCGTACAAAAATGTGCCGGGTAAAACAAACAAACAAAAAAAAATCACAGTACTCTTACCTGATGGTGATGTTACCAAGTACTATGCATGCAGGGCAAGCTGATACTCAAACTGTTGTAGACATTCACTCTAGCTGTGGGTCCATATGCTGTTCCTTGAAATTTCCCATCTAGCCTTTCTTAGTATTTGTGAATTCTTAAGCCACATTCAATGGTGTTTTGTATTTTTTTTTTTTTAATGTAGCATGGTTTTCTGGTTTGTTTTTTTCGTGCTGTGGTAAAACGCTGACCAAGAGCAACATGGCGAAGACCGTGTTTGCTTCACTTACAAGTTAAGCTTTTCATCAAGGAAAGCTAAGGCAGGAACACAAGGTAGGAATCTAGAGGCAGGGACTAAAGCAAACAGAGGAGCTTTGCTTACTGAATTACTTCCTCAGGTGGTACAGCTACTTTTTTGATATGGCAAAGGTCTAGCTAGATTGGAGTGGCACCTCCCACAGTGTGGTGGCCCTCCAGGTTCCTGTAGAAATACCCATAGTCCAGTCTGATGGAGGCAACTTGCCTACTGATAGTCTCTCTTCCTAGGTATGTCCAGATTTGTGCCAAAGGGCATAAACTAACCAGCCCATGAGCTGTACTAAAGTGTACTAAGTGTACTAAAAATATATGTGTGGTTTCAGTTAATTTATATTCTTATTACAGTATATTTTTAAAGCACTGAGTCTTGGAATCTTCATCTCAAACAACAACAAATACAACAGGACGAGGTGAAGTCAACAACCAATTTAGCAAGAACTTATTCCAAATAAAAAATGTGGCAAACCCCCTGATAGTGAGCAATGCTAGAGTCTTACATCCAAAGGAATAATTTCAGATATCAATTCATTCCAAAGATAGCGTACATAAAACCTCCATGTGTTGTTCTGAAACCTTCAAGAAAGAAGTGATGGGAATTACCCTAATATCCCTACACTATACTAGTGTATCTGTTTTAATTATTACTCTGTGCCAAAGCATGTTTTGGGCAATGTTCCATCCTGAGTAGATGCCAAGAAACCCCTGCTGGTAGACGACAATAGAGGGAGGCCATTTCCAATGTGAGGTTTGATACAAAAGAAAAGTTACTAAGAAGTAAAATACTTTGAAACCCCAGGCGGAGGGAATGGGATGTAGAGCTACAGAACAACTTATTAGCAATTTGCCAGTGTTTGTGACCTGAAATAAATTCATCCACAGAATGTCAGTTCATGCATGACCATCCACTTTCAGCCACAAGAGGACACAAGCCATATTTGGGTTTCTTCCATGGGACACCTTTACTGACACTTTTCAGTCCTCTGCTGGTGTTTGTATCATACACTATGAGCTTTCAGCATGGTTTTATGGACCTGCTGGACAGCTGGGGGCCATGTGGATACAACAGCTCAAGTGATTGTTAGGCCACCGGGGACTCAACAGCAGAAAGAAAGACACCTATGAGAGGAGCCATACCTAGACATGAGGAAAATATTTCTGGTAATACAAGAGAGTGGGTGGGAGAGAGGAAGAGAGAAAGAAAGAGACAGACAGACAGACAGACACACACACACACACACACACACACACAGAGAGAGAGAGAGAGAGAGAGAGAGAGAGAGAGAGAGAGCTTTTCCAGAAATAAGTAATTTAAGCTGAAACCTCTGCCTTCATTAAGCTTCAAGCAGTTTTGATTGGTTGGAAAGTTGCTGCAGTGTCTGAAATAACTGTGCGGGGGGTGGTTGTGGTGGTGGTCTGCGTGTAAAATCAGAGAAGAGATTATTTAGTCCTTTTCTTGACATTGTAACGACATAAAAGGAAGGCAGCACTGGGATTATACCCAGATTTTGCAGACTAAATAACATATCCTTACACACACATAAGTGCACACGCATATGACAACAGAAAGTGAGGTAAATATATGTGGCGAACAGCACACCCTCCACAAATAACCAGACATGAGGCGTGAAATTAATAAGCTGTGTGTACTTCCAGCACACCCTTGTGCACACATGCAATCACACGTAATGACAGGAAGTGAATAATATATACACTAAACTACACCCATCCCCAACATACAGTCTCATATAACGAATGATGTGAATAAGCCACACACAGTGGGAGAGTGGGAAAGCATTTGTGATGGTTTATGCTGTAGCAACCAGGAGAGTGATGGAAACAACTTTAAGAATTTAATATTTTACTCGCGAGCCCTTAAGCGGAAGTATTTTTTGTCGTTTTGTGTAGAGACTTGGCCATAGGAGCAGTAAGTATTCTGTGTGTGAGCATGTGTGCCGTCATCTTTACGAAACCATAACAAGTATGATTGAACAAAGAAAGGACTTCAAAGACTTGTTCCATGGTAGGAAGTACTTTCGAACGAAAGTCATAAACTGTGTCAATGGGTCCTTTGTGAGGTGTGATGCCTTCCTCCTTGCTCTTGTCAAAGCCGTTAGCAGGAAGGAGGTTCCTCTGTCACAAAAGAGACGCAGTCAGAAGAATCCTGTCCCAACAGACTGTTCTCTTTGCCTCAAGCATTGTCCTGGCACTGAGTTACGAAGTGATTTTGCAATAGATCACAAATGAAAAGTCTTAAGCACGGACTTTTCCTTCTGTTTCTTTCTTTCTTTTTTCTTTTATTATTTGCATTAGTCTGAATGATCTCAATTCCAACAGATCACTTGGGAATTTCTAAGACAGGGCATTGCCTCAAATGCATGGTGGTTGCAGAGGCAAGACAGCTCTCCACGAGACAGTTGTAGTCCTCTGTTTCTTCAGCTGCTTTACATAGACATGGAGACGTAATCTATTTTCTGGAATGATCCTCCCAGCTCTTTCTCCACCTTTTAAATGCCAGTTGGAATACCCACAAAACAAATCACGTTGGTCAGAAAGGACCAGACTAGTAGCAGAAACATTCTATTTTGTGGTAGACTGGAGTGCTATTTTTGTTGCCTCTGAAGCCAGCCTCTCTGGGGCTATATTTGAGGCTTAGTAGAAATAATTCCAACCAGCGAGGTTTGGCATCCACCACTTCATGAAAATATATAAGGGTAAGCGCATGGAGGTGTGGTTAGATAGCTATCCCTTTAACGAAAATCTTAACACAAGAAATACGTGCAATAAGAGTGATTAATTAATTTAAACCAGAAGCCCCTAGGACCTGTATCTTTACCAGTTCTGCTTTATTCTTCATACGACGGGTTGCCTTCAATCTCCCTCTCCCCTCTCTTTCTTCTTGTCTTTGTGTCTCTCCCCCTACGCCCACTTTCAACTGGGTCTCATGTATCCTAGGTTAGCTTCAAACTCCCTGTCTGGCTGAGAATGGCCCCAAAATCCTGATCCTCCTGTTTCTCCCTCCTGAGCACTATGGCAGCACGCATGCACCACCACACTCACCTTATGCAGCGTTAGGGATCAAAATCAGAGGTGGTCGTTAAATACACCTCGAAACCTTCAAATTATTTTCTATCCTCCCTCATGGCATTTTTTTTTTTTTAATTCCAGCAAAGGAAATGGGAGTCAACATTTCATATTCAAGTTGACAACATAAGGTTCATGGTGTTTGGCAATCTTATTTAATTTTTTGAAACCTGATTTCAAAGAAATATATTAGGCATATGGTGAGCATGGAACACAAGTCCTATATATTTGTGGAATAGAGTCTGAAGAGCAGAAGTGTGCAGGAAGGCAAGGCAGGCTGGAGTGCACACTCTGACTTACATTCCTAGTAACTGGAAAATGAGATGGCGATAGACAAGGTGCGATTTGACAATCCACAGCCCTGGTGAGATGGCCCTTTCCATATAATGGACCAAAATTTTTTCACTTTTATCCTAGTCCGGCAAGCTGTTGTCATAAGAACAGCAGATCCGCTTCAGTAGAGATGCCCTCCTCCTTAGGGAAGAATCAGTTCCTAGCATCCCTAGCAAGTAATTCTGTTGGCTTGAGTTGTGCTCAATCATTCTTTCATATTACAGCAATGTTTCCTTGAAAAGGAAAAATCCTTTTTTCTTTCTTTCTTTCTTTTCTTTTTTTTAATGTTTATTTATTACTTCAAGCTACATCTCCATCACAGCCCTCTCCCTCCACCCCTCCCAGGCCCACCCTCCTACCCTCTCACCCTTCCCCCAGAATGCATAATTCTTTTTTTTTTCAGTCCAACAAATGGCTCTTTCTCTTATAACAATAAATACAGTACAAAACAACTGAAATAAATAGGCCACAATTCTGAGAGTTATATGGCTTAGCATACATTCTCAATGTCCAGTCTATATATGTATTTGGCCCCTGACTTTAACATTCTACTAACTATCTCCATGAGTTTAAAGTTCTCTTTCTTTCTTTCTCCTTCCTTCCTTCCTTCCTTTAAATTTTTTTTTTTACCAACCCCACATCTGACAGAGGGCTAATATCCATAATTTACAAAGAACTCAAGAAATTAAATGCCAAGAAACCAAATAATCCAATCAAAAAAATAGGAAACAGAGCTAAGCAGAGAACTCACAAAGGAGGAATTCCTAATGGCTGAGAGACACTTGAAGAAATGCTCAGCATCCTTAATCATCAGAGAAATGCAATTCAAGACAACTCTGAGATTCCATCTCACACCTGTCAGAATGGCTAAGATCAAAAGCTCATATGACAGCGCATGCTGGTGAGGGTGTGGAGAAAGGGGAACCCTCCTCCATTGCTGGTGGGAGTGCAGGCTTGTGCAACCACTATGGAGGTCAGTCTGGTGATACCTTAGAAAACTTGGAATAGCTCTGCCTCGGGACCCAGCCATACCACTTCTGGGTATACATCCAAATAATTCCTCACCGAATCACAAAGAAGTTTCCTCATCTATGTTCATAGCAGCCTTATTTGTAATAGCTAGAAACTGGAAACAACCCAGATATCCCTCAACCAAGAAATGAATTAAAAAAACTGTGGTACATCTACACAATGGAATACTACTCAGCTATCAGAAACAATGAAATCATGCAATTTGCAGCCAAATGGATGGAACTAGAGAAGCTTATCCTGAGTGAGCTAACCCAGACTCAGAAGTATGCACATGGCATCTATTCACTTATAGTTGGATTTTAGCTATACAGTACAGGATAACTATAGTACAACCAATGCACCAAAGGAAACATGAACATAGACTTTTTTTCCCTGTCATTGAGACACTCCCTAGTGGTGCTGCCTTGTAGGCCCCCAGTGTATGAGGAGGCTCTTGGCCCTCATATGACTCCTGAACTGGGGCAGGGGACTGTTATGTAGGGACACTCCACTCGAGAGGGGTGGGATGGAAGGGATAGGGGGTAGAGGGTGGGAGGGCGGGACTGGGAGGGGTGGAAGGAGGACACTGAGATGGAGATGTAACCTGAAGTAATAAATAAATGTTTTTTTTAAAAGGAGGGAAAAATTACTTCATATTGTAGTTGCTTGCTGTCATCAAGTTCTGTGGAGGATATTCTGTCACACAGGATTTCAAAAGAAGTAGTTGTAGGATTCTATTTAAAATTGAATAATATTTCACTGCAGCCATATTTACCTGCACAAGACCTTTACAAAATTGAGCCTTTTGCAGCTACATCATAGGTTCCTGGCTTGCTTTCTGTCAGCATGATCAATACTAAAACCAAAAACATTTGGGGCCAAGAAGGGGTTTATTGGCTTTTACAGTCCATCAATGAGGAAGCCAGAGCAGGAACTCAAGGCAGAAGCATCAAGCAGAAAGTACCAGCCCCAAACATACCCTTCAGCAAAACGTGAAGGAGGCAATTCTTCAGTTGAGGTTCCTTCTTCCTGGGCATCCAGCATTGATGGGGCATGACTCATGAGACCCCCATATCTCACTGAGAAGCCATGAGCAGCTAGTGGCTGCTTGGGGGAAGGGTATCATTTTTGTCAGTGGTGTAGCCCCTGGGAAGTTTCAGTTGTTCAAGTAAATAGCCCTTTCACTCCCAATACTTAGTCATTCTTATGCCAACAAACATATTGAATTCAGTGGGGAGACAGCAGATGGCTTAGCAGGTAAAAGCTCTTGCCTTATAGGACTGACCATTTTGAGTTTAATAGCAGGGAAACTATAAACCACAATGCGCTGCCAGGCACATGTAACCCTAGCATTCTTTCAGAGAGATGAGAAACAGAAATAGAAGAATGGTCTGGAAGCTCATGGGCTAGCTTAAATAAAGTACACAGAGAAATAAGAGAGACTTTGCCTCAAAAAAAAAAAAAAAACCCAAAACAAGCAAAAACCAAACAAACCAAAAACCAAACAAACAAACAAAATACCCTCTTGAATGTTGTCCTCTGGCCTCCACAAATGCGCTGTGGAATGCACAAACCACAAAATGAAATGAACAAAAACACCTCAGTGGGTTTACTACTAGTATTTTTTTTTTTTTTTTTGGTTTTTCGAGACAGGGTTTCTCTGTGTATCCTTGGCTGTCCTGGACTCACTTTGTAGACCAGGCTGGCCTCGAACTCACAAAGATCCGCCTGCCTCTGCCTCCCAAGTGCTGGGATTAAAGGCGTGCGCCACCACCGCCCGGCTACTAGTATTTTTTACTAGTATTACTACTAGTATTTTTTCTAAAAACACAAAACTATATCTTCATACATGGTACAACTGCGGGTAATAAATCATGCCAATTTTATTCATAAAAAACCCAAACTTCTATTGTACTTCCTCTCACACACACTGATTTGAAAGAAGAGAAATCATGTGAGAACCTTCCTCTCTCTTGTGCACAGATGAGTCACTAGAATGTTTTAATTTGTGGACTATGTATTGCTGCCATGGAATATACATCATTTCAGTCAGAGAAAGTGCACTACCATGGAGTCTGATTGAAGAAGGATGTCGGCTGGTGACATGAGCTCATCTTCCTCCAGCTGAAAGGATCAAGATGTTTCAAATTCTAAATTCTATTATTGGACCATATGTGGGCCTGAGAATGAGAGATTTATGGTACCTTCTTCTCCTAAGCTCCTGTGTTTAGTAAAATACTTAAAAATGCCAAGGCATTTAATCATCACATATTGGCTTAAGCCTCAGAGTGTTGTTCTGGAGGGCTTTAGTTCAAAAAGTCTGCCTTAAGTATAGGTCTAGACTGCGTAACATGTTCGGCTGAGAACATTAAGTTCACGGGTGTTGATTCTTAACTCTGACATGTGAAATCCTACAACCTATCTCCACCTGTACCTTCTCCAAGCTGCTGTGAGCAAGCAGCAGATGCACAGCAGAAGCGTGTCTTAATCAATTACATGTTCTCAATGCAGTTCAACACAGAAAATCTTCTGCATCTGATGTGTTATTTCTAAGTGACTAGTGACTCTTAGTGATGACATTGGAATATTCCAAAAAATGTTTGCACAATGCAAATGAGTGTTATCACATAAGTTTTGGTCTTTCATTTCTGTAAGTTATTCATTAATAGGAAAGATTTCATTTCAACAGGATCAAGAAGATTTATCTTTTGTACTTTCGGGCAGTGTGTGAACAATATAGTGGCTTGGTGGCATGATAAGAAGTGTGTATAGAAAATAGCAGTCTTGGGAGATATAAACATGGAGCAAAGTTTGTAGATTAGTTAGTGATTTGTATGAATAGTGTATGCAAGATTCTGAGTTTAATTCTTGGCACGGAGAGAGGATGAGAGAATCAGGGTACAGGGGAGAATGGAGAGAGGTGAAAAAAGAGAGGGAAGGAAGGGAGGGAGGAAGAGAAGAAAGGAGGGAGAGAGTAGAAAGACAGGAAAGAGAAAAATGAATGGATGAATGATTGAGGGAGATAAAAGGAAGGAAAAAAGGACAAGAAAGAAAGAATGCAAGAGTGAATAAGAGACTGAAGGAAAGAAATAGAGGAAGGTAGGAAAAAAGCGGGGAGGAAGTGCCGGGCCTGGGGTAAGAAAACAAACATTCAGGTCAGACTTGCCTTGCTCCTGACAACAGATTCCATTGCTTAAGACCTGCATATTGTAACCTGTAATCTAGGCACTCAGGGGTGGAACAGAAGTGTCCTCAGTGCTTCAGCTACGCAATGAGTTTGTGAGAATTGGCGCCTAGGCTACACAAGCCGCTGTTTTAAGCAACAAAGTAAATTCTAAGCAAAACAAAAGCAGCTCCTTAACCTCTTAGTTGCACATCTGAAACCCCCGCTATGGCAAATGGTGTCACATCTGTGTGTCATGTAGCTCAGCTTTGAGTCACAGTGGGAAGTTGTGTCTAAATCACTCTCTAAATACCTCATTATTGGAGACATTGAGGTAGCAATTTCATTAAAAGTTAAGATAATATCCATGACTTAGCATACATCTGTGAACAAGGTGTCGATTAAATAGGGATAATCTTTCTGAGTAGTAATTTCAGAAGTTCTTATTTCTTGAAGGTCTCAAAACTGTAATATTTCTCCACCCTGCCACGGAATAGGATTTTATGCCTGAAATAGATTTTTAGAGACATTAGAAGCTTCCTTTAAGTGTTTTGTGGTACTGGTCTGAATCTCTAGGCCTCAGGCATGTAGGCAAGGGCCCTACCACTGAGCAATGCTCCCAGAACCCCAGACATTAGATCTCATTCTGTAATAAGAAAATGGCCTTTCCTCCCTGCTACCCAGCCAGAAAATCAGCATGAAAAGGAAGACATTTGCATAGAGGGGGATCAAATTCAGTCTTCCCTGCATAGGAAGGGCATTTGGAATGACTGAAGACCAGATATGTTTTCACTCTGTTTTGGCACCTGTCCACTCTCGAATCTGTGCAACTGAATACATAATGGCTTTTACACAGCAAGTTCCTCTTCTGAAAATGTGTGTATGAGTGTGTGCAAACACAAGAGATCTAATATAAAATAAAAACATCAAGCAGATTCTTTAATTTAAGGTTAAGTGCCTAATTTACTGCATTATTCCCTAAAATAGGCAGTACAATGCTTCCCTTGCCCCATTCCTATGTTTTCTAGGGCACAACATTGTGACGCCTGGTTGCATCAGAAAATTTGAGAAAAGGTTTCAAAGTGGACGCTCCCACAGGATCCCAGAGGACTCAACTCTATCACCAGGGAGTTTACCAGCATAAACAAACTCAAATACAGTCTGCGCTGCCACTGGCAACTGCAGAAACCTGAACTGGTTTCCAAATTGGGATGGGAAGGTTTTCATTATGCTGGGGTGTATATATATAAGTGCATGTCAACCGTGCCATCGTATCCTCCTTTTTTTTCTTCATAGCCTCTTGGGAAGTATTGGGTTCAAGCACCCTCCATATAAGCAGCAGCGTCTCTCACCTCACTTGGTCCCTTAGAGACATTTGGCTGAGAGGTGGGATTTGTCTTGGCACACTCCCTCCTCTTTCCCTACATCTCCTGCCCCTTCCTGGACATTTCATTCCTCACTCCATGAGTTTTTAATCTTACTCTCATTTCTCAAGTACTTCCTTTTGGTTGTTTGTGATAATGGCCTAAAGTGTTCTGACTCCCTTTGGTACCAGGAGAGAAGCTTCGGCTTCTTAATAGGTAGTTCAGAAACCTGAAAAGCTTTGAAAAACATTATTTGATGACTGTGGAATGGACCGGAGAGAAGTCTATGGACAAGTAGCTGGTCAGGATCTCTGGGTATCCGCCAGAACAATGAGACCTGACATTTGCATTCATAAGTTTGTGCCTTACTTCAGATACTAAACTTTAAGAAAATCTGCAAGCCTGTCTGTCCAAAGGAATAGAGAACACATTAGCATCACAGTGGACTCAGAGAGCAAATGCTGTGCTGTTTGCTCTCAATTCAATCTTGAGGCCTTGTTCTCTGGTGAAGAACTTGGCATAGTTGATATATTTAAAAACAAAATAGTGATAATATCTCTTTCTACCACAAGCTAAAAAGAGAAACATGAAAATTTGATACAGATGTTTCAAAATAAAAGTAAATTTTATAAATCATTCCTCTATAATTCTTCAATCTTAAGACTTTATAGCTTTTCCTTTAATAAGAATGATTCATTTTATTTATTTATTTATTTATTTATTTATTTATTTATTTATTTATTT
>CAJQZJ010004796.1:858821-885052 GCA_907164525.1 Lophiomys imhausi | reverse complement strand
TTTATTTATTTATTTATTTATTTATTTATTTATTTATTTATTTATTTAGGTTTTTCGAGACAGGGTTTCTCTGTGTATCTCTGGCTGTCCTGGACTCACTTTGTAGACCAGGCTGGCCTCAAACGCACAGAGATCCACCTGCCTATGCCTTCCGAGTGCTGGGATTAAAGGCATGTGTTCCACTGTGCCCAGCTTATTTTTTGTTTTTGAGATTATAATATAATTACAACATTTCCTCCTTTCCTTCTTTCCCTCCGAATCCTCCCATATACCCTTCTTATCTCTCCTTCAAATTTAAAGTCTTATTTACACTGACTGTTATTGCATGTATACATGTATAGGTATATGCATATATATCTCCAAATATCAGCTGCTTGGCCTATATAATGTCACTTTCATATATTTCTGGGAAAATACAAACAAATGTCTACTTACCCTGGCAGACCAAAGTAACAACGCCACAAATGTCCAACTTGACAAACTAATAATTATTTTTTCTGGGTTTACTTATAGGAGTACGGGTGAGGGGTTACTTACAGAAAAGAAATGACAGTTGCATTATCAAAAATCCACCCCTGCATGTATGACTGCTCACAAGCGTTGGAAACACAGAGCTCAGTGAAAACCTTCCAGGCAGCTCAACAGGATGGAAAGTATATCTTCCTGGTGGCTCAATTTATCTGAACCTTTGCCAGACAATCCAGGTGGTCTCTGTCTTTCAGGTAACTAGTCTTCTTGATATTTTTTTTTGCAGATCTGTCTCTTTCACACAGCTTGGCTTGTCTGAGTGTCTCAGCAGATACTGTTTGCTTGTTCAGGCTTGGAGACGGACATCGTAGTATATCTGGTCAGTTTCAGGAACTTCCTGAAGCTTCTGAGTTGCTTATTTCCTGAGTTTTAAGAGCTTTTCTTTAGGATGGGATGTTTTAGCTCTCTGAAGAACGGCATAAGCCTTCAGCGTTTTCCCTTTTAGTTGAATTATACAACTCAGAGTAAATTGCTGCACAGCAGAGGGACCACCAGGAGATAGATGTTTTTTACTTTATTGGGAAAGACAAGAGTAGTTCAAAATAAGATAGAGTGACAGCTCTCTTGAGTGCTGTGAAGGAAAAGACATTTGATTGGTTTAATTGTTAAGGGAGATGTTTGCATACTTTTGGAAAGAGCACTCAGCTATTCTGCTTTGTGTCTGAAAGGACACTCTGACTTCTGCTCACATAATGAATAAATGCTCAGTCACAGAAAGAAACTGGAAGAAAGCTTTGGAATATGGCTACAATATTAAAGATAGAGAAGGGATGGAGAGAGGGCCCAGTTGCTAAAGCACTTGCCACAAAGTGTGAAGACCAGAGTTCACATGCCCAGAGCATACATAAAAGTGGGACAGGCACAGTGGTTGTCTTTAATGTCATTGCTTGTGGGACACAATCAGAGGATCAAGTACATATAAACATGCCAGCACACATGAATGTGTCCACACACATATGGGTACATATACGCAAATATGTACAATATATATACAGAAAAATAATAAAATAGCATATAGAGAAAATGGATACATTTTATCTACATTTTGAAGGTAGACAAAGGGTAAAAAAGAGAGTAAAGAAGTGATAAATCAAAGGTAGTTTCTGTGGAACCATTTTCAGTATTTGAATAGATGTTTTATCACTCTAGTAGATAATACAAAGTTACAAAAGTAGAGTGTAAGATAACATATGCACAGTTTGATTGACATACGTTGAAGTATAGATAAAGTATATGATAATTACAGCTATTGAAAAGATGGTGCAATTCCAAACAGAACATAGGACTGGAGCTGTTTTAATCAACCAGTTTGTTAGAGAAGGATTGGCACTCATGTTCTACTTAAAAAGAAGGAACTGGGTGGGCTATTTATCTGGAAAGTGTATTTAAAAAGAAAGCAGAAATTGTAGAGGTGAGTGAGCAGAGGAAGATGGAATACTAAATGTTGAGGGCAAAGTAATATTAAGACAGAGCATGGGTGTGTGGGTGGATAGCTCCATGGTTAAGACTGGTTGTTGCACGAGCACAAGAATCCTACTTCCAAGTCTTAAGCACTCATCTTAACATGGCTTCATACACACCTGTAACATCAGCACCTGGTAGCTGTCAATGACACGAAGATCACTGGGGCTTGTTGACTGACAACTTAGCTCCAGCTTCAGTCAGAGACCCTGTTTCAATGGAGTAAGACAGAAAGAAGCAGGACACCTACGTATTCTTCTCAGATGTCTGATCACAGGTGCCTGTATGAACCTATACATGTGGACGTGCACTGCATACACATCCATAAACAAACAAAGAACCTGGACCCAACCTTATGAAAATCAACTAAAGACCGGGTTTCAAACAATACAATCATAGGGTGTGGCTGAGAGACTGATTAGATCAAGGAAAATGAAAACGAAAGTTTGATTGGCTTTCATAGACGTCCCCGTAAGCCGTGCCTGGCCTCAGCGGAAGAGGATGAGCTAAGTCCTGATGGGACTTGATGTTCCAGGGTGGGTTGTTGTGTGGGGAGAGGGGCTCCCACTTTTTGGGAGAGTGGTACTTGGAGGAGGGGAGGGAGGGGGCTACCACTAGGATGTAAAGTGAATAAATAAACATATATATATATATATAAAATACTAAACTAAAAGGAGTAGTTGCTATGAAAATGTTTCAGGACATAATGACTACTTGAAAAATTCCTAGCCCAGTGCCCCTCACACTTTTTGAAGTTCACAGAAATTTGGAGTTTGTTTTTAAATCTGATGCATAACTAAAATTACTATTTGTGTCCATGACAAGCGTGGCTATTAATAGCTGGTCTGGTGTGCAGGTATCATTTTTGACTTAAAGAAATATGGAATTTTCCTCCCCCTTTTCAACCCAGCCATGATATCTTGTCATATCTCTAGCAAAGATGATGAGTTTTCCAGAGGAAAAGATTTAATATGTACAGTTCTGGTAAAGATAGGACCGAACTCAAGCTCCTAGCAAACAATAATAAACAGAAAAGAGGAACTCTATACCAAAACAATTGGTTTTGAGTGGAAATATTTTAATAAGGTAGAAATCAAAAGCAAAATACACTAACAGAAAAATATTATGAATATTCTCTGTTAATATTCCAAATGAAAGGAGAAAGCAAAAAGAAATTATAGAAAGGTGAGGGAATTTGTGTTTATTTTTACTCATCACAAAAATGGTTAAAAGTCAAAAATTATTCTTTGTATTCTAAGATTTCTAAGATTGAGGCCTGAGAGACAATTTGATATTTTGGTTTTTGGAGTTGACTATATTTTGGAATAGGCCAGTAGATTTTATTGGTAGCTTTACATCTTATTGATCATTTAGTCGTCCCCCCCCCCAGTTGATTGCTAGAATGACACATATAATATTTAGCATTTTGAACCAGTAAAGCAGTCATGGTTCTCAACTGAAGTTTATATTTTTGTGGGGGAGGATACTTTGAGAATATTTTTTTTATTTCCAGGATTATAATTGAACAGGTGTATAATAAACATTTTGTGAAATGAATGTAAGCTTTAAAGGTTCATTAGTACTTGACACACTGCCATTCTAGGAATAAAGTCATATCTTTTCATCTTAAGGATGGAGGTGAGGGCAGAGCCACACCATTGGCTTGTTGCTGTATATCTATCTATCTATCTATCTATCTATCTATCTATCTCTCTCTCTGTGTGTGTGTGTGTGTATATATATATATATATATATATATATATATATATATGCATGTGCATGTGTGTGTGCCTTTAAAATGTGTGTGCTTTCCTGCTTGTTGTTCTGAAACAAGACTATTCATTGAAATGTCTAATGAGAAGTTGATTCGTAAGGAGGCCACTCAATATGGAGCCTTAGTATCCCCAGAAGGAAGCTTCCACACTTTACCTTCTAATTATTTCTTCTCCCTTCTTTCTATTTTGCTAGCACAAGCCTCTTGATTCATTAGCAACTCACGGATACTTTTACATTTTCTGTAAATGGTAGTTGTAGGAAAGCTCTTTCTAGCACAAGAGACATTACTCATTTTCTCAAGGGAAAAATAACAACCACTCATTAAACCATGACCTCAAATCTAGGCTGTCCACAGGATTATTAAAGACCATTGGATGTTTCTCAGTGAGTCTCATTTCTATTATTACTGCAATTATTTTCATTTACATTGTAGCATTGAAGCATGTCCTGAGTTCCCCATGATGAAGATGTAAGGTCTTGCAAAAAAAAAGGATTTAATAGTGTATCTAGTACAAAGACTTAGTCTCACATGTCAGTATCCAAGGCACGAGGAAACTAAATGGCCACAGTTCAGAGGAGGTAAAAGGCCTTTAATTTTTTTTTTTTTTTTTTTTTTTTTTTTTACTGAATGCTGATTATCAAGAACATGCTTGTAGGCATAAATGAAGTGTTTTTAAATGAACATTTTGATTAGTAAATAGATGATGCAATAGAAGATATAGAGACCTTACTAACACCACAACAGTGAATGTCTGAACATTTTTCACTGTTCTTACTATGGCTGTCTCTACGATGACAGAATGTTCATGTGGGATTGAAGACAACTGTGTGAATTATATCCCAGAGTTCCTTTTCTTTCCATACTAAAGTACCAGTGAGGGTTTTCACACACATTAGCAGGTAACCCCTCCCACAAAAATCACTTAGATGGTGTGCCATTTTTCTCCCTCACATTTTCAGAAATCTGAGTCTATTACTGTAAAAATGTATGATATATTTATGTATGTATGCACTTAAATAAATGCATACATATATTTATACATATATAAATAACCATAAATGTATAGTTGCAAAAATGTATGCTATAGATTCGCTCTCTCCCCTTCACTCTCCATTCTCTTCTTTAAGTATACAGACAAGGAATGTTCTGTCTAATTTTGACAATTTTGTCAGTTGTCCACTTATCCTAGATGATACACCCTTCTCCTATTTCTCTCTTTTTTTCCATCTTTTGAGAGAACATTAAATGCTGCCACACTGATTTGTTCGCCTGTTGTTATTTGTTCCCATGTCACTCACCATTACTGGGTTGGCTACTGATTGATAATTTTCTTTCTTTGTCCAAGGCTCTCTTTCTTTCCCTCTGTTTTTCTCTTGTTACCCAGGGTACTCTGAGTTTGAGATTGCTGTCTTACTTTTACAAGCTCTTACAATATATTTCTTTGACATCATGTTGCTTGCTAGCTCACTAGTCCACTGTTTCTGGAACTTTGGATCTTGCATGGCTTAACCAAATTGCCACCCATCTCTGTGTGGTGGAGTTTCCAGCTGACCACTGTCAGTAAAATAGCAGTTTCTACCAAGAACAGAACTTGGTGGCAAAAGCGTGCCAGAGCAGCAATCCTCTTTTCTAAAAATGGTTCTGATATTCCATTTAAGGCAGGAAACATATTTTTATTTAGAAAATATTTATTTAGCTGTCAGAAACACTTCAATTAATTCCCTACTCTTTAAAACGGCTTGGATCTGGTTACACCCGCAGACATCAGCATTCTGAGCTTTCAAAGCTGAATATAGGAACTATATGGGAAGAGCCCTTTATAGTTTTCTCAGGTGGAATTCTCTTGTCGCTTTCAATATGCACAACAGAAATCTCCAAATCCTTTGCTGCCTCTGAGAGTCTGTGCCTGCCTTGTCTGTACCCCTTATCTGGCATAGTAAATACAAGCATGCCTTCAACAAGGGGAAGCAGAGGAGATCAAGGAAACTCAGTGACTCAGTATAATCTCTTTATGTTCCCAGACAGAGAGATTTCAGAAAAAAAAAAAAAAAAAAAAAACCAGGCAGACATCTCCAAATGGAGGAAATTAGAAAGGCCAGATAAGATAAGTATAGGAGCTAGTAACTGATTAGCTCTTTGGGGCTCAGGAAGGGACTGGATATGAGGAGGGGGGTGGGAAAGAGGAACAGAGAGAGAGAGAGAGAACACCAGAGCACTAACCCACGATTTACCAAGCATAGTTAGGACATGACCCAGTCAATCTCCATTTCTTTTCTCTCCTAACTTTTGACTTCACCTTAAAAACCATGTCTTCTATACATCTGTATCAAACGCTTTCACCTGGAATTACCTCCCACATGCACAAATGTACACAAATTAGAATATATTATGAGTTTCTTAACTCTGCACATTATTTTATATATGCGTATATCTATAAGTGCTTACTTTTCCATTACTCTGGATTTTGGGTGCATTCCTTTTGAATTTATTTTTCAGGGCCTCTCCAATTCGTCTATGTGCTCTAAGAATGTAATATTATTCTTCTGTGTTCTCTTGCTGTTAACTCATGTTTCTTCATCATCCTTTTAAACCCTCTGCCTTGCCAGTATGGATATTCACACCTACTTAACTTATGGAGAAACAATGTGTGGTCCTAGAGTGTTAGCATATGCATAAACATTCACTGATATTGCTGAACAATACACCAATCCTAATAAAGGCAGAATTCCATATATCTCTGGATGCATCATGTGATGAGCTGTACTCATGATTAGATGTAATGACTTTCCCAAGGTGCATCAAATAATTAAAATACCAATATTTACAAAAACTTTATATCTAGATTAGAATCTAGAGGAGTGATATTTCCCTTTCAACTTTTTTATGTGATCTTAGAAATAAAGCCTGAATTTTCTTTCATGAGGAATGCAAGACTGTGATATTGAAATTTGAGGCGAACTTAGTTCGTAACTCCTCTGGTTTAATCCACAACTTTAAAGGTCAAGCCATCATCATTTTCCATGTGAGCGTCAGTCTGCAGAACTGTACTGTTATTATTATCTTGTGATGAGAAAAGCAAAAAAGTGAATTCAACCATATTTCTATGATTCACATTTATCATCTTGGAAGATGCACAGATGCATGTATAGAAAAGAATTTTCTTATTTTTTCAAAAGTTATCATCTCTAGACTCTGAGAATGCTCCACCTGAGTATCCTTAAAGCTGATTGGTAGGAAGAAACGTTGTGCAGACTGTTTCTGAGCTTATAATGTTTAAAAAATACCTCTCTTCTATGCTCTGAGAAACACTAACTCAAATAAAGCTGTTGGTAATGAAAACAGCCATCCAAACACTATTGGCAGTTTATTCTCCATGTTCTGGCTACTTTGAAGTATTATGTAACATTTTAGGGATCTGGAAAAGTGGTATCAAGACAAATGTTGGGTAGCCAATGCTAATATTTGCTCAAAACAGTGAGTCATATGAAATGGGATTTCCTCCTCGGCCAGCTCATTACTGGCACATTGTCTGGCTCTCAGTATAATTTGCTGCAATGACCCTAGTTTAAAATGTGGAAGGATGCCTCATTCAAGTCAATGGGAGACATCAATTTATCTTGATTATTCCCGTTGGGGAGTTTACCTTGGAATCATTTGGAAGAATGATCGTAGAATCTGATCCACAGCTACCTGGTGAAGCTACTTGTGTTTCTTTTCTCCTTAACATCTATTCACAGAATGTGTTGACATATTAGATCATTGGCAATTCTCTCAGGAGAAACACCTGTCTTTTCTCAGACCCTAGCCATTCAATTATGAAGTGACCTTCAATAGAAACAGACATGAAGGGAGAACGGGAAGAAGACTGATAATGATCAAATTATAAGAGAACTTCAATTAGATAGAAGAAAACTTTTTGGTTTGTCGCAGTGACCATTGCTAATAGTAATATACTATATATTTTGAAATGACTGTAAGAATAGATCTTGAGGCCAGTAATTATTCTTTTCTTTATTGGTGTATTAAAAATTTTCTTGCTTCTTCATCACAAACATATCTGGCATATAGGTGGTACTTCACTATAATATAGTAGATGAAAGAAAATACATGAGTAATATATGAAATTATTATGATAAATTTAATACTTGGCTAGGGTTCTTTGGAAGTAATTAACAAATGAGATGTTTGAATGTGCATGTGTTTATGTGTGAGAAGACTTACCAGAAGGAATTGGATCATACAATGACAATCCTGACATTGCAATGTGGTCTCACAGGTGGGATATTCAGCAGAGATGATGTTGTAGATGAGATCTGGAGCCAGCCTGTTGGAGCACCTGGTGTGGAAAGAGATAACTTCTACTTCTACTCCAGGCTTCAAGTGTTTTGATAAGGCTTGCTCACAGAGTGGAGGAAAAAAAAATCTTAAAATTCTTTATTTTTAAGTATTTATTTTTAAATCTTTTCTTTAGTGTTTTCTTGGAAATATGTTAGTGTATCTCTTGTGTGCAGTGCCCACAGAGCCTGAATAAGGCATTGGATCCCATTGGAACTAGAATGACTGATGGCTATAAGCTGTCATGTGATTTCTGGGAACTGAACTTGAGTCCTCTGTAAGGGCAGCCAGTAGTCCTATCCACAAAGCCATCTATCTCTCCAGCCCTCAAATTTATTTTTAAATAAAACATGCTTTAATATTTTGAAAAAGAATAGATCTTGGGTGTTCTGATTACAAGAAAATGGCAGATGGATATGCAAATGAATTTGGTCTCTTATCATTCATTCTCTCTATATAACATTTGTACCCCATAATGCTCATAGCATTACTTAGCAGTTAAAAGGCAAAAAAAAAAAAAAAAAGCCTAGTCACAAGTTTTGCCTAGAAGAATATCTTCAGGAATACAAGAATCAGCATTTTATTTCTCCCAAGGTAGTTACTGGCTACAGTCATTCTATTTTCAGATTTACTCTTTCACAACCTAAACTGATGGAGATTGCAGTGCTATTATATTATTGTATAAGTTATTATCTGACAGAAATACCTTCAAGGAGGATTTAGTTTTGC
Organism: Lophiomys imhausi; assembly: GCA_907164525.1. Taxonomy (NCBI): domain Eukaryota; kingdom Metazoa; phylum Chordata; class Mammalia; order Rodentia; family Muridae; genus Lophiomys; species Lophiomys imhausi. The sequence goes on along the minus strand of CAJQZJ010004796.1, from coordinate 876,222 downwards.
TTATATCTCTGTAGTTCATCAGGATGGGAAAGTCATGAGGGAAGGGTCTGTCTGCAGCAAAGGAGATTGTAGTAATTGACTATGACCAGGCACCAAACAGCAAGTAGACGGTTCTTGAGTTGGAGTTGGGGCAGGGCTGTACATATAGAAAGCCACCTGCTTTCTTTAGAGAAAACCCACCTGTTTAGGGTTCTACAGTCTCATAAATAACAATCACTCTTTGAGGACCAAAATGTTCCAACACAAGAGTTTGTAGAGGACATTTCACATTCAAACCATAACACTTATTATGCCATCCCAGGATGACAATCCTGTAACTTACCCATAATTTGAATCCCTGTTTTATTTTGAGAATTGAAATGAAACACTTAAGGAAAGGATGTGTTGCAAAATGGAACACATTTATTTTTACAGTTAGCATTGATTGCCAAAAGTCAACTTGTTGTAAAAGGAGGTATAGTGATTTATGAAAGTAAGTTAAATACTATCCAGCAATCCCATTCCTTGCTATGTAAAGAGATTCATTTGCATAAAAATTTTATAGTATATTATTCATAATATCCAAAACACTGAAATATGGTAGGAGTTAGTTCTCTTTAGTGTATTAGTATGCAGATAAAGGCGGCACATAAAGGAGGAGCTTGGCGTCACTTAGATTTCCAGGCTGAGATGGGCAGAGCCCAGTTGAGTCTACAGCTCAGTGAGAAAAAAATAAAATGCCTTGTTGAAAGGGCATGACTAAGAAACTGCACAAGCCACAAATGACATCAGTTGCCACAAGAAGCCATGGGACCGCTAAATAATGGGAGAGATATTGTGGGCCCTCCAGACCGCCAAGGATCACGAGATGATGCTGTATATAAACCAGAGAGCTCCACGTCATGCGCTCTTCCTCTTGCCCTCACAGACTGGGAAAACAATGCAGGCTGGAAGTGTACAGCAAGGTATGCCATTCGTCAGCATTTAGGCCCCACTAGCCTGAGTTACATCCAGTAAGCCTGCCTAAGAAGGCTGGCAGAAGAGGCATGGCATAGAACCTGCTGAGAGACAGTTCTTAAAAACTGGACCCAAAAGACATCTGTTCAGGGGCCTGAGAGTACCGGGGGATTGAGCAAGGCAGGTGGAATTCAGAGGCCGTGGTGAGCAATATTAGGCTAAGCATACATGGTCTGAGAAGACCATAGAAGTGAGTCTCAGCTGATGGAGGAAGCCGACCTCAAGTATAGCAGTTAAAACAGGCTGGCCTTATAAGCTGACCACAATCTATTGGTTGAAGTAAACTGGCCATACACACTGGCAATGTAGGCCCAATGGGCACTAAGCTTGAAAGGGACTGCATGACTTCCAGACTGCAAAAAACAAGTTTTCCCACAAGGACCTACACTAAGAATATTAATGTCTTTTTAAGAAAATTAAGATAGGGTTAGGTAGATGTTCTTAGATATTAGGTGTCTATAAGTATTAAGTTTTAGGTATTAGGTTTTAGGTGGTAGGATATAGATGTTTTATAGGTGTTTGTGAAATATTAATAAATATAAATATTTTAAATAAAAATTTTCTGTTATATCAAAACTCCTCAAATGGCCATTGACTGTGAGTGAATAAACAAAGTGTATTATGCACAAATAATGGAACATTAGTCAACATTAAACAGAATGAAACTCTTACACATGCTGGAATGTGGAAAAAAAACTTGAATGCAAGGTGTTAATCAAAACAAGAAGACAATGGGTATGAAGGACCAAGGCTACCTCAATTCACAAAGACATAAAATATAATATTGATTATAAAAAATTGAAGTGAGGATGGATAAGGAATTAGGGTTTTAAATCTCATCTCTTTTTAGGGAAAGTTCAATTAAAAAAGGAATAAGAATAAGAAAAAGTTATTTGGTTATACCTTTCACCTAAGACATTGATCTGATTATTCCGTTCCTAATACTGAAGAGTTTATTTTTTCACAAAGAATTAAGAAGTGTCTGCTATATCCCAGACATTTTTCCTGAGGTGCTGGGACCATAGTAAAGAACACACAGCGGTCTTTGAGACGCAAGCTGCACAGCATGTGGCAGTACAAAGGGAATCGGCCTCTGATGAACTGTTTAGTGAAGGCAGGGCATGCAGGCAATCAGATCATATAATAAAAATATATAATTGTAGGTAATAGAGAGAGAACTATGGAAGGTCATGGTGCTAATGGAAGAATGGTGGGCTACTGATAATCAGATCATTATATTGAGGGACAGCCTGTTTGAAAGCGAGACCTTAGTAGTTCTGAAAGAAGCAAGGGGGAAGAATTAAAATTATCTAAGGGAAAAAGAATCCAGAGTAAGAAAAACCTAGAGGAAGAACAAGTAGGCCATGCCTAAGGCCTGAAAGAAGGCCAACCAGTGTGAATCAGCAAAGAAGAAAATGGGGGAAGTAAAACAGATCAGTAGGAAGTTGATGGTCCAGAACCTTCATGAAATATTTTGGATGCTAAATACACTGAGAAGTATAAGAGAGATCAGAAAGAAAAAGAAGAGATTACATTCATATTTTTATTTACTGATCTTATCATTAATTAAAGTCTTGTTATGCAGCATAGATTGCCTTAGACCTTGCAAGCCTCCTGGCTTAGCATCCCCAATGCTAGGATCACAGGCATATGTCATCATGACAAACTTTGGTTCATGTTTTGTTTATTTACTTGAGACTGTATCTCATGCTCATTTATTTTGTGTTCATGTGTGCTTGTGTGTATCCAACATGTGTATGCATGTGGGTGCATGCATGCAAAGTCACACATGTGAATGTCAGAGGGTGACATGCTAGAGTTGGTTCTTTCCTTCCACAGGGAGGACTCTGGTGATCTAATTTAGGTTATCAAGCTTGGATGCAAGTGTCTTTACCCACTGAGCCATATCACCAGCTCTGGTTCAGACAGACAGATAATAGACAAATAGATGATTGATAGATAGGTAGATAAATAGAAAGAAAGATTGACAGATAAAGATATATAGTTGATAGATAGATGATAGATAGATAGATTGATAAATGGATAGATGGATAGATAGATGACAGATAGATGATAGATATAGATAGATACATAGATAGATAGAGATAGATGTTATATATATAGATGATTGATAGATAGATAGATGACAGATAGATAGAAGATAGATATAGATAGATAAAAGATAGATGACAGATAGATGATAGATAGATGACAGATATATAGATAGGAGATTATATAGATAGATAGATAGATAGATAGATAGATAGATAGATAGATAGACAGATAGATAGATGGAATTGAAAAGTCATCAAAATACCTTTCTTTGCCCTCACACACCACTGACCTCCACACTGCTTCAGCAAGCGATGAGACTTGGCTGGGTGTTGGATGGGTGGCTTTGCCTCCTTGGGTTCTGAGGCCGTATTAAATAGGAACTTTCCTTTACAGGTTACTATTGTACTTTCTGGCATTTCCTTTGATCTAAGTATTTGCATTTCTATTTATGGAGAATATCAGACATTCTTGCAAGGCCTGGGGCACTTAGAACTGCATATGCAAGCTCTTTCTGCCAAAGTTTCTTGTCCTCATGAAATTTCTACAGGACAAGAGGGAAAGACCTCTTTTTATCCAGATCCTCATCCCAAATCTTCAAATTATATAGGGAAAATTCAGGTTCTCTAGAACTTCTTGATGGGGATTTGTTTTGAAAACTGGATGTGAAAGTTTGCTCACATTCATTTACACACCTGATACTGTTGTCTTGGCAAAACGGAGGCAGGGAGAGTCTAATTCTTGTGTCATGTTGTGAGGTTCCTGCCTCAGTGTAAAGAATGTGAGAAACCAGGAAGTCAAGGAGTCTGATATGAGGCAAGCAGGGAGATCTGAAATTGTACTTAGTGAGTGTGTCTCCTAGTTATGGAAAGAGTTAAATATGAGGAAAACAAATTGAATGCAATTATGTCCTAGTATCCTTGACTCCTGAAGATCAGAATGCTCTTTGTGGTTAATCACTCTTGAATCTAGTTCAGTTCTTCCCGTTTTTAAGACACTAAGTCAGCTGCTACTTAAACTATCTGTGTCTCTTGGTTGTATTCGTTCCTTCAAGGAGACAAGAGCAGTGGAGAAATCTTCAAATGCATTGAGAAACAAGATAGGAAGGAACCAAACCAGGTGGGCAGCAGGAGCAGCGTATGTGAGCGAGTATAGTTGCTTGGAAGGAAGATACCAGTGAGTAGATTTAGGGAGTTTTAAAGAGAGATTTGAGAGCTGATTATTGATTTGGCTGTTGAGAGTAGAGACGAAAAAGAATGAAATGAAGGTTGCTTCTGAACCTTGCAGCTTAAATCAACAGATGAAGAGAGGTAGCTTTTTTCTAAGGAGTGTGAGACTGCAGGGCACTCCAGGAAGAATATGGATGGGAGGGCGTGGACAGGAAGATTTATGAATGAATTGTTTTGTTCGATGAGTTCTAAGTTTTACAGCTGTATTTATGAGCCTGGAGTTCAGGAAGGGTTCAGGATGAGAGCTATAAATTTAAAACTCATCTGCAAAGAGAGGATTTTTAAATCCCGGAGATTGGAAGAGATTAGTTAGAGGAACGTGTCTTTAGTGAACAGGAGAAATACTACTGGAGTCCCTCTGACTCTAATGCTTAGAGTTTTGTGGGAGGTAGATCAAGAATAAGAGATAATTAAATGTGTTCAGTGTGATACATAGTCACAGGGTTATGAGACCTGACCAGATCTGCTAACAAAAAAGTCAGATAAGTGGAGAAACAATAGGATAGAGATGGGAAAGTGGATGAGGGAGAGGGAGAGGGGAAGGGGAAGGAAGACAGAGGAATTTGGGCAAAGAGAGGGGGATGGGGGAGGAGGAGGGGAGGAGAGAAGGAAAGAGAGGCACAGGGAAAGGGAGGGGAGGAAGAGAAGAGAGGGAAGGAGAGGGGAAGGAGAAGGAGAGACAGAGACAGAGTGAGAGAGAGACTAAGAAATAGGAAGGAGACCCATAGTAGGAGGAGAAGGGCAAAGTAAGTATAGGTCAAGAGGGAGTAAATAGAATAATCAAAGTTCTCCCTATAGGCATGAACTGTTGAAACAAAACCTATGATTTGTATATTTGGTATACACCAGCAGATCAGAGAACTTTGAAATCGAAAAAAAAAACAAGATCATGTTTTGCTAAGGCCTTGGGAGGAGCACAGAGGATGACCACTCCTATGACACTGTAATTGTGGATACCTCCCTCTATGCCTGTCTGGTACTATACAATATATGACATCCAGGATGAGCTACCTCATAATCTGTGGATTTAGGATATTAATCATTAGTGAGTTCATCACTGTAACAAACATAGCACTTCAGCGGGGAACGTTGAGAATGGAAGAAGCTATGTACGGAGGGTTAGTTGTTGCAAAGGGTACTCTACACTCGATTTTGCAGTCGGCCTAGAATTGCTCTAAAATTATAGCCCCTTAAAATTAGTAAAACTCAAATAAGCAGACTGAGTAGATGTTCAGATTACTGACACTTAAGTCCATTCATTTCAACCTTAGCACATTTTAGAAGGAAAGGGACTATGTGCTATTCCAACAATGCCATTAAAATGATTTGTTTCTTTTTACTTCAGTTGAGAGATTCAAGAGCACTCAGCTGTAGTGCCAAAAAAAAATGACCCTACCCTTTTCCTTTTTATACAAGTCTCTCAATTATCTCAAAGTGACAAATCATCAAAATGAAGTCACAATCAGTTACTTTGCCAAGGAATAATTGTGACCTATGCAAATGATAATAATTTGGATCTTTTGAGACAGAACCAAAGTCATTGGGAGAGAGGACGTGATAGGGAAATGATAACACATGAACAGATGCACAAAAATGGAAAAAAATTTCCAGAAAGTAGCAAAGAAAAATAATTGTGAAGCCTGGCATGGTGGCACATGCCTTTAATCCCACCACTCAGGAGGCAGAGGCAGGTGAATCTCTGTGAGTTCAAGGCCAACCTGGTCTACAAATTGAGTCCAGGACAGTCAGGGATACACAAAGAAACCCTGTCTCGAAAAACTAAACTAAACTAAACTAAAATAATTGTCAAAGCAGATGAGTTTTGTTTAAAAAATGGTTCTACACTACAAAACAATTATCATTGCAATATAGAATTAAAAGTAGTTTTTTCAATAAAGTGTCATGTTCTGTTATATTTGGTTGTCTTTGTTTCCATTGCAAGGAATTTTGTCCACTTTCTAGTTTAACTAACTAACTAATTAATTTTTAATTTTTATTTTAATGTTTTAAAATTCTGTGTGTGTGTGCACACATGCATACATGTGCACATATAGCTGTATACACATGCATGTAGGCATTTGTGGAGACCCTAAGAGCATGTCAGATCTTCTGGAAGTAGATGTGTGTTCTCAGAACGAAACTTTGGTTTCCTTCAAGAGAAATTCATGGTTTTAACTACTAAGCCATCTCTCTATCCCAACAGTAGACAATCATTGGTCAAAAATCTGGAGACAAAAATGTCAAAAACAATGGTACCAGCATTTAGAGTCTATAAGGGATCTTCATCTTAGTCCTTGAATGGCAAAAGGTCAATAGTTAAGAAGACAAAAATATGTGGAAACGTCCCTTAATCCTGTCTTTGAAGACCCTACCCTTATAACCCAATTCTTCCCAAAGTCCCCACATTTGAATACTTTTGCAGGGGAGATGAAGTTCCTTTTGAAAAGTTGTTTTCCATCTAAAATTTTCATCCTGAACATACTTTTCCTGAGAGTAATAAAAATAATTTATCTATTTTGGAGTTCAGTTTATAAAAGTTTCTGAAACCCAACACATTTTAGCAATTTCTTGAATACTACAAATGTCTTACTGAAAAAAAATTACAACACCATATGTGCACAGCTCCCATGAGTAGGTTTCAGGGAAGTTTTAACAGTTAATGTAGGTTTTTTCTTTCTTTTGAAACCCAGCATGTGGGTTTAGTGCTTATTAAAGTGAGAGACTGAGTGTAGTGGGTTGATTTAAGATGAGAAATGGGAGCCACACTAAAAGCTTAGCTATGGAACTCTGCCAGGATCCCCTCCCTGAACGAGTCTCATACTTACCAAGAACTGTTGATACAGTCCTTGAATACATTGTCACCCATATCCTTTGGTCACATAGACATATAGGAGGCCAGGCCATCTTTATTCTCTTTCAGAGGGTTGTGTGCAAACAGCATGCCAAGTAAGCAACTCTTGGGAAGATCAAATCTTTCCTATCTGAATCATTCATTCTCTCTTTCCATGACACAAACCCTCTGAAAGTACCAAATGCAAGCCTTTAATTTTTAAAAATCCAAACTGTGTGGTGGAGTCCACCCAACTATTAAAAACATAAACCATGTAGCCACAGACTGGCCGGTCTGAAAACAAACCTATGTGTGAAGTCTTACAAGGCTTGTCCACTCCAAGCAACTAAGACGATGTCTTCAATGAAAATGAAGGAGAAGACTTTCTGGGAAGGAAGGAAAACCATGCATTCCTTGTTGTTCATGACATCAGATGTTATCTATCAGTCAGACGTAGAGGATTTATCCAGAGAGGTGAAAAAAGACATTCACAAAGAAGACAGCTTAGCCAACAAATCTGGTGGCCTGGTTGGACCAAGGGAACAAAACATACAATAGATGACATGGTGTAGGAGAGTCCACCCTCTGCAATGGATAGCATGCAGGTCTCTTGGAGGACCTCCATCTTGGAGTACTGTAGTCAAGGCCTCAATTAAATCACAAAGAAGTGAAGGTTCTATCAAGAGCAAAAAGATGCTGCATTATAAAAGTTGAGGGCCATGCAGTCTCTTTTCACTGGGAAAACTGTGTGGTTTATAAATAAAGTCTATATACCTATCTGTATATATCCTTGCCATGGGTATTTTGTTAGACAACAGCAAATTTGGTTGTTTGTTTGAGAACCTGCATGGCCCTCACACTTGACAACAATATTTTTCACCTGGCTCTTTACAAGTGCAGTCTACTCATCCCTGTTCTAGAATGAGTGAAGGAAGCTGTGTTCCAACCCATGTCTGTGGGCTATTATGTCTTAGTTCCCTTGTTATATGGAAGAATGGTGGCAGAGTGGCATTAAACACAACTGTCAAATATACTAAAGTAGAGAGTGTGAGTTACAGAGATGGTGGTGAAGAACTAAAATCCTGCCCATGGTTCTTGTTTTGTGTGTGTAGAGATCAACACAAAGGTTAATATAGGAAATATAGTATGAACTTTGGGTACGAGAGACAAAGTAGGAAAAGCATATTAGTGAGTCTGTGATACATTGTATACCACCCATCCTTCTGAGACACTACCATTTAGTCTTGTTCTTTGGCTATTCATTGTACAGTAACATGTCACTTCAACCACCATGACAATAGGTGGATGAGGTACTGCTTTTACATTATTTTAATGTCCTTCATAGACATTTTACCTTGAATGTCATTGCTTTAGGATAAGATATTGTAAAATAAATAAATTACAATTCCTTTCTGATTTGCCATGTACATATGGATATCTCAAAATATGGTACTTGTAAGATTATGCTGGTACCTACTAATGCATATTAGATAACCAAGATATTGGATTATTACCTTTACAATTAGCCTTTCTCCATAAAATCTTTAATAGACGCACAAGACAAATTGTAGACAGCAGATTAATCTTGTGACTTAGAACACAGATAATATTTTTTTAGGATTTTTTTATTTTATTTATTTTTTTATAAATCATTTTTTTATTTCTTCAAGTTACATCTCAATCACAATCCCCTCCCTACTCCTCCCTCCAAACCCACCCTTCCACCCTCTTCCCCCTCAACCCCCCATCCTCAACATTTTTTTTTCGTTTAAGGTATATCTTTTCCCCCCAACAGCTCCCCCTTTCAGTCCAACAAGTGGTTCTTTCTCTTATAACAATAAATATAATACAAAACAACAGAAATAAATAGGCCACAATTATGAGAGTTATATGGCTTAGCATACATTCCCAATGTCCAGTCCATATGTATTTGGCACCTCACTTTAACATTCTACTATCTAACCATCTCCATGAGTTTAAAGTTCTATATCTAACTCAGCTTTCATACTAGCTTGTATCACAATTTTAAAAGCATCTTCTCAGATCCAGAACACCCCCTTGATTCCTAAACAACTCAAAATTTAATTATGAGACTCTAGCTATCTATTCTTCAACCACCTCAGAGACCTGAGAGGGATAAATATATCTGATTATATAGGAAGTGCAGGGCCAGCAGCTTCCAAAACTAAGAAACGACATACCAGTGGCTGCCTGGACAGTTCCCATTTTCTCTCCATACATTACAGCATCAATCTTCAGCCATTTGGCCCCGTTTCTCTGACAGACATTGATTGTAGAGCAGGATATGAGATAGATAGGGTGTCTTCAAAAACCTCAAGAGATCTGCAGAATATGGCACTCAAAGATGTTTTCTTAACTTAAGATTCTTTGATATCGAGACATGTCAGCACCTGACAGCACCCCCTATTCTACTCCAAGTAGAAGATGAGCATCGAAGAATCTCCAGTGGGAGATGGTTGAATTAGTGGCAAGCCTATCTCTTGGCAAGAAAAACGCCTTGCTTCAACTGTAGAGCGAATGCTGTCCAAAAAGGACAAAACTTGGAAGCAGGTAAGTCGACAGCCTAGCTCTGCCAAGACAGGGTAGGCAAGTCCTTGAGAAAATATTTTTTAAGATACAAAAGGTTTATATGATCTGAATAAAAACCAAAGTCCAGAAAATATTTAAAATGGGGTCTTGAGAGATGGCTCAGCAGCTAAGAGCACTTACACTCTTGCAGAGGACCAGGGTTTGGTTTCACACTTGATTTAATTCCTGCTTCAGGGGAATCTCCTTGCCTCTCCTGGCATCTATGGACAATGTGCATACCTCCATAAAGACACCCGAGCATATACACAATTAAAACTAAATTTCTATTATATTGCATTCAAGTGGGTTCATAATGTTTGGTTCCAATGGAAGATGGCCCCAGATTACCATCTGGCCAAGGGTACCACTCAGAGGTTAGTGGTTGATTATTTAACTTTCCCAAGTACTGAGTTGCCAGTCCAACTCAGCATGACTACAGCAAATGCCATGTGATATTTTAAGTAACATGTCTGTGACATTCTGAGGGATATTGAAACATCATTAGCTGTTTCTCTTCAATGATCACATCACTTTTGTAACTCCAAAGTTCTGCCGAGTGACAAGAATAGAACAGTAGTGCATTGGCCACGTCACTGTGCGTCAGTCTAAATGGAACATTTCCTACCCAAAGTGAAAATAGCCTAGTCTGGCACTTCTCTGGGCTTGGGAAGGAAAAAAACAATCATCTGTCAAAGACGCTATTTTTTATGAGGATTTAACTGGGCACAAATTAAATTTGTGGCTTGGCCAAGGACATAAATATTTTCAAAACATCTTGAATATGACAGTGATATCCACATTGCCAGTGGGAACAGCTTAAAAATGATGTTATGCTATTGCATGCTTCTCAGAAAATGCAGAACAACAAAGTGACTGGCCCACCACTCCTGCTACATACATTCATTTCCCACCATAAAATTCTGCATTTGCAGAAGCATGTTAGCTGCCTCACAGTGCCACATGGGAAAATCTTTCTCTACAGAATTTAATGGCACCCAATACCAGGACTTCTTATTACTCCTACATTTGCCCCTGGTTCAAACCTGTGAAGTCTGAGTAATTCTTTCAAAAGATGTTATTCTAATGTTATTTCAAGTTTGTCATTAAACAAAGAAGTCTACCTTGTCAAAAAAAAAAATACCATGTGATGGGGTGGTGTTAAACATTGTAAATGTTAATTGGTCCTGTTTGCTGTCTGTTACTTAATTGACTCTGATTGGTTAAATAAATGCTGAGGCCTGGAGATTGGGCAAAGACAGAAATAGGTGGGACTAAGGTTCGTGGGCTTTTTGGGAGAGACAGAAAACATCTGAGGAAGGTTGCCAGAGAAGAAGCCAGGAGTAAACAAGAAAGACACGCCATGGGGTAGATTAAAGAAGATCCTTCCATGTGGCCTGGAACATCCATTTAGCGTGGAGAATAATAGTCCAAAGGGACATATGTATATATGGGGTTATATTTGGGTAATAGAATTATGAGCTAGCTTAGATGGGCTAGGATTGTACAACCCAGGCCTAGGCTTGTTAAGATCCACATGGTGTCTGTGTGTATTCGTTTATAGTGGCGGGTTAAGGATTAACACTGCCGACCTATTAAAGATAATATAAATACTGGGTAAATAGTTTAATTAGCTATTTTTTTCAACAACCATGCCTGGTGAAGGACAATAATTAAACTGATTTGGAGCTGGAGAGATGGCTCAGGGACTAAAGATTTCACTAGTGCCCAAGCAAAATTATCTGACTTCAGATCTCTAGGACCCATGAGAATGCTTGTTGGATGGCATACATCTGCAATTTCAGCACAGGTATGGTGTGATGTGATGTGGGAGGTCTGCCATACACAGTGATAATGAAACAGACCCTGTCTCAAGTGAGGTGAAAAGCAAGAAGTGACAGTCATGCTATTCTCTGGCCTCAATGTGCATGATGAACATATCCCTTCCCAGCATTTGTGCACACACATTGTACATGCACGCATACACATCCTACAAATCCACACAACACATGCCCACACTCACCCACATTCCCACATGTATCAATTTTAAAAGAAATAAAATGATGATATTCTTTTTTAAGAATTATACTGGCCTAAGGAAAAATGCATTTAAGAATATGACTTTTTGCTGTTTCTGTTACCAGAATAATGGACATAGCTTTGGCTAAACTTGAAGAGAACCCTGGACATTATTGTAGGTCAGGTCAAATGAAGGTTTTCCCGTGGGAGTGCAGTCTGAAGGAGATCTTAATTCACAGGAACTGGTTTCCCAGTTCCTTTTGTTCCCATGATATTAAGTGATTTAATACAATAACATTTGGAAATAGCTCTTCACATTCTTGTGTGCCAGGATGAGCTTGAAATGGACCAGACAGACGTTTCCTAGGAAAAACAAAAGCTGTTCTGTACAAATGACAGCTGATTACACTGTGTCAAGTCCAGGGTGCATCCAACTGGATCCAGTATCTAGTATTACCCAACTTCTACAGAAGCCTTCAGGACTGATATACTTCTTGATACATCTTACTAATACAAGTTATCATAAGAGTGGACTTCAAAACAGGTATGCTAAAATGCCCCCCCCCAAAAAAAGGGAGGAGGACAAGGCCACATACTAGATAATTTTAGTAGAAAATAACCACAAAAATAAAAACTCAAGAGGCAGAAAGAAAGTTAATGACAGTCTGAATCTAGTGACAGGGATAGGGACTAACTATCAAAGTCCAAAACCTTGGAAGAATCTACCCCTCCCCCCCGGAGCAGATGTAGTGGTGGAGGTGGTAACCATTTCCTAAAATTTAATAGTAGTTTAGTTTACCTAATGTTTTAAATTTACTAAACATAATTTTTATCTCAATAAATCTTTTGAAAAGTCAAAGAGCTTGCCATCAATTGGATATTTACGTGAGTTAGGACAATAGCAGATATTTGTTGGTTCACATTCAAACTTCTTGTTAGACTCTCTTGATATTACAGGGAACTAGGGCTAGGGATACACATTTACTTTGGTCTTCTTCAGATGTAAGAGGTAGAGATGCAGGCTTGACTCAGTTGGGAGGGATTGTGTTCAGAGTTTTCTTTAGCATGTCAGAAACAGTTCTACAGTTCTGTAAACCCATTCTTTAATTCAAATTAATAAATGAGAGTCAACTTTGTGTTTAGCATGTTAGCTCTCTGTCTCTCTGTCTTTCTGTCTCTCTCTCTCTCTCTCTCTGTGTGTGTGTGTGTGTGTGTATAGAATGGATTTATAACAAGTACAGCAGCCAGATTCTGCCCTGAAAGTTATTATTTTAAAAATAAGAAACTATTAAACAAAACAAAACACCAAAGGATGTTTGTGAAAGACACTTAGACAAGTGAGTCCTATAAGAGTTCACACAGTGAAGGTCACAACACAGCCTGTATCAGGTGTAGTTGGGAACAAAGGGCCATTTATAAAACAGATGCTAAATTTGTAGCAGCAATGTACACTGAGAGCAGCAACAGACATGCGTGGTATCGAGTTAAAGTATCCTTATAAAAGCAAAACTAAAGCATGTTTATCTTATCATGTGTGACCCAGGAAAATGAGTAGATAGGTCTTAGAAGAAGAAAGACTGAATAGGAATGGCTTTCAGTAAAGAAATGACAGGGCTTTTGACTCTATGAGGATAAAAATGGTCATTAAAGCCACAGAGATGTCTCAGGTATAGGAAAACAAGCTAAACAGACATTATTTGTAGTATTCTTTTGGTCCCTTTTACACTTTGCATGACCAGCACTTGATTCCAGAAAAACTAAGTCTGTGAGATAAATGGAACTTACCTATTATACATGCTGAGGTTAGAGAAGGCACTTCTTCCTGCTGAATGTAGGACACCCCTTTTCTCTGCAGCCAGAATTGCAAAGTCAAATGAGGCTGGCAATGCAAATGAGTGACACATTTCAAGCATCATGGAAATGATGAAAATTAGCAGCTGGCACCTGACCTTATTTTCCAGAAGCAATAAGGAATGGTGGGTACCATGGCAAATGTCTCATCATAAAGCCAACACGTTATCAGTTTTCACCTGGAGAAAGTCTAGACCTTGAGTTACAAAAGTAAGATGACTTTTCCTTTTGCCTCTCACCTAACAGTCAAATCCTGGGCACTGGCTCACATGGGTCCAACGTGAAATGCCTCACAGGATCATGCACTTGAACATTTGGTCATCAGCCAGGGTTGCTGTTTCAGAAAGTTATGGAACCTTTGGGGTGAGAGGCATGCATGGCAGTGCTGGGTCACGGGAGGTGGGTCTTTGAAGCTCATAGGCTTGTTGGCTGCCATTCACATCTTTTTTTTTTTTTTTACTTGGCAAATGCCATGGGAGAACTGGAGGTAACCAGCTCCCACCACTGTGGACAGGAGCCAGTCTCGACCACCACACCTTTACTATAATGGAACAGTGAGCCAAAGTAAACCTGCCCTTCCTTAAATTGATTGAGTCACAATGACTAGAAAGTCAACTACTACACTCTCTTCAAGAGATAACCAAAATTTGTGGCTGAGGATGTAGCTAGGTGAGCAGAGTGCTTGTCTAGCAGACATGAAGCCGCCGCGGGTTTCATCCACAGCACTAAATAGGCCAGGCAAGGTATAGCACAACACTACTAAAATCCCAGCATTCAGGACATAGAGGCAGGAGATTCTGTTCAAGGTTGGCTGCGAATAAAGGAGACCAAGTCTCATAAAACAAAAACCAATAAACTAAAACCAGTCTTCTTCCAGATCTCCTCTCGAATCTTATGCTGGGATGTCTATGTCATTTCAGGTTTTATTTTGGCATGTTATCAATAGATAAAGACAAGGGCTGCCAAGATACCCCAGTAGTTAACAAAGCTTACTACTCTTGCAGGAGACTGAAGTTCAGTTCCCAGGAGCCAAGCTGGGTGACTCATGGCTGTTTGTAACTACAGCTCCAGATTATCCTATACTGTCTTCTGGTCTCGGTATGCACCTGCACCCACATGTACATATCCTCCCCAACCCTAGCCCACATACACAGACATAATTTTAAAAAGGATAACCACAAAAAAGGTGAAAATGTCAGCCATTTTCTGGGACAAGCAATTTTCTTATGTTAATTCAAAAAGCAAATTATAACTAGAATTTATTTGAAGCATCCTGTGATGCAATGAAAGATACACTATTTAATTAAAAAATGGATGAAATGTTTGAACAAACACTTTATACTGAAGATAGCCAACAACCCAACCTGTGTTAAAAAGCATCATCAAGGAAATGCAAATTAAAGCCACTTTCAGGTACTACTGCCTGCTCATCAGAAGGAACATTTGTAACTTAGGGAAATATTTATATTGTATACATGTGTTTGTCATGTGTACTGTTTGTAACAAAGATGACAAAAATACTCATCTCATTATCCTGTATTGCAAGAGTTTCAGTGGGCTGTCTTCTGCTGTAGGACTATTACTATGAACAAGTCACGGCTTCCAGAAAAGCTAGATGATTATCTGAAAGCTTAGCTTTCACGTGATATTTTACAGACTTGAGCTTCTCAACAGTTGTTGCTTTGGAGGCTTCAGTCACCCTTAGGATCTTGCATGAGATTCTCTACTGCCACAGGTTGCCTTATGAAATACTGGAGACACAGGAAAGTTCTGATGTTGTCATCCAAATCCAGTTGGCTGCAATGGCATAGTATACTGATTAAAACCAAATCACAGGTCCAATTGGCACTCAAGGAAAGGGAATTATCATGCGGGGACAGGAATACAAGAAAGTGGGATCTTCGAGAACTATATTAATAGCTGCCTTCCATAACATGATCTGACAAAGGACCTGTATCCAACGTAGTAATGAATTCTACTACTCAATAAAAAGATATAGAGCTCAATTAAAACACAGGAAAAGTACTTGAGTAGGCATTTCTCATAAGGAGACAGCTGATACCCAAAAAGCATATGAAAAAGTGCTCTGTATCATTAGTCATCAAGGAAATTCAAATTAAAACCACAAAGAGGTTCTACTACACACCCATTGCAAGGCTAAATTTAAGTACCTGACAATACAGACTATTGTCTATGAAGCAGGGTGATTAGAACTCTCATTACTCCTCGTGGGAGTGCAAATGGACCAACCACAATGGGAAACACTTTAGCAATTTCTAATAAAGTTAAACATATACCTACTCATGACCCAACAATTCCACTGTAAGGTAGTTCTTAAAAATAAAGAGCACACGGTTCACACACACTGATGTTTTTTCTTGCTGTTATAACCTTGGGCTCTAGAACTATGCCCAGGATGTAACAAGTTCTTAGTGAGGGGTGGGGCTGGTGAGATGGATCAGTGATGAGGAGCACTAGATGCTCTTCAGAAGGATGTAAGTTGAATTCCCAACACCCATGAGAGGCAATTCACAACCGCCTGTATGTACAGCTTCAAGGGAGATCTGATGCTTCTGATCTCCTCATGCACAACCACTCAAGTGACTAAGCTCCCACACCAATCAACACATATATACATAACTAAAAACAATAAATCTCAGAAAAGAGATGAATCTAGGGGTGGTGGTCTTTGTTGGTATCATGGTTATCATTGATCCTTTGATTTGTATGCAGGATAAATTCCATCTCTCTGTTTCCTTTTCCAAACAAACATGTTCCCTTCTCAAACTCTTCATATATTTAGATAACAACCTTTGCAAGGAATATAACATACTTCTGATGTGTTACCAACATGATTGTAGTTGAGTATCAGATGCAGAACTTATTAAAATTCAGATCCTGGACTCTGTCTAGAGAATTTCTGATTCACTTGTCTTGGAGATTAGCCTCAGAATTTTCATTTCTAACAAGTCTTAGTGTGACTGTGATGCTGATGAAAACCGTTTTTAATGTTAAAAATACTCTAAACAACCCAGTCTATGTGTAAATAGTGATGCTGACAGCTATGTTATACTTTATTATTGTTGTATGATATGGTTTTTAATTGTTTGACAATTTCACACTGGGTGTATAGTATGATTTAAACAAATCCACCCTCATTCCCCCTTCTTCATTTTCTTCTTTCCTTCCCTGCCCCCACTACCCAGCCCTGTATCTTCATAAGTAAGCTATTTGCTTTTAAGCCCTTTGAATTTACTTAGTACTTTTAGTACATTCAGGGGAGTAGGGCCATCTTCTGGGGCATGGCTAGCCTTTCAAGGACTGCATCCCTAGAGAAAATTATTCTCGCTCCTGTCAGCACCCATCAATTGCCAACAGCTTCTCAGATAGTGGTCAGACTTCATGAGTCCCCTCCCCAAATCAACAGTAGGGATTTGGTTAGCTTGATCTTATGCAGGTCTTCTGCATGTACTCCAAGCTACTTCAAATTCATGTGTGCACTGGCCCTGTCATTTTCAGCAAATAATGTTTCACCAAAGACACTCATAGGTGTCCACAGCCTCTGGTACTTGCAGTCTTTCCTCCCCTTCTTCCATGTAGATTCCTGAGCCTCACAGGCAGTGGGTGTGACACATATTTTTATGCTGTGTGTTTCTCTGTTTTGTATTTTACTTTTCAGCCTCTGAGCATCATCTTGAAAGACTTTTCCCCCTCACAGATGTATGTGATCCTAGAGTACAGTCATATTTAGGACTGAAAATCGAGACGTCCATGTGTTTGTAATGCTGTGCTGTGTGTGTGTGTGTGTGTGTGTGTGTGTGTGTGTGTGTGTGTGTGT
>CAJQZJ010004796.1:835667-858811 GCA_907164525.1 Lophiomys imhausi | reverse complement strand
TGTGTGTGTGTGTGTGTGTGTGTGTGTGTGTGTGTGTGTGTGTGTGTGTTTGGGTGCCATATTGGATCATGTGCTCCAAACACATGTTCTAAGAGGTGACTCTTATGGAAATCATTTTGTAAGAAATTACCCTGTTGATTATTAAAGTGTGGAGTTATCACAGCAGGGAATAGAATGATGCTAAGCAAAGGTGGGAGGGCTAGATTATGGATAAAATCATAGCTCCTGTGGACTCTCAGAGGGAATCTCTGGGGTTGAAGAGATGAGTCCAACTCTCACCACCCTTTTCACTCAGTCACTGGTCAGATGTCATGCAAGAAGAAGGAGAACTCAATAGAAACAGCTAGATCTCTCTTGGGTTGGAGGACAAAGATGCTCTAGTGGCAAGAAATATTTTTCTCTGATGCTTAAGGATGTTGAGAATTTCTTCAAGTGTCTTCTGGCCATTAGAGATTCCTCCTTTGTGAATTATTGGTTTAGCTCTGTACTCATTTTTTGATTGGATTACTTGGTTTCCTGGAGTTTAATTTCTTGAGTTCTTTATATATTTTGGATATTAGCCCTCTGTCAGATGTGGGGTTGGTGAAGATCTTTCCCAGTCTGTAGGCTGCTGTTTTGTTCTAATAACAGATTACTTTGCCTTACAGAAGCTTTTCAGTTTCATAAGGTCCCATTTATTGATTGTTGGTCTTAGAGCCTGAGCTGTTGGTGTTCTGTTCAGGAAGTTGTCAGCTGTTCCAATGAGTTCAAGGCTTTTCCCCACTTTATCTTCTATTAGATTTAGTGTGTCCAGTTTTATGTTAAGGTCTTTGACCTACTTGAACTTAAGTTTTGTGTAAGGTGATAAATATGTGTCGATTTGCATTCTTCTACATGTTAACATCCAGTTAGACCAACACCATTTGTTGAAGATACTTTCTTTTTACCATTGTACAGTTTTGGCGTCTTTGTCAAAAATTAAGTGACCATAGGTGTGTGGGTTGATTTTGGGGTCTTCAGTTCCATTCTATCCTTAACCATAAGAGAAATGCAGCTCAAGACGATGCTGAGATTCCATCTCACACCTGTCAGATTGGCTAAGATGAAAAACTGAAATGAAAGCACATGCTTGGCAAGGGTGTGGAGAAAGGGGAACACTCCTCCATTGCTGGTGGGAGTGCAAACTTGTACAACCACTATGGAAAATAGTCTGGCCATATCTTAAACAACTTGGAATAGCTCTACCTCAAGACCTACTTCTGGGTATACATCCAAATAATTCCTCACCAAACCACAAGGACATCTCCTCATCTATGTTCATAGCAGCTTTATTTGTAATAGCTCTAAACTGGAAACAACCTAGATATCCCTCAAGCAAAGAATGGTACATTCACACAACAGAATACTACTCAGCTATCAGAAACAAGGAAATCATTCAATTTGCAACCAAATGGATGGGACTAGAAAAGTTCTTCCTGAGTAAGCTAACCCAGACTCAGAAAGATACAAAAGGCATGTACTCACTTTTAGCTGGATTTTAGTCATTACTACAGGATAGCTATTCAATAATCAACAGACCCAAAGGAATAGAAACGTAATCTTGCTACCTGTTAATGGGACACTTCATTCTAGTGGAACTGACATGTAGACCCCCAGTGCAAGAGGAAGCTTTTAGCTCTTATATGTCTGATGGACTGAGGGGGGCTGATATGTGGAGGCACCCCACTCCAGAGGAGTGGGATGGGTGGGAAATAAGGTACGGGGGGGGGGGGTGGAAACAGGGGGGGGGGGAGGGAGGAGACTTTGATGGACATGTAACTTGAATTAATAAATAAAATTTTAAATTAAAAAAAATTTTTTTTCTAAGAAAGTCCCTGATACTAACAAGTTCTTAAAAGCAAACACACAGGGTCTCCCCTGTAATTGGAATTACAGATGGCTGTGAGTCACCATGTAGATACTGGAAACTGAACACATGAGTCCTCCCAAATAGCCGCTAGTGCTCCCACATGTGAGTCATCTCTCTTGCTCCTGTATGTATTTTCTTATAGAGCTATCAGGATGATGAGTAGGAACATGAATATGTAAGCCTCCTAGATCCCGCTGCACACACTTCTTCAGTATCCTTGTCTCCTACTGTGTCTAGAGTCCCAGAATCTGAGGTTGTACTAGGTCAACTTCTCCATCATTCAGTAAGCCTCTTCTCTCCTTTAGGATATTCCTTTGTTGAGTGCTTTGTCAGAAATCAACCAGCCAAAAACCCAAGCTCTGAGGAGATAAGAGACCACCTTCCCTGTTCAGGAGGATATTATTAGTAAGAGGATGAGAAAAGAGGCTCATATTAGTAAAAGCTCTTGGATAGAGCTCTGACTCACCCTATAGCTCCTAAGGCGCACTGTTCAAGTGAAACAAATTTAACAATGGCAGAGTCTACTTAGTGAGGAAACTGTAACCTGAAACACGTCCCTCTGACAATGAACCCAGACCTCCCCAAACACAATATCTCTTTCTTGCTCTCTCTCTTAACCTGGGAAATCTATATCAGGATCACAGAAGCCCAACTTAATAACAATCATATTCTTGGATTCTACTGTGGTTTATGAAGAAGCGGTAAGAAATTTGATAACCAATATGTACATTTAATGGTATAATAAAGGTAGAAAATATGGCTAGTTTATGCACAGAAATTTTATTATTCAGATATTCTTTGGAATAGTAGTACTCTGTTTTTGATAGTTTCTTTATTTTCCTTTTCTTTTCTTTTCTTTTTTTTTTTTTTTTTTTTTTTTTTGAGATGGGTTTTTCTGTGTAGCCCTGGCTGTCCTGGAACTCACTGTGTAGAACAGGTTATCCTTGAACTCAGAGATCAGCCTACCTCTGCCTCCTGAGTGCTGGGATTAAAGGCATGCACCACCACCATCCAGCTGATAGTTCATTTCTTAACATGATGCCAGTGGCTTCCTATATGAATGAAACACTTTTCTCAGTATTTAGAAATTATTCTAGCAGATGCTATTATCCATTACAAGAATTAACCAAATTTCTTACTTTATCCAAGTAAGCTTCAGGTCTACTATTAGAATAAAAGATATTTATCAATATATAAAATAACAGTATTAGTATAGCAATTTGTTAAAGAGGGGGAAGGTTTGAATCAGTTAGCAATAGTACATTTTGAGCCAAATCCTTGTGTATAAAAGTAAATAATGGTCTCTTCCTCATAATCATGCTATATAAGATGATACCTATAAAGTGTGCATTGTACTGCATGTTATGTTACAGGTATTTAGAGAACTGTGTTCCTGTCTCTCCATTCAACCCCGAATCTATTCAGAGTATAAATTTAGCTGTGATGGAACTTGTTGCAAATTTTAAGTCAACTTAATTAAGATATTATACAAATAGAAATCAATGGTGCTAAATATTATTTAAAATCCTTAGTTTTTATATCAGTCAAGGTCCAGGAGGAAGAGAGGGTCGTACAACAGAAGAAAGAAACATAAGACACTGTGTTAGTTTACTTTTAACAAAATTCATTGTAAAGTCGGGAATGAATATACGAGATCCACAATGCAAAATCTTATCGCTAATGATGAGAACACCGTTAGTAAACAGATGATAGGAATATTGAAAGAATCCAGGAGAAGAAAAAGTTGGACATGTATTTCCAGAGGTCTGTTCAGCCTTCTAGCCTTCAGAAAACACAGAGGTTTAAGATGTTCATCACAAGATGATCAAGGTTATAAGCACTTAGACCTTTCTCCCTCTGTGTCCCTCCAGTCATCACAGGGGCATCGTTATCCACTAAGTCTATCTATAAGATAGAGGAAATGAGGGTCCATTAAGGGTACTATGAGGATGGGAAGTCCCCAAGATGAATGTCTGCTCCTGAACATTGCTAGAACAACTTTAAGAATGAACACAGGTATTTTATTCATGGTTTTTATTTATTAGAATCAAGAGCCATGGGTCAAACCGAGCATAAGGCAGAGGCTCAGGGATGCAGCTTCCAGATGAGCTCTCCCAGAGGTGTTCTGTGACCAATGTCTGTTTCTGCTAGCAGTTATCTCTGGCAATATTCGGGGAAGATTGCCCGCGAGGGAAGCTTATTAAGTGATGGTCATTTAGATGCAATAGTTGTCTATGAGGTGACCTTAATTTCAAATGCCACCAAAAAAAAAAAAAACCAACCAAAAAACCAAAAGCAAAACAACAACATTAAAAACAAGCACCAATATGGCTGAAGGCACCATCATAAATAATGTCATTACTATAGAGATCTGGAATGATCTAACAACCCCCATAAGCGAGGATACTCTGAGTAGGGAACACATTTCAGCGACCAGAGGTCACATCTCAGGAGTTCGGGTAAAAGGATACATTTTGCCTTGCATAATTTTAATTCTTTATTGAGCATACCTACATAAGTTTTGGGACTGAGAGCAAGATGTGTCATATCTACCCAGAAAGTGTTAGAATCTTCCCCTTAACCCAGTGAAGAAGGTGACATAGCAACACTGAGCCAAGAGTGTGTCTCTTCTGAATGTAGACTACAGCCTAAAGTTCCTATGCTCATGAAACTAATCTTATAGTTCAGTATCCACCAGGAGAAGATGAGGAAAAGGATGGAGGACTTTAAACATAAATGAATCAGGAAAACAAAGTAATCACTGATTTACCTAGCTTCCAAGTTTATTAGTTACCAACTTATGGTGCCTTATGTTTATCTATACTGTCTCCGGCTGCTTCATTTGATATTTCTAAACAAATTCTACACAATGGCTTCTTTTAACCCATACATGTATATATATTTAACCCATCAAGGCATCTTAAATGGTTTATTGGATGTAACCACATATTTTGGAGTATTTTCAATGTGCTTAAAAGTTGTTTAAAGTGTCACCTTTGGAGAATTACATTCTACTTTATCTATCTCTCCATTTACTTACATTTTCTTCCTCATTTAAAACTACACTTTAGATTATATTAGAATGATATCCTTTTATAAGATCTGTGGTTACTTCCTTCACATGAGCATCCTGGATGAGAATTTTGGTTCACAGGAGATGCACATGTTGCTTGGAATTGCTTCCTAGACACAGAAGCCTCTTTTAACTTTAAGGAAGATTTTAAGATTAGTTTTTCTATGGCTCCAGTTATTGACTAGTTGGCCATTGATTTCCTCATTGGTCCAAGAGAGGGTAAAATATAAAATATGTCTTATTCTTATTCCCCAAAATTAAGTAAACATAAGCAAACTAACCAAAGTAAATAAACGAGGACTGTTTACTATTATAATGACGTACATTTGTGTGCTTGACTGACAAGAGCCTTTAGGTAGTTGTCTAGACACTTACACCATTTGAATTGCATGTCATGGATAGAAAACCAAACAAAACAGAGGGTTGAGAAACAAAGTTTTCAGCCATGAGGACTTTGGTTCATTATGTTCAGAACAAAGGGAAATTATATTGGATGCAAGGAGTGGTGGTGAGTACCACCAGGATTGTTTATTTTTATTTGATGTATTACATCTGCCAGTGTACCATTTGCGTACAGCACCCACAGAGGTCAGAAGAGGGCATCATATTCTGTAGAAATGGAGTTACTTGTGTTTGGGGGCTGCCTTGTGGATGCTGGGAACCTAACAAAATGTGGATCCTTTGCTAGAACAGCAAGAATACCAAGTGTTCTTACCTGCCAAGGCATCACTCCAGCTGGACTCTTTAAATTTGGATTTTGCTGTGTTGTGCTTATCATGGTGACAGTGGCCTTGTGTTATAAACAGTGCCTGTCAAGTCAAAATTTTAACCATCTGTCCTTTGCAGTCTTCTATTGCCACAAGAATCCATTATGCAGAAGAATAGAAATCAATTGGTTCCTATCTGAGCTAGAGTTTCTATTGTTGGGATGAAACACCATGACCAAAAACAAGTTGGGGGAGAAAAAGGCTTATTTGGTTTATGTTTCCACTTTGCTGTTCATCATTGAAGGAAGCCCGGCATCCAATTTATCTACCAAGAAGCATAATAACGTGTTATTAGATACATACAATTTAGACCTAGATGAACTCTAAATATATCAATTATTATGAATTTTAACAGTTTATAAATATAAATATAAAGCATATTTATATTAAACATAGAAGTTCTTAAATTAACCCTGACAATATCCTAAAGTTTCCCTGTTGCATATTTTTTACACATATGCATGCTTTATATATGTACATTAAAATTAAACTTTAAATCTTTACTAACTTATTAATTTGCCCTTCTTCATTGTCACACTCTATAAATGAGGGCTATGCAAATCTGGGCCAGTTGCATCTCGCATCACTCTCTTCACAAGTAAGGTTGGTACCTATCAGAGACATTTGTTTTTAAAATGTGAGTGAACATTATTATCTGTTTAGTTTTAGTGTATATGTATGTTCAGAGTAGTTCTGAGAGCTTTGCTACCACACAACTACATTACACCAAGGTGTCCCATATAATGCACATTGTCTGCTGGTGTTGTAATCTTTCCAAATATCCTGGATTAATCATTTCAGTTTAGAATTACTGTATTTTTTTCTTGTTTTACGTTTATTTATTACTTCAGGTTACATTTCCATCATAGTGTCCTCTTTCAACCTCTCCCAGTCTGGGCTCCCACCCTCTATACCCCCATTCCTTCCATCCCACTCCTCCGGAGTGGAGTGTCCCTACACATCAGTCCCCCATTCCAGTTCAGCAGTCATATGAGGGCCAAGAGCCTCCTCATACACTGGGGGCCTGCAAGGCAGCCCCACTAGGGCAAAATGTTTCATTGACAGGTAACAAAGTCTATGTTCCTGTTCCCTTTGGTGCATTGGCTGTACTATAGTTATCATGTACTATATGCCTAAAATCCGATTATAAGTGAATAGATGCCATGTGCATCCTTCTGAGTCTGGGTTAGCTCACTCAGGATGAGCTTCTCTAGTTCCATCCATTTGGCTGCAAATTGCATGATTTCATTGTTTTCTGATGCTTGAGTAGTATTCCATTGTGTAGATGTACCACAGTTTTTTTTTGTTTTTGTTTTTTTTTTAATCCATTCCTTGGTTGAGGGACATCTAGGTTGTTTCCAGTTTCTAGCTATTACAAATAAAGTTGCTATGAACATAGATGAAGAAACGTCTTGTGATTTGGTGAGGAATCATTTGGATGTATATTCAGTATGGCTGGGTCTTGAGGTAGAGCTAAAACAAAATGGTACTGGTGTAGAAACAGACCAGTGGATCAATGAAATCTAATTGAAGACCCAGAAATGAACACACACACCTGTGGTCACTTAATTTTTGACAAAGAAACCAAACCCGTACAATGGAAAAAGGACAGCATCCTCAACAAATGGTGCTGGTCTAAATGGATGTCGACATGGAAAAGAATGAAATTAAACCCATGCTTATCACTTTGCACAAAAGTTAAGTCCAAGTTCATCAAAGACCTTAACATAAGGCCTGACACACTAAATCTATTAGAAGAGAATGTGGGGAAAACCATCAAACTCATCAGCACAGGTGAGAACTTCTTGAACAGAACACCAACAGCTCAAGCTCTAAGACCAACAATCAATAAATGGGACCTCATGAAACTGAAAGACTTCTGTGAGGCAAAAGACACTGTCATTCAAACAAAATGGCAGCCTACAGATTGGGAAAAAATCTTCACCAACCCCACATATTCCAGAGAGCTAATATCCAAACTTTACAAGCATTTAAGAAATTAAATGCCAAGAAACCAAATAATCCAATCAAAAAATGGGGAACAGAGCTAAACAGAGAATTCACAAAGGAGGAATTCCTAATGGCTGAGAGACACTTAAAGAAGTGCTCAGCATCCTTAATCGTCAGAGAAATGCAACTCAAGACCACACTGAGATTCCATCTCTCACCTGTCAGAATGGCTAAGATCAAAAACTCAAAATGACAGCACATGCTGGCGAGGTTGTGGAGAAAGGGGAACACTCCTCCACTGCTGGTAGGATTGTAAGCTTGTACAACCACTATGGAAATCAGTCTGGCGATATCTTAGAATTACTGTATTTCTATGTTTAAGTAAAGAGAGGCTCCATCCATAGACTTAGGAGCAACATCCATAGTCTGGTAGCCAGGACAATAGCTGTGTGGCATGCATTTATCAGTATACAGTTTCACTCTCTTTGAGAACAGCTCTAATGGAGTTGCAGAAAGAAACAATGTCACATTTCTCCTGTGTCATAGGCATTATCTGAGAATACCAGAAGATGGATCTAGATTGAATTTCTAGTTACACATTCACCTCTAGTTTTTTAATGTGTTTCTAACAACTCTTCCTAATTTACAGTGGAGGCCAAATTGATTTTTGACTATGTTTACCCTCATTTTAATTTAGTTTACTTTATGAGTGTGAGTGTTTTGCCTGCATGTATGTTTGCACACCACATGTGTTTGGGTGGTGCCCATGGAGGTCAGACTTCGACATCAGATCCATTGGAACTGGAGTTACAGATAGATGGTTGTGACCTACCACATGGGTTCTGGGAATAGGGTCTAGCAAGAATAACAAGGACTTTTAAGCACAAAGTCCTGATCTCTCCAGCCCCTCTGTTTCACTTCCCCCTTTGAACTTTGTTTAGTCCTCTGGATTAGTGAAGACAAGCAAGGCCTTGTTAAAGTCTTTTCGATGACAATTGGCTTCTCTCTCTGTGAGCCTGAGCTGATCAAAGCCAGAATCCTTGAAATCATCGTGGTCAAGGTAAGAATACAGCTTCCCCTGGAAAGTTCAGTTAGTCAATCTATGTTTCCGATCTCAGACACTTGTCCACTAAATGACGCCACCTTCCGTGTGTTGCCTGGACTGCACCCTGAGACCTCTATGTTTCTGTCCTTTGCATATTGGACATCTGAAGCACAGCTGACCTTGTTTGATGACGTGACGACAGGTCTGTGGAGTGCTGGTGTGAGGGCAGGAAGATGTTTGTGTCCATGTGAGATGCTCCTGTTACTTTCACCTTCTTATTAAATTCAAACTCAGAGTCAGCAGTCTCCTCTTCCTCAGTGTATCCTTAGGTACAGTCAGCAGTCTCCTCTTCCTCAGTGTGTCCTTAGTACAGAAAATGCTGATAGACTACTTCTAATCAATTGGGTTTAGGGTATTTTTGTGCTGGAATGGATCCTCATAGCGATTTCAGGTCATTAGTGGGTGATAATGTCAATGCCCTGCTTTCCAGGGGTCATCTTCATTCTGCATGATCTGTGATTGACCTCCTCCAAACACTGGGGTGCTCTTCAGCAGTTGTTCTCAACCTTCCTGATGGGACTGCCCCTTAATATAGTTCCTTGCTTTGTGGTGACCCCTCAACCATAAAATTATTTTCGTTGCTACTTCAAAACTGAAATTTTGCTAGTGTTATGAATCATAAAGTAAATATCTGATATGCATTCCCTGTGAAAGGATGGCTTGATCCCAAAGGGGTCGCTACTCTCAGACTGAGAGAGAAATGAATCTCAGCAATAAAGCAACTAGGACACTCTCAGCATTTTTAAAATGTGTATTTATTACTTTAAGTTACATCTCCAACACAGTCCCCTCCCTCCACCTCACCCAGTCCCATCCTCCCATCATCCTCCCCTTCTCCCAGAACTCATAATTCTTTTTTTAAAATAATTAGTCCACAATTATTAAAATTACAAGGCACAAAATGCATTCCCAATGTCCAGTCCACACATACCCGGCAACCAACATCAATATTCTGTTATTCCTCTATCTCCATGAGTTAAAATTTCTATACCTATTTCAACTTCCATCCTAACTTGCATTACCAACTTAAAAAATCTTCATAGACCTAGATCATCCTTTTAATTCCAAAACAGCTTGAAATTTAACTGTGAGACTACAATTATCTGGTCTTCAACCACATCAGAGACCTGAGAAGGATAAATATGTCTGATTAAACAGGAAGTGCTTCCAAAACTATGAAATGACAGACAACTGGATGCCTGGTCAGTCCCCAGTTTTTCTCCATACATTAGAGCATCTGTCTTCAGCCTCTTGACCCCATTTCTCTGACCAACATTAATTGGTAAAGCAATTATGTAATTGTAAAGCAATGAAGGACTTGCCTACCCTATCTTGGAAGAGCTAGGCTGTCTATTCGTCTCCTTCCAAGTTTTGTCCTTTTCAGACAGCATTCTGTCTACAGTTGAAGCAAGGGATTTTTCTTGCCCAGTGACAAGTAGTGAAACCATCTAAAATGGAGATTCTTCAATGCTCATCCTCTACTTGGAGTAGAATACGGGGTGCTGTCAGGAGCTGACATAGGTTTCAGAGGCTAGACCCAGGAATTTCTCTCTTTTTCTTTTCTCTATCCTCCCTTCTCTCCTATGTAGGGGGCAAAGACTTTAAAAAATGGGATATAGGCATAATATAGGAATGATAAAGAAAAAAGGACAGATTATTGAATATGCTCTTATATCTTTGTATATTGATACAAAATTAAGGTTAACACTTTTTAAGGTGTTGTATCTAGGTAAAGCTTAAAAATGCAATGTGAAGTTTTGGCCTTTTGATAGCAACTGTCACAAGCTGTATAGGATAATTGATAGATGCCAACTACTAGTCACTCAAACATGTCATTTTGTCAGGTACCAGCATAGTTTATCACTCTCAGCATTTGGAGGGAGCAGCAGAGATTTCAGTTTGTGGGTTAACACAGGTAAGTTTAAAGGCGCCAAAGATGATGTGGTTAACATAACTCCAAACACATGCCCCGCCTATCCTCCATATTCACAGTTGTAGGTGAGCAAAACCCGATCGGAACTGAGCGGTTCTTAGGGTTGTTTTCAACCCTTTCTTCTCAGTTCCTTTTTGGTTCTGTACTCTCACAACTCCCAATGCCTGCATGTCTCGCTTTGCCTTTAGATTCGTTGTTTTCGCTCTATCACTCTTCCTGAGTTTATTTCTCCAACTCGCCTCTTCTTTTTTAACATCTACTTTAAATATCTGAGTCTATCTCACTCCACATGTTACTTTTCTTTCCAGATCCCTGCCTCCCTTCTATACCCCCCAGAACTCCCTGCTGACTTTGCAATTTCCCTGGTAGGTCTGCAGTAGACTGAAGGGCAAGTTTGGGTGGTATTTCCTCCTTGGGGCTCTCTAGCCATCCCAGAAGGGGCAGACAGCTTTCTGGCTCCTGTCTGTCGATTCCCGATCAGAAGGCCCTGTTCTGCTGTGAGTGTCTAAAAGCCACCTTTGCTCAAAAAGGATAATAAAAACCTTCAGTCAGACATTAAGGCAGCTTTCCAAACTGTTGGCTGCCAATTCCCTAGTTAAGAGAAGCCTGGCTCCAAGCCATGCAAATTAACCCTTTTCCCTCTGAGTTTTCAGAGCTGTTACTACTGTGATGCCTGAAAGGAAGGGAAGGCAAGGGGGTGCGGGGGTCTGGAGCGTGGAAACAGACCAGGACTTCTCCAGGCAGTGTACCGGTACTGATAGTCCGTTTTTTTCTTACACATCAGAGAAGCATGGACTTCACTAAGTAAGACGCTGTGAAGAAAGGCGGTCAATACGTTTGAAAGAAAAACATTGGAGGATGAGATTCATCGCTCCTTGACTTTTTAAACAGCCAGGAAAGGATTGATGTTTTTGGTGTGTGTGTGTAGAGAGAGAGGAGGAAGAGGGGGAGGAGTAGAAGAGGGGCTGATTTTCTTTTTAAAACTATATATGAGATATTTGGCTTTCTCGTAAAGCTCGCTCTAAGCTGCACTTCCCTATGAGGCCAATGAGTCTAATGTGCAAAGGGAGATAGGAAAGGAAGCAACAAGGGGACTCCTTCCTTGCGGTAGTCACCAGAATCCAAGTGGCATCACTGGTCTTTGTCTTCTTTCTACTTCACTTTCTAGCTCTTTTGACAGAGGGTGCTCATGGAGGAACGTGAAATATCTTGCTCATTGAATTTGTTCCATGCAAAATCTTAAACTTGGTACAGCCAAAGGATGCAGGCCTAATGAGAGAGAACATGAGACAGCAAAAGAGACCTTAAGAGCCAGCAAAGGCAACACCTTATTTGCTTTGGCACCCATCTAATGGCCTGTGTTTGAATATCAGCTCTGTAAGATCCCAGCTTTATTATTGAATTTTCATGTCCTCCCTAGTTAAAGAGGATCATTGTGGAAATGACTTCCTTCATTGGAGAGAAGAAAACATGCAAATTAATTCTGATAAATATTCATCATTAAATATTACCTATAATTACAATCACTTTTTAAAAGCATCATTACCTCCCAATGAAAGATTTTCAAATTCTTCAGAACTCCTTTGCACAGACAGGGTAACAGTTTTATACCAATACCAGGATTAAGTCTTTTTGATAAGCAAGTAACCATCTTTCATCTTTCAAGAATCATCTTAAGTCCAGTTAACAAGCTTTAGCCCCCAAGGTATTCAACCATATTACTAAGTACCAGTATCCAAAAAAGAAATTGTCAGACTTTAAAATGTTCTCTGTGTTTAGTGAATCAGCATTCAGTTTAAGAAGGGAATGCTCAGTGGAGATTCTGATGAATGAATGAATTTGCTCTGAGGTAAAGCTGGTCAGTTTCTATCCCATCACAACTACAGTAGATACATTTCGGCCACCAAAAGAAGCATATTTTACCCAAATATTTGTTTCGATCTACATTCTATAGAAGGCATAAGTATTAACAATTTAAATTGAAGATAAGGTAGTTTAAAGGAGACTCTGACCAGACTGTCCTCCTCTTTAAGTTGCTTTCTTCAGGTATTTTTGTCACAGTCACAGGATAAGTGAGCCAGCTTCCTATCTGGTACCTAGTCCATTATAAAAATTTTTTTTTCTGAAAGAGAGAAAGAAGGGCTACGTGGGAAGGTTTGGAGGGAGGAAAGGGAAGAAAAAAATGATTCATTATATAATAATTTCAAAATAAAATATTTAAGGAATTTTGAGTCAGGGTCTTACTGTGTGGCCCTGACTGTCCTGAAACTCGTATGTGTACAAGGTTGGTCTTGAACTCACTGAGATCCAACTGTCTCTGCCTCCCAAGGGCAGAGATGAAGGGGTGCACCACCATGCCTGACAACGATACACTTTAATAGTACTCTGTTTTTGATTATTGAATCCTTATTGCTTAAGCTCTTAAGATTCTCATTCGACATTTGAAATGTCCAAATTTAGGACTTGTTTCTCAGTTTACCTCTGAATCAGCGCTTTTGAGTTCTTCTTGTCCTTTCCCAGGGATAGTACCTTGATTGGTTATCCAATTCAAAGTGGTCAGTTCTGAAACCATATATATGCAAACAACAAAAATGGACTCAGCAGGTATTTATATATTTGTGCATCTATCTATCTATCTATCTATCTATCTGTCTATCTATCATCTATCTATAGATGTATATGCAATAATATTAAAAAAGAAAAAGTATATCAGTTAGAGAGAACAAGGTGCAGAGAGGGGACTTCAGAGTTTTTAGAAGGAGGGGACATGGAAGGAGGCTGGAGAGCAGAAAGGGAGGGAACAAATGACATAATTATATTTTAATTAACACTGTAAAAAAATCTGGCACTAAGGACATTAGATTCTCATAGAAAATATTCCCAGAAAAGCAGACAAAACCACCTGGCCTCTTACGATTTTTTTTTTTTTTTTTTTTTTTTTTTTTTTTTACTGAAAATCATAGAGCATAGCTTCTGCTCCATTCATTTTTTGGTATTTAAATCATGGAGGTTTGCCCCAAGTTCAAGAGGGCAGAGGATTTTTTCCACTTCCTCAGTTGATATTACCAAGGATGTACTGCAGAATATGTGGTATGATGCTAGAATTTGTGACTGTCACTGAGAACTTTAACATGTTTGTAGGATGGGACAAGAATGATCGAAATGTCAGTAATTAATAACTCTAGAAAGCTATCATAATTGTCTTAAATTGTGATGCTAACCCTTGGACCTCTCTCCCGTTGTACTCCCATTTATATATGTGTGTGTGTGTGTCTCAGAAGACATAGGCATTAACAATTTAAATTTTAGATAGAGTGGTTATAAAAGAAGCCTGTCTATATTAAGAGAGAGGAAAAATCCAGCTATCCCATTCAAACTATTAATATTCTGATTTTATGTAAGGTGTAGTCAGAGCAAACGATAATGGATACATTGGCCAGCAACCTCAAGTTTTAGCCTATGAATAGCTCACCATGTTCAAGATCAGCTCAAACATCAGCTAAAGCAGGAAAATACATGCAAATGAACAGGCAAAATTCAACACCAAATTCATTGCAGTCATTAGGTTAATAGCATTCGCTTTCACACTACTATTGATTCAATTTATTTTTTATCCCAGATATTTATCTTAGCGGCAAGCAGTAACCTCTTGGCTGGAATGGCCAGGTGGTGTTTCCTGTCCAACATGTTGCTGCTGGTGTGTACCGGCACGTTCTGATCCAGTTTTTGGAGCTGGAACAATCTAAACTTGTATGGAGAAAGCCTTCATGGGTTTTTGTTGGCATGGGAGAAGTCTAATTACACACATCCAAATACACAAGAGAGAAATGGATGGTTTTCCCCCATTGACTTGGGAAAGTCAGTGGTTTTGACCTGCAGTGCCTGAGTAAAAAGATGCAGGCTAATTATGGGATTGCATGTTTAAACGGTTATTTATTTACAGAGGACTCATAGCACAGTTATGAGTTTAATTTCCATTTGGATCTGTGCTTTCCATGGACTTTCTATGCTGAGAATTTTCAATCCAGTGAATCCCATGTACTATAATCAGGAATAGCGTTAGGAGTTTTGTGCCTGCATTCTGACCTACAATGCCAAGATTACTTTGGGCATATTCTTGGCTTATATTATGTATGCTTTACCTCTGGTTATGAAGATAACACAATTATTTGTTTAAATAATTTTGTTCATCATATTTTCTCCAAAGCTTCCATATGTCCAACCACCTGCTTTTTCTCTTTGTTAAATGGATCAGTTTAGAAACTGGTAGTTTTTCTGTATTTTGCAAAGCAAATACATACAGTGTGAATGAATGAATAATTAGCTCTTGTGGTTGTCATAGATGCTAAAGCAGATCTAGTTGACCCCTTTTAAAGCTGTGTTGTATATAACATCATTACTCTAGCAAAGAGACAGATGTCATGGGTGTAGTCATGTGCTAGATCTAAAATGTCTTGTTATACAAGATATTCTGACATGTTTGTTACAGGCTACTAAAGTGGGTGAAGAAGTTAAGACTGTCTCCAATCTTCATCAGCACAAGAAGAAACATTAACCATAGCTACAGATTAGGAGATGCCCTTCCATTGGTTCTTACTCATGAAGAAACTCAGTCTGCAAATGGTTGAACTGTTGAACCGAAATTTATATGGGGAAAAGCAAAATCAAGGAAAATAACATTAAAAAATGGAGTCTCACTTCATGTTTTTCCTCCTCTCTTTTCTGTTCCTCTTCTGTCTCTTCTCTCTCCTCCTCCTCTCTGCCCCTCCATCTCCTTCTCCTTCTCTGTCCTCTTCCTGCCTTCCTCTCCGTTTTATTCTCTCTTTAGGTTTCCATCTAATTCTAGTGAAAGTTTTATTTCCACTTAAAAAGAGTATTATTATATTTTAGATTTATAGTCATAAGGCTCATACAGCTAAGAAATAGGCCCAGCCAGAAGACCTATGATTTAATTAGATAATGTGGTCATGTTAACACATAACAATCATGATTCCAATTCTAAATAAATATGTAAATGTAAATATCTATGTCTATAGATAGCTACAGATTTATATAGATATATAGAGATCACAAAAATATATAGTTGAATTAGATTGATGACTGACAGATGATGGATAAAATTAGAGAGACATGTTTTTTATATTAGGATTACTTTTGATTTTTTTTATTCTTTTGCATAATTTTTATCTCAAACCTATTTCTGAGTTATTTCACTGTAGCATGATTTAAAGATATAAGGCAAGCATTTTAAAATAAATTTTTAAGAGTTTGGTATAAATATTAATATTAGTCTTCTATTCTCTTACCAGACACTGTGCTTACATATATCTTATGACTTTTAAATGTACTTAATAAATTTTGAGCATATTTAACCCACTGAACACTAATAATTTTAGTGAAAATTATTAGTATTCTTTTACTAGAAAGGCAATTATTATTCATTGAATTAAATTATTTGCCCAGGACACCAAGTTAACATGTGATAGGATATTAGTGGACCTCTGTAATGAATGTGGAAGAAATCTGAGAGAATCCAAGAAAACAGGTGAGGATGTTTGGAAACAGCAATGATATCACATGTTGTCTTTTCATCCTATCAAAACATGTGACCAAGTCATTTAACAATATTGACTGGGCAAAGTGCATGGCACCATGACCTCGTGTCATGGGGTAACTTAAAAATAGGAATGTCATCCTGTATTCAAGGAATCTCATATTCTCATTTGTATCATGCTAATTTGGAACACAAAGTTGCTATCAAGGCATCAATATCCAGGGAATGATGATGAAGACAAGTGAGACAAATGTGTTACAGAAGAGGAAATACAGAGTTCAGATCTCTGGAACTCACACAGCCAGGTTCAGCAGCCTACACCTACAGCAAGGTGAGAATAGACGCAGAGACAGGTGAATCCTGGCAAGCTTTGGGCCAGCTAACCTGGTGTCCACTCATAAAGAAGACATCCTGTCTCCATCAAGGAGGAAGATGAGGACAGATACCAGAGTTCCAGGGGTGAAGCTTTTGTGATTCCTCACCCGTTCTGGTGGGCTGTTTGCTAATGCAACTGTTTGGTAGTGAGTCTAATAAAAGCGCATTGGTTTACCAAGAAGGACTTTGGTGCAATCCTTACTTTGATCTGTTCTGAGTTCCCTCTTGGTGTGTGTGTGTGTGTGTGTGTGTGTGTGTGTGTGTGTGTGTGTGTGTGTGTGTGTGTGTGCATGTGCGCGCACATGCATCTTCTCCCTCAACACTCGTATGTTTCCTCTCATCATCCCCATCCCACCTCCTCAGGACCATTTATTTTCACTGTCAACTTCCTTACCTTTTTTTTTTTAATGTCCCAATGAGTTGATTGCAAGAGTATAGGTCATAGGTGGGGATTAGTGTCTGGAGCATAGGCAAATTACCAGTGACTGAACCACTGAAGAGAAATGGCTCCTCCTTCCGAGTTCTTCTTATTCTCTTTTTTAAAAATCACATTATAATAGTATGTTTAGCAAGCAACATTTACATTCTCTTTCTTTATTAACTATACAGCTTAATACAAGGAGACAAATCACATTTGGTATATGAAATTGAATTTCATTTGTCGATTATGATAAATCACAGGCTCTTGAGATTACATTTGGATATTGTAAGTTATATTTTTAAGTGCTTTAAATTACACATTAGATTTGTTGCCAAACCACTTGAAAGAATAAATAGAAAGAGATCTCCTGCTTCCTATTTAGCAGTAATTAGGAAGGGAGGTGGCCCTTTATCTATCTATCTATCTATCTATCTATCTATCTATCTATCTATCTGTCTATCATCTATTCCATTCATTTTGTGTTTTTTTATTGATTGACTGATTGATTTTTACAAAGCAAGTTTCTTTTTTATTAAAGGTTTCACATTCCAGCTTGATCAGCAAATGACCCCCTAAATTCAATTTCCTTAATTGAAAATAGAGTCTTCTCTCACACAATACATCCAACTACATTTTCCTCTCCCTCTACTCCTCCTAGCTCTTCCCCCACCTCCCCTCCTCCAAACCCACACTCCCTCCATTTCCTCTTCAGAAAAGAGAAGGCCTCCAAAAGAGGACAGTCAGACCAGACAAAACAAGATACAATAAGACAACGCAAAAGCCCTCATATTGAGGTTGGACAAGGCAACCCAATAGGAGGAAAAGGGTCTCATGAGCCAACAAAAGAGTCAGAGATTCACTCACTCCCAATGTTAGATTTCCACAAAAACACCAAGCTAACCACCATAACATATATGCAGATACATAAGTTATATATATATATTTATATGCATATACATATAATATAAATATATATACACATGCATACATATATATGTATATGATAAACATAACATATACTTGGTGCAGACCCATATAGGCCCCATGCTTGTTGTTTCAGTGTGTGACCCTATGTGGTCCATGCTGTGTTGATTTGCTGGGCCATGTTCTCTTGGTGTCCTCCATCCCCTCTGACTCCTACAATTTTTCCTCCTTGTCTTCTGCAGGGTTTCTCAGATCTCCTAGGGGAGGAGCCTAATAGAGAGCTTCAGTTTAGACTCTTTCTGCATAATGTCTGACTGTCTCTGCAACTGTACCCATCTGATGCCAGAGGAAGCCTCTCTGAAGATGACTGGACAAGTCACCAATCTATGAGTATAGCAGAATATCATCAGAAATCATTTCATTTATCTATCTATCTATCCATATATATAATCTATATTCATCTACCTATCTACCTATCATCTATCCATCTATCTATCTATCTATCTATCTATCTATCTATCTATCTATCTATCTATCTATGATCTATATTCATCTACCTATCTACCTATCATCTATCCATCTATCTGTCTGTCTATCTATCTATCTATCTATCTATCTATCTATCTATCTACCTATCTGTCTATCGCCAATATTTGGTTCTACCATAGGTCTGTGGGCTGTTCAGTCTCCAGTTCATGGCCCTACAGACAGTGTAGGGAGCCCCATTGCTAAGGATATCTTCTACAAAGCTCATTGAACAAAGCGAGGGTGAACTGGTATGAGTTTGTAGCCTTCTTCCATATCTTCTAGCATCTTTGGTGTGAGAAGGTACTCTGTAGGCTATAGAAAAAGAAACCCTGAAAACAGCCTAGTCACAAAACCCTCTACCTACAATCTGTCCTAACAACAAGTTGTGCTAGGTTAACAGTGATGCAGAACTGTGAGAGCGGCCAACCAATGTTTGGTTTAACTTTAGGCCCACATGTCATTTCTTAGCAGAGATCATCTGAAATTTACCGATCTAAACTGAACAGTTGAGATAAAAAAGAATCTTGGAGAATTATGAGGGTTCCTGATACTGAATTCTGGATAAAAGTCTACATCTACTAAGGCCTATTCAGAATGCATATTGACCTTATTTGTTGTTTCTTCCCCTCTGATAAATTATTTTACTAACAAGGACTTTTGCTTTGTTTAGTTCCAAATCAGTACTAGATTCACATCCATGTATTGGAACAACTCTGGTGAACAGTGAGAAAATGTGACTGTGAACCCACATGGTAAGATGTTAAATCAGACAGAGCTAATGGTAGTCAGTTTTAATCAACTAGACTTTCAAGACCTTTTCTGAAAAATGTAAGTTCCATGTGTGACAGCTTACATTTGGGAATTGAAAGCTGTTAAGATTCAAGCATTATGAGGGAAGTTCTACTTTCACTTTTATTGGATTTTGTTTTAATTTGAAAAAAAAATCAAATTTCTGAAAATTATTCTATTTTTTCCTTTTTACTTTTTTACGAGGCAGGTACATATTTTGTTGTTGTTGTTTTCATCTTAACTTATATAACACAATTCCTTGAGTCGGTGTGCAGCAATTCATTTCTAAGACATTTAGTTCTTTTTTCCCCACATTAAGTTTGTAGTTAATTGGTTTATGAGGCTATCACGGTTTTAATAGCATAGGAAGAAGCATGTGTGTGTGTGTGTGTGTGTGTGTGTGTGTGTGTGTGTGTGTGTATGTGTGTGTGTGTGTGTGTCTGTGTGTGAATGTGCATGTGTGTGTGTGTGTGTGTGTGTGTGTCTGTGTTTAGTGTGACAACTGTCCACCACCCACCAGTTGAGACTTCATGTATGTAAGGTGGATACAGGGTAGGCAGATTTTGGCAGACTTTCCTCTAAAGAAAACACAGCAGGATTCGAGGAGTGCCTGCCTCTCACAAGGCCTTGATTGTGTGAGAGGGCCAGAAAAGAAACAAATGCAGTTTAATTGCATCGGATGCTTGGTAACTAGTTTGCAAAGCTTTTATTTGTTTTTAGAAGTGCTGCAGTGGCACTAAATTTTGTGTGTGTTCGGGGAGATGCAGACGAAAGTTACAGTAGGACTTAGAAGCTGGTGCAATTACTGGGGGCCCTGTCAAACTAATAAACTAATAGGAGGCTTAAATAAAACCAGAAAAGGCCAAGGATTTGAGGAACTCAAAGAGTGAGAGTAGAAACTGAGTCTTCAGACATTTTCTGGACAGCTGTATTTGAGAGGTGGATGATTCCATAGAAGATGGATTACAGATTTCAACCTTCAAAAGATCATTTTTACCTCTATTGGGTTTTGGCATCAGCAAATCTCTTGTGTGTTCTATTTCAGTCCACAGTGGTCTCTCAAGAGAAAAGTTTTGAGTTTTCAAGACATGTGAGCACCCATCATGAAAAAAGTAGTAGTCATTGTAGAGCCGTATCCCTCAGTCTGGGGAGATGGGTCAGTGGGTAAGAGAGCTTGCAGTGTAAGCATGAGGATTTGAATTCAAATGTTGAATGCTTTGGTAAAAAGCAAGATATGGTCATGTGTGACTGGAACCCCAGCACTGTGGAATTGTGGCCTTGCTGGCCACCAGCCGAGCTCCAGTATCAGTGAGAGACCCTGTCTCAAAGGGAATAGGCAGAGAGTGATTACACAGGACATTCAGCATCTCTTGTCTCTGAACGTGTGTACATTAAAGACTAATGTATTGGGTCTTCCTGTCTGAAGACTTATATTGTATATGTGAACTTCCTTGAATAGGTATGCTCTATTTCATTTGATTTTTTAAACTCTCTCATACCCAATACCATGCCTATTATTAGCTGGTAAGAAATATATAACTGGGTTGTGGTACATAGCTTCAGTGGAAGAGGATATGCTCAGTTCTGATGAGACTCCATGTACTGGGGTGGGATGGTATAGGGCAGGTTGTTCCCCTTTTCTGAGGAGAAGGGGAGGGGGAATACAGGAAAGGGTAGGAGTGTAGGGTCCAGAGGAGAGAGGGAGGGTCCTATGATTGGGATGTAAAATTAATAAATAAATAAATGAACTTAATTATATAAAAAAGAAATATCATATTCAGAGGGGTCGTGTGTTTGTGACTTCACAGGGGAACGACAAACAGCTGAGCATTTCATATCTTCTTGGTAAGTACCACCACGTTGGCTTCAAGGCTTGTGTGTTTCTGGACAATGCCTTCCAGGGGTTTTCCATATATCTCTCACCAAGACTTAGCTGTTGGCAAAGAATTCCATCTCAAAGAATCAATTGCTCTTAAAACCCAGGAGGGACTATCCCATCAAGAAAATCATTAGGATCTATCATTTACAAAACAAAACAAAACCAAAAGAAGTCCAAGATCTGAAATGGGCAGTTTTGGAAACATCAATGGGGAAATATTTAAGTTTATTTGGGTGGAAAGTTGATTTTTTATTGGGTTGGCTATTGTGCTACTGTGGCTTGAGAATGTCCATTGAGATTGGAGATACCAAGGAGGCTATAAGTTGGTCTCAAATATGAAAAGCATAATTCACACTACCTATATGTACTCAATTGGAAATCTTGGTTTAATAACTTTGTCTACCTTGACAGTAACCAGAATTACATTCGTGAACTTCATGACGTGAAGTTCTTTGGAGATATTAGTACAACCTTTGCAACTATGATTGGCGATAGCAGGTATGGTCTGGGCAGAGCCTAGTCACAAAGCACTTTGTTTGGGTCCTGCCTCCTGGAATGATGATGGATTGGCGGTTCCTCTGACAATACTAGGATTGGCCTTTTCTCAGAGCTGATGGCACACCACTGACATTATAGGAAGTTTCTATACTGTAGCCATGTGGTTACTGAGAAGTCTCTGAAGATGAGCTTCACTTGGGAGTCTGGGTCTTGACTTCTTGCTCTCCTTGGGATCTGTTTCTTCTACCTTTCACTGTGACTTTTAACACTGTGTGCTGTGTGGCAATGGGTAAGGAGTTAGTTATTTCAACACACTTCTTCAGTGTGATAGTTTCAAAGTCATTAAATGTCTAGGTGTAGCTTTGATGAGCACTGTTCAGAATTATGATCATTTTGACTGGTATTTGGGCAATCTATGAGGATATAATGAATATATTTATGCGAGCTGCAGCTGGCAACAGAAAGCCACATAAGGACTTGAAGGGATTGTTGCTGGTCTCTGTTGTATTGGGGGCCAAGCTTCTTTAATACAGATAGTACATACAAGCAACTTTCCTTGAGGATTAGAAGATAGCATGTCACTATGTTAAAAATATCCCTGGGCCACTGAGATGGCTCAGCAGGTAAGGGTGCTTGCAACCAATACTGATTACTTGAGTGTGGTCTCCAGAGTCCAGAAGCCGAAAACAGAAAAATGATTCCCTCAAGCTGCTTGCTGATTTTCACGTGTGTTCCCCCCAGTATGTTCACATACACATAGACATAGACACATATAAAATAAATACAATGTAATAATTTCAAAAGTGTAATGAGGAAGTACTTTCTTAGTCTCCCTTGGAATTTTCTCTCCTGCAGACAGAATTACTTAGCATTCTTGTGACATTTGTAGTTTTTTGATGCACTCAGTTTTATTTTGGAATTCTCTAGTGATTAGAAGTTTTCATGATGACTCAGATGGTGCCTGTTGTTGAGAAGTATTTGTTCTAGTAATAAAGAAACAACTATTTTAACAATTTCAAAGTACAAAGAGTGTTTATTCTCAAAATTATACAACTTCTGGCCAAATTAAAAAGAGAAGTAAAAGATTAAGTGGAGGAATAAAAAGAAAAACTAAATGTGGGTCTCTGGAAAATAGCTCAGTCAGTAAAATGCCTCTGGATAGGCATGAGGACCTGAGGTTAATCCTCATCACACATGTAAGACACCAGGCATGGTGGGACACCTCTAATCCCAGTGCTGGGGAGGCAGAGAAGGCCAGAGCCCATAGCTTCATAGGGTAGACCTACCCTAACCAGGGAGCTTCAGGTCCTACTGAGAGACCTGTCTCTAAAACAAAAGTAGTCAGTAGCTCCTAAGGAATAACACCTGAGATTGACCTCTGGCTTCTGTATGGATATGTGTGCGTGCACACACACACACACACACACACACACACACACACACACACACACACACACACA
>CAJQZJ010004796.1:815811-829296 GCA_907164525.1 Lophiomys imhausi | reverse complement strand
TGTGTGTGTGTGTGTGTGTGTGTGTGTGTGTGTGTGTGTGTGTGTGTGCAGGTAAATATGCACATGTGTGCATGTGTAGAGATCTTCCCCAATCACTCTCCACCTTCCTTTTTGAGACAGGGTCTCCTAGTAACTCCTACTGTTCAGTCCCTGAAACTCTATTTTCAATCATTTTTTTAATGTTAATTTATGTGCATGGGTCTTTTCCTACATGCCTGTAAATGTGCATCACATTGTGTGTCTTGTTCTGGCAGAGATCAAAAGAGGGGGTAGACCCCCTGGAATTGGAGTTACAGGAGGCTATGAGTTGCTATATGGGTGCTGGGAATTGAATCTGGATTCTTAGAAATGGCAGCCA
Organism: Lophiomys imhausi; assembly: GCA_907164525.1. NCBI lineage: Eukaryota > Metazoa > Chordata > Mammalia > Rodentia > Muridae > Lophiomys > Lophiomys imhausi. The sequence continues at coordinate 828,938 of CAJQZJ010004796.1, read as the reverse complement.
GTGCTTTTAACTGCTGAGCCATCTTTTCAGTTCTGTTGCAACTCTTCTTTCTAAGTGTAGGATAGACAATAGCTCACTCTGTATTTTCTCATCGTTTGAAGAGGCACCCGTTTGAAGTTCCCAGAGACTCTGGGATAATCGATAGTTCTTCACAACCTAGTCAAATGGGCACATTTGAGATCAATTACAGCTACAACTTTCATACATTGTCCTCTCACATAGACCTGTCGCACTCCTAATTCCCAGGGCTAAAAGGATGGGGAGGGGCCAGTTCATCTTAGAAGACTGTGGATTTGGGACCTTTAGTGTTTTTAATGACATTCAAAGGATCTTGTCAACGTAGGTAAGGGCTTAGTGTTTTCACACAAGGAGGACAATTTCATCGGCATATTTATTTAAGTAAGGAACACAAGGATTCAGTGTTGGAATAAAACATGATCACAACTGTAAGTATAACCATTTGGTATTCCATTTAGCCCCAGATAAAACTCCAATTCTCAGCACTTCATTTAGCAGAATATTAATCCCATAAGACTGGAAAGGAGAGCTAGTGTGAATAAAACTTTGCAGGGTGGATCAAGTTGAAACACTTGCAGCCACATATGTGCATACACCTAGGCATATACACAGGAAGGAAAGAAGAGGAGTCGTAACAGAAGCTCAAAGCTGTCTGTCCATAAGTTTTTCTGCTTTGGGTCCACCCAGTTGTCTGCTTAGAATGGAGAAGGGAACCTTGCAATGAATAATGATTTAACAAAATAATTATTCCATGCCTTCAACACCATTCCTTTTAGAATCATAATGGGGCTGGGAGGGTGGGTGCATAGGTGGGAACACAAAATATGTAAATTGGAACTCATTAGGGTATTAAGTTTCACTAAAAAAAAAAAACTATAGTAAAATCTGGAATAAAAACAGCCTGCAAATCCCTCTAAGCCAAACCTTGTCTCTGAATTACAATACTAGCGCATGTTGGTTGTGATAATTTTACTTCATTAGGTTCAAGATATAAATAGTCTTTTTCCATGCACCACTTTGAGTAAGTGTGGACTGAAAACGCAGGAGTTATTGATCCGTTCAGCTGCTTGTTATTGGATCTTTGGTCTTACTTCATTGTTGCACTGGAAACTTCCAAACACCTATATGAAGAAGCCAGGGACCACTCACCTCTGTGGAGCCCAATTTAAGGCTGAAGCTTCCATTGCCAAGAAAATGTTTAAAGAGTAAAACTCATCAAGTATGCTACAGAGTGAAATATAAAACAGACATGTGTGTACACATGTACAGAATGCAGAGGAATTAATTAGAAAACTTGATTAAATAGCAGAGTTTGGGGGAGCTTGCACAGATCACTTTATACAGTAACATTATATAAAACACGTTATTTTTCATGAATGCTTAAGAGCTCATATTCAAAACCTTTTTTTGTTTTTAAATCAGAAGTTTTCATATTATAGATTTTCCAGATAATGTAGAAACCAGGTTTTTAAAATTAACTCTATTTTGTTCTCCCCCAATTTGAAGACTAAAATTTATTATGGGAATACCACTAATTTTAATCTTAATGTTTTATGATAAAAATCCAACAACTGAATTCAGAAAACAATAAAATATTTTTATAGCTTAATGCCAGGGTAGGCAAATATTTTCTGTAAAAGAGGTGAAATTTTAAAAAAAGTATTATATTGATACTTCTATGGCCATTAAAATGAAACCCTTTTAAAAACATAAAATCTATTCTTAGCTTGAAAGTCTTGTGAAAACAGGTGGGATGCTCACGTTGGCTCCTGAGTCAGCTTGTCTACCCTGGCTAGCATACACAAAGGCACTGTCCTTTATCACTTTTAATCATGTATTTTTCAGCTGATATTTAAGCACTGAGTTTAGACACTGAATACTTGAATCCTTTAGCTCAGAAAAATTTCAGTTTCAAAACTTTTTTTTTTTTAATCAAGGGAAAGCAATGTATTTGCAAAGCTTTCCCTTTGTGTCATTGGGCCTCTTTCCATATAATAAAATCACTTGGCATCACTTGGTACTAACAAATACAACCGACCATCTGCAGCTGGCAGCAGACTAAGAGCGAATGAGGCAATAAAGCTGTAGATCAACGCTGAGGGGAAAAAGTCTGTGCGATGGGGTGGAGGTACTGAGGCATTTCTCTGTGTCTGGAAGGACCTGCGTTTGACAAAAATCACTTGGTTCTATGGACCCTCTCCTTTTTTTCATGAGCATCCATTTAAATGACCATTTCAAGAAATCAACGTAAGAGGTACAGATGATTCTGGACATTGTTTACGAGGTCCTCAACTTACCCAATCTTGGTTTGGAATGCTCAAGTGGTGTTCTCTGTATCTCATGTCAAATGAATAGAAAAGAAAGCAGCCCTAAGTAAATCCATGTGGTATTTGCTTTGTCCTTAGCCACTCGCTAGTGTCTAGAAAAATCTTGAGTGAGATCTATACTAGAACACTCCAAACTATACTAAGCCTAGCAGAATACTGTTTTTGTTCTGAATTACTAACATTCAAGGGATTATGCAGTGTGTGTAGAGATCAGAAGAGAGCATGGGAAGGAAATCAGTTGAATATACTGTTCTGAGTGTGTATGGGAAGATTGATCTCAGCCACAGAACCTCGGGAATTTGCAGTTACAGTTACCTATTTCCAAAACAGATAGTTTGAGGCAGCCATGGTGTTCTGGCAGGACTTTGAAAATTTATGTTGTTAAAGCATTGTTTTTAGATTAGGTGTTTTATAGACATATATGCCTGGTTATATCTTTACATGGTAATCTTTGCATGCACACACATATCCACACATAAACATTGATGTGATTGTTATGAACAACTGATATCAAAGCCATTATCCAATTATGAAATGAATGGCCAATGTGTTCTAACCAGTAACAACTCAGATATTAAATCCACTTGGAATTGCTTGATCTATATTTTCAGTTAACAAAATGTGTTGTTGAAAATAATCTATTAATATCCACAAGCTGTTCTAGGCACAGTTAAAAAACAAAACAAAACAAAACTATTCAGTACCTGAATCAAGTGCTAGAGATTGAAATTGTAATAAAGAAATTTAAATAATAATTAAAAATTGGGTCACTCATTGCATCAGATGCTACTGATATTTTGAGTTTAAGTGTTCTATTTCCAGCTGTGTCTGTCAGTCCTGACAGGGTGGCTGAGGATTACAGCTTTCAATCCTCTGGTGTGTTTCAGAATCTTTCTTTGTCATGCGAGCCTTTCCTGAGGATACAGAAAGGCTGTATAGGGAACCAAGGACTCGCCAAAGTAAGGATCCCACTAATCCTAATTCTTAGAATCAATGAATTTACTGAGGTTTGGTTACAGATATATGGAAGCTCAAAGGCGTTAAGGAAAAGCTCACCTGGGAGAGGCTGATGACCACAGAAACTACATCCCTGGGGCTCTAATAGCATGTACAGGGAATTAGACAGGTCCACAGGTCAGAGTATATCCTTTCCCCAGCATTGTTTACTGTTCCTATAACCTTAGTGAGGGATATGGAAAATACCATAAATTTCATCTGTGGGATGCTTGCGAGGTTCATTTATCGCCACTCACAGGTCTCTAGCCAGGATAGAAAGTTTCCCTTTGGAAGACATTGCAGCGCACCACTGAAGGTTACAAAACAAATATAAAATAGGTACCAGTGAGGGAAAGTGATCTATGCTGAGCACCTTCACTGTGTCAAATTTTGGTATTATCATTTTCCAGGTGAGAAAAATGAGACACGGAGTTGTTACTAACCTGACCAAGGTCAGATAATTAAGAGGAGACAGACCCTCGCCAGAGCCTTAGTTCATGAGAGCCCTTCTTTCTGCTTATGGTAGAAGAATATCATTCTGATGAGAAGTCTGTGGATACTAGGAACCCTTTGAAGAGGGATTTACTATATTTCCAGGAAGCTCTGACACCTATGATTTCTTTTGGCAAAAATGTTTATTCTGTATTTTATTTATATTATTTGTATGATTGTATGCACATGTGCACAAGAGTGCTCATACACTTATGGAGGTCAGAGGTCAATACAGATACCTTTATCTATAACTCTATGCCTTGTTGATTGAGACAGGCTTTTGATGATCCTAGATCTCACCAATTTAGCTAGGTTGGCTGACCAGAAATTCCCTGGGACCTGTCCTTTTCTGTCATCCCAGTGCTAAGAGAATATAGAAGCATGCCACAATGTCTGGCTTTTTAGGTGGGTGTGAGGATCTGAACTCAGGACTTCATGCTTGTGCAGCAAGCATTTTGCCAACTGAACCATCTCCCAAGCCCATCACCCATGTGATCTCCAGGTGAATATGCACCATAGAGCCACTCAGCTACATCATTACCAGGTTTCTTCCTAATGGGACAGCACAGCGAGGCTCAGTATTAACTTAAATAAACTCTCCCTCAAAAACTTTTGGTGAATATTAAAACACAATTGACAGAAACATGCTCTCTATCTAGCTCCATTTTCACGAAACAATTCCATAGACTCAACTTTTGGTGCCCCCTACTAATAATTCCTAGAGGGATTAAGTCCTACAGCAGTTTGGATCAATAATTTCATCTGTTTAAGAATATAGTGCTTCTGTATGACCCTGCATTTGACACCCAGAGTGCATTGTTAATGTATTGTGACTACAAGTTGAAAAAGAGAAGGGCTAAAACAGTGAATAAGTGGCTCAGCCGTTAACAACACTTGTGGCACTTCCAGAGAATCTGGTTCATTTCCTAGCACCAACATTTACAGTGGCTCACAATTACATGTAACTCCAGTTTCAGGGAATCGAAAGCCCTCTTCTGATTTTCATGGACACCAGGCACACACTTGATGTAACCAAACACACATACACATAACAAGTTTTAAAAGATTAAAAAGAATTTTACAAAGCTAAACAATCAAGGGCCTTTTATAGATTTCTTCAATGTGTTTGTCCTCAGAAGCCACGGTGTTTCCCTGAAATTGAGATGTCTAGAACAAGCAACAAAATGTCACTTATTCAACATCAAGTGGGAGGTGCCCATGTTTCCATGGAGACAGGTAAGCCATTTCCTTTCCCACATCACCAGACCAGACCTTTCTACCAAGTCTGATTTCCGCCCCCTTCACCCATGAGTTTGGTGAGACTGGGAAGTTTGATCCTGGGGTCTGGCATGGCTCCAGGCAGAACAATAAAAAAAAAAATATCAATCTTGGGGAAAAGAGGTTAACAGTGGTGGGAGGTGTGAAGGTGGAGAGTTGAAATACGGCTACCAGCACACATCTGGAGCAGCCCAGAGCTCATTTAAAAAGAAAGAGTGCATCCTAATGAAAATCTGTGCACAGCCTCCTGTATTCACAATACGGATGCTGACATGTTTAATGCTCCTGAGGAAGCTTAGCCCAGTGGCATTCCAGGACATCTGAAGATAACTCTGTATCCTCCGCTCTATTAGTTCAAGATGTTATGTCCTCCACTTCTCATCTGTTTTGCTGCTCTCTTCTTTAGTAACCATTATTTAAGTGTATGAAGTGCAGCACATCACGGCAGATCAGAGTAGGTGAGGGAGCCAACAGAAATCCAGAATTGCTTTGGTTGTGACCCCTGCTGTGAAACAGAGAGGCAGGCTGTCCACAAAGAACCACTGTCAGAGATGGGTATTTGCAAATGTAGGAGGTATTTGGTGCAGTGCTCTAGAAATGGGTGTGTGCCTGTCTTTCATTTTTAAATTCACTGTAAATTAGGTAGCACAGGAGGGACCGAGAGTTAGCCTATATAAATTCATCCAAAAGGAGTGACTGGCACATAAAAGATAATCACTCCACTGTAGAAGCTCCTGAATTGAGACTGCAGAATCGTGAAAATGTTTGTTGTTAGAGTGATCTGGCATTGGGGAGTTTCATACTGATAGGATTCACTATCACTATAGGTAATGTGACATCTACAATCAAGTAGCAATATGCTCTTATTGGTCTCTATTATTCGCCCTAGGATGCCAGCCCACAGAATGATGCCACCCCCATTTGATACGGATTTTTCTTCATCTTGGTTAATCTAATTTGCATAATTCTTCACAGACATGTTCAGAGGTTTATTTCTATGGTGACTCTAAATTGCAGTCAAGTGACAATCAAGGTGAACTGTTACACAAGGTGTCAGGGATTGAGACAGGACTTGTGTGCAAGGATTTATTTGGGAGGTGAGCCTAGGATAGATGAGTACGGGATACGGGTTAGTTAGTAGGATGGAGAGAAAACTATACTAGCTTAATCTCAGTATCTTGAGAGAACACACTGAGATACTGTGTAGAAAGGAATTGAGGCTGAGCCATAGAAGAAGGGCAATCTGATAAGAGTCTCATCTCTTTCTTGTGGGGAGAGACCATGTTGGGTATTCACTCTCTTGATCCTTTCTTAGTAAAGATGGAGGGAAATGTTTCCCAGATGACTCACAGTGATGAGAAAAGGACTCTTAGAGAATCATATGGAGGTCATTTGATGAAGTTCCCAGGCCATCTACTAACAACAACCGGTTCCTTGAAGTTGGAACACAGTAAGAGTCTGAAGGTACTCAAGATGGAGCATAAGATGCAGTTGGATGCCTACTCCCATTCCCATCAACACAACAAAGGTTTTCTGAGGGTGAGGACCAAGTTTAACTCAGTCATCATCTTTGACTAGCACTCTGAATGTAGGGGGATTTTGAAACACATTTGCTCAGATGATTTAGCTGGTATTTTGAGAAGTTAAAAAACAACTGAGTTTGCGCCTCCAGTAATCTTAAAAAAGAACATTTATTTTGTTATTCTTTGTATATTTCATACACAAATACTGTATTTACATCATTTCGACATTCCCCTCTCTCTAAATCCTTGCATATCCCCGTCTTAAATAATGATCCTTTTTTCTTTATTATTGTTACACACACACACACACACACACACACACACACACACACACACACAATCTGCCAATTTCATTTACTGTTGCTTTTACATACATTTGTTTAGGGCAGATTACTTGGAATTCGAAAACCTATTAGGGAGCTTGTTTCTGAAGAAGAATGATTATCCCTCTTGGTAGCTCTCAATTTCTTGTAGCTGTCATCTAAGGATGGGATTGTTTGCAATTTCCTTCAACCACCAACTGATACTGTCATTGTGCAAGTCTTGCTTAGGTCACCATGTTGTTAAGATTTCATGGGTGTAGCTCCTTGTCATAAATAGAAGACACTACATCACAGCAGATATCCTACTTTTCTGACTCATATAATCCCTCCACACTGTCTCCCAAGATGCTCCCTGAGCCATAGGTGTAAGAATAGTGCTGTGGATGTGTCAAATGGGGGTGGCAACCCCACACTCAGTTGTTCTTTGCATTTTGTTACTGCCCTGACATACACACACATTTTATTTGGGCGTCTTTTGTCACACTTATCATTTAATCATGTCATTGAATGTGTGACAAAGTTATAGCTTGGGTATGGATCTGAGGTCAGCTTTGTGTTCCAGATAATGCTATACGTCTACTTTTTACTCTTTAGGTGGTGGAACAAAACAAAGCCCAGTTTCTAGGAAAAAAAAAACAAAAACCAAAAAACACAGGCCCAAGGATGCCTCAGTCACACATACTTCTGCCACCAAATATATTTTAATAGATTTTCAAAACATATAGGATTCACTGATAAGCTAGTGCACAATGTGTCTTTCTCTCTCTTCCTACTGTAGCCAAATTGAAAAAATACAAGAAAAGTGATTTTAAACTTTTTGTTTCCTTCCCAGGAGTCTGAATGTCTAGGCTTTATGTTCTAGTTGGAATCTCTTGACTCACTCATGGGATATTAATAGCCTCTGGTTTCCAAACACCAAAGTTAACAGAAACCTGGACATAACCTCAGGCATGTGATTCTGTATGGCATTGGGGACTTAGGCTAATCTAGGTTAGATTCTGAAGAGGGCTTGAGGAACGTGCTGAGAGGAGGCTGCACCTTGATTATAGACCCCCCAAAGAGAAAAGGGTAGAGGTGCAGTTTCTGCTGGCATCAAGGGCAAATGTACAACAATCCTCCATGTCCCACTCTCTATTGCAGCGGTTCTCAAACTCCCTAATGCTGTGGCACTTGAATACAATTCCTCATGTTGTGATAACCCCTCCCAATTGTAAAATTACTTTTGGTGTTACTTCATAAGTGTAATTTTGCAACTGTTATGAATCATAATGCTGATATCTGGTGTGCAGGATATTTGAATTGCAATCCCTGTGACAGGATTGTTTGACCCCCTCAAAGGAGTTGCAACCCACAAGTTGAGAACAGTTGCTCTAATGTAATATCCTGGGAAATGTTGGGAGACTTCATGGTCAATACTAAGGATGCTGAGCCTTCATGGTCAACTCTAAGGATGCTGAGCCTTCATGGTCAACTCTAAGGATGCTGAAGTTTAAGGACCATCAAGCTGTAAATTTCTTTCTTAAAGATTCCTGTGGCACCGATAAAGAAAAACTTATTGATTCAGTTGCTTGCTTTGTGTTTTCCAGTGTCCCAGTGCTTTTCTGATCAAAAACTACAAGTGTGAAAGGCAAATGACTTTCTTATTCTCATTTTAATGCAGAGGGCATTGACATTCAGATAACAGATCCAAATCATGATTCCCCGTGTAAAAGCTACACATTAGAATTCGGACCAAGATGATCTCATGTGTAAAGTTTTGCTCGTTCTCCAGGCTGCCCCAGCATCTCTTTATGAACAGTTGGCAAAATGATTTCCACTCTAACTTTATGAGGGCCATCGAAGATTCCCACTGCAGCAGTTAAGCTCCAATCCCTTTACCTCAATGGGGGATGTTTGAAAATTTTACTTCCTAGTTCCATACTTCTGGTAAGTAAGTTTCACTCATTCCAATTGAATCAACCTCCATAAATCCGCACATCTCAATTTTATCACCAGTATGGTGGATTAACATGAGTCGCTGCTAAGCTGAATATGCAAGCACCAAGATTAGAGTCAGTCATTAGAAAAATAAAATCTTTCTTTAGGCTAATATTGATTCATAAGACAGCACTCATTAAAAATTATTGAGTTCAGGTAAGGTACCTTAACTTGAAACAGTAAACTTATTCCATACCCCTCCCTGTGGTCATTGTATCTTAAAGTTTGTTCTCTTTAAAAACAAATGTGATAAATGGTTTTGTGATTTCAGCTTAGAAACAGGCGACTATAGAAATCACATGTTAATATATTCCAGATTAGAGTGCATGCTATATTTGTAATAAGGATTTGTTTCCAACATTAGCTGGCAGATCACTCACATGAACAATTATCCAAATAGCTATTAGGATATGATTGCACTCATTTCCAGGCATAACAAACTTGCCAGAACTAAGCCTGGCTGCTGGTTAGATCTTGGTTTGACTTTTGGAGAAAGCCACAAAAATTTGTCAGTCATCTTGGCTGTAAGGGAGTCTCCTTGTCTTGAAGCTCGTCTCCTTCCTACTTGAAAATAGAAGCAAATGTTTTTCTTTGTTTTCTTTTTATAGCTTTACACGTTCTAGAATGGGAGAAGAAAAGGAAAGGGGGGGCTGAGAAGGAAAGAGGGGAGGGAGAGTGTTGAACAGGGGTGTAACATGAGACACTAAGAAAGTGAATTTAGGAAAGGCTTAAAATCATAGAGTTCTAGAGAACCATAGATCTAAGAGCACAGCCCCTTAACTAGGTGCTCATTATTTCATGCACATGGTTCATAGGTGTATATCAACAGAGAGCTTAGCTTAATTTGTAGAATGGATGCCCAGGAGAGATGGTGCTTATGGAAATGGAGACTCAAACTTCTTCCCTGTTGGCCGTTAATTATGCTTTTGCATAGCTTGGCACTTGGGGGATCGCGCTAGGTAATCTGGTCCAACACTCTAACCCAAGAACAGTGACTCCCTTAGACGAGATGAAGAAAAGCTCCCTTTGTGTTCAAGTCTATGGCTGGTGGAGAGATTATTTAGAAAGCCCATGTGCTTCGTGAGGTGGGGTGGTCCCTCCCACAGCTGCCTGATGATGGGGATTTATGACAAGTCTCAGATTCCATTCATCAACCACCAAAACCACTGTCCATTGGCTGGAAAGGTCACCATTCTTCAGATATGGGGATGGAAAAATTCTGGAAGGGCAAAGAATATTTTATTTGAATTTAAAGTTATTGGGGTCCATCTAAATGAGGGTGACTCCAGTATAATTTTAATAGTTTGAAGCTAAAAAGATAAGTTATTAAAATAAATTATATTTAAATGCAACAAAATGTGATGTTCTCATAAGTTTCTTCTTAGAGTATTTTTGCCTAATACAAATAGAGTAATGATATTTTATTTAGCATAAACTTTAAGGATCTCCAATAGTCATATAACCAATGTTTTGGCTTTTACTGATACTTGCAAACAAAACACAATGAAACCTCACTAACTCATGTAGAAGAGTTAATTATCAATTGTACATTTTTACAGTCTCATATGGATGTCTCTACTAATATTTTGTCTACTCTGATGTTGGAATTCAGCATGTCAATAAGGAGAAATCAAAATATCATCCTTACAATTATCACTTACCAACCAGTCAGTATCAGGTTAAAACAATTACAGAGTGTGTCTGGGTGTTAGATGATGTACATGTGTTCATGTGGATACGTGCATGTAAAACCCAGAGGTAGAAAGACGGTGTCTTCCACCATCTCTCTCTATCTTTTCCTTCATGATGAGATAGTGTCTCTTTTAACCTCTCACTTGTATTTGTTTTTATGTGGATGCTTGGGATCAGAATTCAAATGTGCATGCTTGCATGGTTGGCACTTTACCATCTAAGTCATCTCCCTAGTTTGTAAAAAAGGAAAAAAAAGATTATAAACTTATAATCTTATAAGTTTAGGATTATAAACTTGTATGTCTTTACCCAACATTCACTGAATTCTTATCAAGAAACAAACCCCTAAGTTCTTACAAGGGCAAGATCTCTCTTGATGCTTTTAACAATTCTCTCTGGGAGGTATGATCATCACTTCCACTGATAGATATGGTAACACAGTAAGATAACAGTTCAGTAGCTTGTCCAGGTACATAAGGATCGTAACAATGATTCGGTTTGTAGCATCAGTAGTCTACAGGCTTCATTCAATGCAAGTGGATTGTCATCTTTAAACATTGTATACTGACGTGTACAATTAAGAAAAAAGCACAATCATTTCATCATGTGAAAGTAATTTGTTTTAATGTAATAGGAAAGAACATGATACAATACACATTAAAGGTATCCTAAAACCGAAGGCCAATATCTTTGTTCTATTATGAATGTTTGATCTTCCCTCTTGGCTACCAATTGGTAACAAGAGAGGAATTTCAGTGGGAGTTACAAATGACTAAAGTACATGCTATACTTGCATGCACTATCAAAAATTAAAAAAATAAATAAGAAGAATTCTTAAATTCCCTAAAAGAATTGTAAAAATTGTTCCCAAATCTTTAGATTTTTTGTGTAAAGAGATAGGTAAAGCCCTAGATTTTCCTAATTTCCTAGGAAATAAAATGAAAGCTATCAGGGACTCCTAAATAAACAAATGTGTTTCCTATGCATTCTCTTGAGCTCATTTCCTTCTGTTATTTTTTTTCTAATTCCAACGTGTTAGATTTTATTTTATATTATTTTATTATTATCTCATTGAAGAACTGAATGAAAGGCTGAAAGGGGGTGGATCTAGATGGGAAGGGAGGTTGGGAAGAGCTGGGAAGATTAAAAAGAGGGGAAACTGTAATCAGGATATATGATGAAAGAAAAAGAAAAGTATTTTCTTTTTTATTAATTTTATTTATTTTTTATTTCTTCAAGTTACATCTCAATGGCAATCCCCTCCCTATTCCCCCATCAAGTCCCACCCTCAACCCCCCATCCTCTTCCCTTATTTTTTTTTAAAGTTTAAGGTATACCTTATTTCCCCCAACAGCTTCCCCTTTCAGTCCAACAAATGGCTCTTTCTCCTATAATAATAGATACAATACAAAACAACAGAGGTAATTAGGCCACAGTTATGAGGGTTATATGGCTTAGCGTACATTCCCAATGTCCAGTCCATATGTGTTTGGCACTTGATTTTAATGTTATACTATCTAAACATCTCCATGAGTTTAAAGTTCTATATGTAACTCAACATTCATACTAACTTGCAACACAATTTTAAAAGCATCTTCCTAGATCTAACACTCTCTTGACTCCTAAACAACTCAAAATTTAATTATGACACTCTAGCTGTCTATTCTTCAACCACCTCAGAGAACTGAGAGGGATAAATATATCTGATTTTATAGGAAGTACAGGGCCTGCAGCTTCCAAAACTAAGAAATGACATACCAGTGGCTGCCTGGACAGTTCTCATTTTCTCTCCATACATTACAGCATCGATATTCACTCATTTGGTGCCTTTTCTCCGACAGACATTGATTATAGACAGGGCTTATGAAGTACTTGCCTACCCTGTCTTGGCAGAGCCAGGCTGTCGACTTACCTGCTTCCAAGTTTTGTCCTTTTTGGACAGCATTCTGTCTACAGTTGGAGCAAGGGGCTTTTCCTACCAAGAAATAGGCTTGCGACTAATTCAATCATCTCCCACTGGAGATTCTTTGATGCTCATCTTCTACTTGGAGGAGAATAGGGGATGCTGTCAGGAGTTGATATGTCTCGATATAAAAAAAAAATCTAAAGTTACGAAAACATCTTTGAATGCCATATTCTGAAGATCTCTTGAGGTTTTTGAAGAGGCCCTATCTATCTCTTATATTAGGATAAGCAGATGTTGCTTGTCTCTTAGCAGGTTTATTTCTGATTAGCTTAGCAAGTAACTATAATAGGCTGTCATAGTACCTAACGCAATGACCGGCTTGCATGACTATTAGTTTGCATTTCTTATAAACCTAAACAGTTTATAACAAATAGTAGCAAAAAGCCAAAACTTCACATTTTATTTTTTTCTTTTTTTTTAAATACTTTATTTTTTTTCTTCAAGTTACATCTCAGTAACAAACCCCTCCCTATCCCGCCCTTCCACCCTCTTCCCCCCAGAAGTTTCCCCTTTCAGTCCAACAGATGGTTCCTTC
>CAJQZJ010004796.1:730914-802956 GCA_907164525.1 Lophiomys imhausi | reverse complement strand
TTCTTTCTTTCTTTCTTTCTTTCTTTCTTTCTTTCTTTCTTTCTTTCTTTCTTTTCTTCTTCATTTCTTCCTTTTTGTTGTTTCTATCCTTCATAGAAACCATCAGAATTTTTGCTTCTTCCTATTTTTTTTTATTTTGCACATACACTTTTTTTACTGTTTATTTATTACTTCAATTTACATCTCCATTACAATCCCCTCCCTCCACCCCTCCCAGGCCCACCCTCTCACCCTTCTCCCACCTATCCCACTCCTCTGATACTTTTCATTTTTAAAGTGTAAGTTACAATTGCAATAGATAAGTGACTAGGAAATCTGTGTCTCTAAATATTACTGTTCCACACATGGAAATAAAAAGAGAATGACTCCTTGAAGAGATGTCTTTGATGTGTCTGTAAGTATGATATCAGTATTTGTAATTGAAGTAGTTAAAATAATATTATAGAATACAGTTTGGTTAACAGTTCGTTAATACAATTGATTTTTTATCAAAAATCTAAAAGGGTATTGTTATTTACTGCCCCACATTGAAAATCTCTGGCAACCATAAAAAGAACACGCTGATGGATTATCTCAAGGTCTGGGAAGCTGGATCAGTTGGTAAAGCACTTGCTTAGCAAGAGTTAGAATTACTGAGTTCAGATCTTAAGAACCCAGAACTCATAAAAAGCTGATCATAGAGGTGTATGCTTGTGATCTCAGAGATGGTAAGATAGGAAGCAGAGGGTAGCAGAATCCTGGATCCCTAATAGTCACCTTAGAGTGTTTCTAGACCAGTGAGAGAACCTGTCCCAAATTAGAAGTGGAAGTCACCTAAAAAAACAATATGGAGGTTATTTCCTGATCTCCACATGTATATGCACTTATGTACATGCATGTACACATACATAGATACATAACAACAATAATAAATATTCAAACAACCACAATAAAGCTATAAATTATTAGTATCTGGATGCTGGTCAGGTCAGTTAGAGATGGAATCAACCAAAGCAATTTCTTGGGTCATCACCTCCATAATGCAATTGTGTTAATCTATTCCACTGACCTAATAAGGACCCTCACTCTGAAAGCCCATCTTGCTAATGACTAAATTCATCATATGAAGTACTGAGTAAGAAAGTTTAACTGAATGATGCCAGTGAGTGTCTGCTATACCAAATAAAAAAGTGATGAATACAGATCATCAACTTTGTATACAAAACACAAAATGCTGTCAAGTAGGTTTCACAATTCTACAGCCTGTTATATATCATGATTAAATGAACTAATGTTTCATTTCACCTCTAAAAAAGTCGTCCAAAATTTATGACTTCCATATATACATTGAGGCTTTATCATGCAATTGTTTTCTGTATATAGAATGCATTGACTTAATTAATTGATGCTGATTAGAGATAGTAGGGTCAGGCATGGTGGTTCATGCTTGTAACCCCAGATCTCAGAATGCTGAGGCAGAGGACTTGGTGGAATTTCAAGGCAAAGATTACATGGTGCATTCTAGGTCATCCTCAAAACAAAACAAGGCAAACATGTGACAGGTAATTTTGATAATCAACTTGATTGAATTAAGAATAGCTTAGGTGATTAATAAGGCTGTGGAAGCTCTTCCAAACAGAATTAACAGTGGATGAAGGCTTGCCCTCAATGTGTGTGGTGCCATCCAATAGGGTGAGTTCTTGGGGAGTCAGAAAGAAATTCAACTGAGTACCAGTAGATCCCTGTCTTTGCTTTCTCATCAACCAAGATATGAACAAGCAGCCTTCTCTTGCCATACCTTCCCTGCCATGATGAACTATATCATAAACCCAAAAGCTAGGGCATTCCTCACCTTTAAAAATCCTGATAATATCTTTCTTGGACATGTCTTGACTCAGAGGAAAATGACCACCCAGGAATGGTTGATATTGTTCAGCTGCTCTCGAATAGAGGATTCTCTAATGGGTGTTGGGTGGACTGAGGTATATAGATGGGTGTTGTTGAAATAGAAACCATTTTATTTACCTGGGTATGTATGATGTACAAGGTTCTTCAACTCCTAAGTTACATTCATTAACAAAGGAGAATAGAACTGGTCTCAGAGATCACTAATATACCTTGTGGACAGACACCCCTGATCAGTGAGGTCCCAAAAACAAGTAGGTCTCTTAAAACCCGACTGGAACTAGTTAGACAAGCACATCCTGACTTCCAATGCAAACTCTCATGTTTCTTAGTTGTGTCCTTCTGTATTGTGTGACTAAACCAGTCTCTCTGTCTCTGTCTCCATCTCACTCTCTGGTATTTAATTAATTAAGTAAATTTATTTATGGGGGTCTCTCTCTCTCTCTCTCTCTCTCTCTCTGTGTGTGTGTGTGTGTGTGTGTGTGTGTGTGTGTGTGTGTGTGTGTGTACAGGTTAACATTGGTGAGGCACCCAGATATCTTTATTTGCTTCTGTTCAAATGCTTATTTTTGTGAGACAGAGTTTTGCACTGAACCAAAAGCTTACAGATTCAATTCTACTGGCTATCCAATGAGCTCTGGAAACTCACTTGTCCCTGCCTCTCCAGTGTTGGGATTCAAGCCACTCTGCCTGGCTTTTACCTGAATACTGGAGATTAGAACTTAAGTCCTCATGCTTGGGTACCAGGCACTGTACCAAATGAGCCATCTCTCCCACCCTTCTCCTGGCCTTGTTTCAAAGACATAGTAGTACACATCCTAATGAATCTCAAACTTGTTATACAACTGAAGATATTCTTGAATTTCAGATCCTCTTGCCTCCACTTCTCAAGTGTTGACACTAAAGGAGTGCCATCATATCTGGCTGACTAAGCAACTCTTGTTGCCTTATGTCCAGCAAATAGGCCAGTGATAACACTCACAGCGTAGACATTCTGTGAGAAGTAAGGAGATAATACAGAGGTAATTAACATCTTGTCAAGCACACTGTCAAATAAAGACACATGTTATATTCTTCAAATAATTAGCGTTGAATGACAGTGGATAAATGGCATCAACAGAGAAGACAGCAAAACATCAAAAAAATAATGTAGAATGTATTAAATGACATACTGTCTCTTATCTCCTTGCAATGTTATTCTCTTAAGCAATGTGCCAAGAATATTAGATGCAATAGAAAAATATTATTTATGAAATTTATCACCTGGAAGGTTTCCAAGTAGTAGCTAATAAAGACATGGGTGGATAGTCCATTATCCCACTTGCTATGCCTGAGGTGTCTACCACTTTGCTTCTGTTAGCACCTCCATGGATCAGGTGACTCTAAGCTAATGAACACTGACACCCGTTGTAACTTGTGCCCGCTAACTGAATGAATGTATATCATTCATTAAGCGTTAGGAAAAACAAATGGTGTGTTATTAGGGCATTTCTTATTGGCTTTAGAATGTGTGTAGGCTGTTCATGTGGGGAAATACAATAAGATCAAATTTCAGAAGATTCAGTTAACTAAAATAAGATATTGCAAAGCTTAACATGGTTCTTGGCAGGGAGAAAACACCTAAGAGATAACATCAATATCCCTGTCAGTGTCTCCTCCTCAACAATCCCCATTACCACCGTGATGTTTTTTTTTTCTAAAAGTACAAGAATATCAAACTGTCCATTTCAAAACTTTATGCATGATACCTGTTCAGATAGATATAGCATCTCATAACCAGTGGGGATGAATTACTATTTAATATAATAAGCATTTACTTAGAGTGTCAACTGTTGATATATTTCAAAAAATTTTCCCTATCCAAGGGTCCTGTTCTACATCTAAAATCATGGCACACAGGAAGCAGAAGGCAGGAGAATCTAGAGTTTGAGGCCACCCTGGGGTATATAGAAAGATCATTTCTAAAAAAAAAAAATGTTTTCTAAGTTACAAGAGAGATGTATACTCAGTTCATGACATCCTCATTTTTTTATACATAAAAAAACTGAGAGTCTGGAGTGGTCCCCTATAGCTTGCATTGGAATTGTGAGAAAATTGCAAATGTTTTTTGCTGCTATCACATTTGAGGTGTAGTTTGACTCTTATTGACTCTTGGCCTTATGTATCTTTGATTCCTTTAAGGAGTTTCTGAAGGACCAAGATGATGGCAAAGTGATTTGTAAAAAGGAAGGTGAGACAGAGAGAAGAATGTACCTCCCTCTGCTAGGCTTGGTATAGTAGGATGAGTACTCAGTAAATATTTCATTTTCCTATTACAGCCCGAGCATGAGGTTAATGTGACCTACTGACAGAAGATGAAGAAAGAAACCATCTCAGTACTCAATAAATCAAGAAGATGCACAGAAAAATTGTGTAGTCGCTTGACAAAAGTAGCCAAAGATTGTGAGAGCAATCAGAAGCATAGAATTCTAATCATCAGAGCCTGCTACACTAAGACATTAGCCTGACATGTTTGTTAAACTAAACGAAGAGTGATGCTGATGGTTATCTGTGTTCACTGTGCACTAGAGACTGTTCCCTGAACTGGGTGAGATTTCTTGGCTCCAAAGTTGGTGTCATTCTTCCAAGTCCAAGCTTGATTTCCAGAGGCTCGTGGTTTGGAAACCTGGTCTGTTGTTGGCATTCCATTTTGCCTTGGGCCTGCCACAGCTAGATTGAATTTGCTGTTTCTGGACCTAAATGAAGAAAAAGATCCTTGTGCCCCAGGTAGCTTATGTTCCACCGTAGAGGAAGAAAACTCTGTCTGCAGGCTCCTTTGTCCAAAGAAAAGAGTTGGCCTTGAATGCAAGGTGGAACTCCAGTCTGGGCATTGAGCTCCAGGACATAATGAGTCAATAACGGAGTGTGTAACACTTCTGAGAAAGACAAAGTACATTTCCTTTCATAATCCATTTAAGTTCTGACACCAAGGATGTTAGATTGTCTCCAGCTTTGGTAGACTTACCTTTATTATTGCTATCATTTTAATTGCACATGCTCGCGGGGTGCAATTTGATAATTCAATACATGTATACAATGTGTAGTAATCTGAGAGTATTTACTTGATGTTCCTCTCTTTAAGCAGTCTTTTAACTTTTTTTAATTAGCATATAGTACTTATATGTGTGTATGAAGCATGATCAGCTATTTTAATGTATGTATAGAATGAATCATGATCAGAACTGGGTAAGATGTGTGTTTAGGTCTTCTCACCATCACTTTGTGCAGAAAATTCAAGTTCCCCTTTTCTAGTTACTCCAATAGCTGGTTATTGCGAGTTGTAGTTACTCCACGGTTCTACAGACCATTAGAACTTATTATTTCTCTATAATGGTCCTCTGTGCCTGTAATCTAACCTCTCTCTATCAGCCTCCCTCAAAGTCCTTTCCTCTTCCAGACCCTGAGGGAAATATGTCAGACAGAGAAAGACAAATGCTACATGTTCTCGTTCATATGTGGTTATGGAGAATAGGCTCTATGAATGGCCAGGTCATTTGTGAGAACTCTCTTTAGCCTTTGCCGACTTCACGTAAAAAAATGACATCATAATCACAAATGTAAATTAAGTATCACAGACCTTCAAAGGGTAGTGCTTTAAAAGGTGAGTGGTACATTCATTCCTTTTAATCTGCTCTGATTCGGTTACAAAAAAAAAAAATTGGGGAGAAATAGTGTGGGGAGTTTGGGTTGACATATCAATTTTTCTTTCCTAAATGATGACCGCCTCCCAAAATTATTTGAAAAATGACATGAAGAACTTCCATGCCTGCCATAACAATACCCATATCCCTGTTTGATTAGATATCATATATTTAATATTCAAGCGAGAGTTTGGTGTCAGAAAAAAGCAATTGTTATTTTACCTTTACAAAAATGTAGCTATTGATTGTGGGTAAAGAATACATTAATCCTTTCCTCTCTCTATCAGAAATTGTATCCTTTCTGGAGTTTTGCACCATTATCTCTGCGTGGAAGATTTCCAGATTTTAATCCCTGTCTCCAATCTCTCTTTTCAGCAGTTCTCCAGAAATTTTGTTGGATGCCTTTGGCTCATGTTAACCACCAGTTAGCATTTTTATTTATCATTTTAAAAAATCCTTTAAATATATGTTTTTAGAGTTAGAATATAAAACAATAGGTTTCAGTGTGACATTTCTTACAAACGTATGGTTGTATCTTATCCTATGCCCTTTACTAGTATCCCTTCCATCCTTCTCTTCCTCTTGATATTTCCTTACACACACACACACACACACACACACACACACATACACATGCCCATACACACACACACACACACCGTAGATTCTACATGTGAAATTAAATATATATTATTTTTTCTTTCCCACCTACATTATCATCCCCTGTTCCTCCTTCCCCCACTTTAGAACCCTTTTTCCAATCTCATATTCCTTCTTCAGCATTCACGTTGCTATACATAGACATATGTTTTCATGTATCTCTACCAGTAGAGGTACTATGGATATTTGTTTTTCTGAGTCTGATAATGTTTCCAAGATGGCATTTTTATCCTTGCTGTGAAATTGTCATCTGTTAATCTTTTATGAATTCTTGATGCCCTCATCCTCCCCACATGGACTCATCTATAGATTTTAATTCAACTCCCATATTTTTCAGTTGACTAATTATGCCATTGCTTCAATCCCAAGGAGAGAGGATACTAGAATTTTCTCTCTCAGAAAAAGCAAACCTTTACTTTTCCTATGTCTTGTCTATAATATGTCCAAGGTAAACTGCTTCTGTTTCTGTTTATTTGATCACTTAGTGGTTTATCCCTTGAGCCTTTCATGTCATATAAACTAAAATATATTAGAAATTGATTATCTTGCACATGTAAACTAAAATATATTAGAAATTGATTATCTTGCACATGTAAACTAAAATATATTAGAAATTGATTATCTTGCACATGTAAACTAAAATATATTAGAAATTGATTATCTTGCACATGTTTTTTTTTTTTCTTCTTGGTTTAGTTTAAAGAGCTTTTGTAATTTCCATCAAGTTGAAGATCCAGCACCCTTCAGAAGTGGACTTTGTGTGTTAATCTGCCGCTGGTGTTCAGTATTCATGACTGGACCAAAGGAGCTTTTTATTTATATGTGAGTCCACATGCTTATGAGCACCATTAGTTGGAATTTTAAAAAGTTAAGCTATCAGCAAAAAGCCATCATGGAAAGTTTAAAACAGAGGCAGAGAAAGTACAAAGTCTAATAACTGAACACGAATATTTTGATATATAGTATTTGATCAAAAAGGAGAAAGACCCTGGTGAAGGCACAGAGCAGTTCAGAGAGGTTTCCTTTCTAGACAGATTCAGCTGTAACGTGTATCAGTCACACCTAAGTGAAGCTTGTCTCCAGAAAAATAAAGCCAGGGATTTCAGTTATTTCAATACAAGTGTTTTCCCTACCTACTGTACTTGCCTAAGAGGCACAATTCCCACATTACTCTACAATTATGTTGTGCACTCTCTTCTAGAGCAGGAAACGCTGTCATTAAAATGTGTACCATGCTTTGTTCCTGTTAAAACTATCAAATCCTTGTGGGCAGTCTCAGCGACCACATGTTGGGGCTAGTTGTAGAAACTGTCCTTCTGGTGACTTGTGTTAGTAAAATGGGTTCATGAAGCATAAGCATTGATCTTATCTCTTTCTGTGTCCCTCTGTCCCTCTGTGTCTCTGCCTGCCTCTGTCTCTCTGTCTCTGTCTCTCTCACTCTCTCCCCCCTCTCTCTCCTTATCCAGGCAGACGACAGACATCTCTTCACTATAGACTTCTCAATGACTAAGGTAAAAGCACCAGAAACCACCTGCTGACAGGATGGGCTATAAGGCATTAGAATCAACCCATTCTTAGCTGCAGGTACTTGTAAGGCTGGGATATTGAAGTTCTCTGTACTCCCTTGCTTCTCCTCTCTCAAACCCAAGGACGATGTAGGTATTGGGCTATGGGATTGGTTAGGAACTCTGTAACTCCATGCTGTAAACTTTCCATTAAAAGATGTAAATGTGGTATAAAGTTAATTCCTTTTGGATGATGGTAGGTGCTTACTGGAGAGTAAGAGCCAAACCCCATGCATATCTACATACTATATGTATATTATTTTAAGAAATAGTAAAATTATTATACAAAATACACCTTGGAATTTCAGGGAAAAAAATGTAAAAGTACACCAGTAATGATCATTTTAAATAAATTGTGGTCTAGGTTGCTTCATTCAAGATTGTATCATAGGTTCGCACGTTTTTAAATTTTGTCAGTTGAACAGGGATAAAGTTTGATGGCATTTGGAAATGGCTGACAGTCTTATCCTCTGCTGGCTATCTATGAATGCAAACATTAGCAGACATCATTACGAGTTTAGAACGAGTGATGCACCCTGAGACCACCCTCAGCACCGGGATGTAGACTGACAAATTCCACACGTGCCTAACACATAGTAGGCGGTTAATAAATTCTTAACGACACATGGGCTCAAAGTTAGTTTTAACTTTGCAGCTTTCATGTAGTTCACTTTTTGAGGGTCTGGAATATGTATTGTTTTAGTTTGTTTCTTGTATTTGGAAAGGGCTTGGGGGATGATTTCTCTCATGGTCTTCCTTGGATGATTAGAATGATCTGGCATTCCTTTACTTCTTACAGTGCACCAAAGGAAAGTGAATTTACTGGTGTGGGTCATCTTGTGCATTAGAGTACACTTATGTAGCCATAGTGCAATTAATAGCTATGTAAACAGTAAAACTTGTACCATCCAGATCTTATATGATAATACTATTCAATTTAATAATATAACTTAATGCTGTACTTTAAATTTTTTTTTCACTCAAGAGGTATACGTGCTGATAACTGGGTCCATCCGAAAGATTATAGTTTTCTTCATGGTTTGGGGTACAGGAGTCAAAAAAATTATTTTTCCCTATTCATTATCTTTGCAGGTTCAATGAAAGATCATCAAAACAGTGCAGCTTAAAAGAATTTCAAAAATGTGTGGTTTTCCTGATTTTTCACCTTAGAGAACCTGTTTTCTGTGCTTTTGCAGATACCCTTCTTATTGCTGTAAGCATGTTTCTTGACAGGTGAATGTTTGCATGCCTTATACACTTCTGTTAATGCAAGTGAGGCCTGTGTGACTTCAGTCTGAGAAAATACTTCAGCAGAAGTGGGTGAAATGTCTAAAAGTCATTTTAATGTTTTCTTTCTATACTGTACACCTCATGCCTCCCAAGTTTTTTGATTTGGGTTGTAAAGAACTGTATTAAATTTTAGAAACGTGTAATTGTGTAGGGGTGATAAGCAGATAACATAGATACCTTATTAGTTTTCTTGCTGCCTTGACATCTGCATTAAAAACTCCTTATTTAAAAAATAAATTTAAAAGTATATATATATATATATATATATATATATATATATATATATATAAAGTCCTTAAGAAAAAAGAATTTACTTAGCTAGTTGTTTGAGGTGATATAGCCCATCACGAGGAAATCACAGTGTCATCAGTATGCAGCAGCTGGGCAAATTACAGTCACAATCAAGCAGAGGCAAATGTTGGTATCCAGACTTTCTCCATGTTTCTTTGCATTCAGGTCAGGACATCATCCAGTAGCACAGTGACACCCACATCGGAGTAGGTTTTCCTCCGTTAAACCTCTCTGGAAACATACTCCTGGCCTTGCCTTTAGCTGTGCCTCCCCCACACACCATTCTACGTAAGGTCAAGATGAGGATCAACCAGGAACAGGGAGCTCTGTCTCTCTTCACCCTTCAGCCTTCTCTCCTCTTTATATATGCAAACATATACACATGCATGCCACTGTTTCCATCTGTAATTTTTAAGATAATCATCCCATCAAATTTTCAAGATATAATTGATCTTAGTTTTCTGTGTATCACAAAAAAAATTGACATGTGTTTAAAAATCAGTTTTCAGGGAAGTTTTAGATTTAATACAAACCCAAGAGAAAAACACAGAAATTTCTGAAATACCCTTTCAGCCCTGCACAGCCACCTCCATTGCCACCATGCCCCAAGTCAGTAGCACATTTGTTTGAAGGAACAGATCTTTCTTGAAACACAATATGGTGTTACTTGTTTTTCACTGGTCCTTACATACTGGCGTTAAACTCTGAGATTTAATTTCCAACATCAATAACAACAGAACACTTGACAGTTTAGTACTAATGGTGCTGAATCAGTTCAATTTCTTTGTGATCCCTTGTTCCTCTCCAAAACTAGTGGGAGCCAGGGCTGCTTCAAACAAATCCTTCTGAAATAAAGAGGATTTGTAACAGAAATCATGGAAGAGGAAGTGGAAGACATTTTCATAATTCCTTCTTGCTGCTGGATAACTCAAAATCAAAGCTACCATTTTTCAGGATCTTATTCCACAGTTTGATGGCTAGGCAAAGACATATCCTGTGTTCATGGAGGAAGGGCACACTTGTATGGAGTGAAAGGTTCTCTTGCCTTCATGATACAAAATAACACTTCATATTCTTTTATAATGAATGGTCTCTATTTTTTTTCAAGTAGTTTGATAAATGGTGCCATTCAGGAATTTGTCTTTTCTGTTTTCTGCTTTAGTAACCTTAACCATCCTTGGACTGAACTAATTCTTCTGGTGTCTTTTTCTTCATTTTAGTAATAGCTTTGAGAAGATACTAATTTCTATTCTTCTTAGCCTCCCTGGGTTGTTTCTGTTTCCCAGAAAGGATCATAGTATCTCTACCACACATGGATGCTCATCAGAGAAATGCCCTAGATGTCTTGGATGTTGCCTGGATCCCTTCTCTTATGCTTCACAAGGCTGCCATCTAGGCTGTAGGCACTCACTGGGCTTCTTATTGAGACAACTGTAGAGGTGGCAGTGACAGCTTCCCTCTTCCTCAAGAGCAAGGCTGAAATCAAGACAAGAGCCTGGCAGCTCTTCTTGCTGCCTGTGGTTCAGTGTGAAACCACAAGGTCCAGAGGCACATGGTTTCCATTCAATATCTTTCTCCAGCTAACAGGAACCATTTGTTCAAGCAAGTTTGGTATCTGTTTGAGAATAAGAGATCTGCCCCAGTCCTCGCCAGACAGTCAAATACATTCTCTTGGCTTCAAGACAAATTCAGAAATGTGTGCTCAACAATGGCACTTCTCTAAGTTTTTTTTTTTTTTCGTTTATTTTTGCAACATGTGAAGAGACGACCCATGGACTCCTTGAGAAATCAGAAAATGCCAATCAAAAAAGTGGAAAATTAAGAACCGTTTATTATGGAAAGTTTCTATATTACATTTAGGGAAAATGGAAATAAGATGATATATCAAGCAGGAAATAGAATTAGAGGCTTGCCAGAAGCAGAATATCTGCCACTGATATTTTCTCCCCACTTTTTAATTCTCCCACTTAGCTGAATTGGAGGTAAATACTATTCATAAATGGTGGGGTGGAAAGCAAGGGAAACTCTGAGAAAGGCCTATGCTGTATTCATCTCCTGGACGTTCAGTAAAAGTGTTTCTGTCTTCATACAAAGGCGTATTTTAACCTGCTGATTGGGGCTGTCCAAGAGACTCCCCAAAACTTTTTAAGTTATTGTTATTGCCCTCCCAAAACAAACTTCAAACAAACAGAACAACAAAACACTTTTACTATTGTCTTGTTTTATGAGTAAATCTATGTTCATAATTCAGAACTTTGTTCTTCTAAGGCCAATCTCTTTGGCTATTTTTCTTTTTGTACATAGCTCATTTTAACGGTGGGAAATATGAGTGCATCATAGTCGTACTGAGATATACAAAATTACCTCTGACATGTTTTATATCCTTTTCCCTAACTGTGATTTTGAAAGTTAACATTAAAAAAAATAGTCATTGTTTGTCTATGCCTCATATAGGTCTTTGGGTATTCTTTGAAGCTCGGCATAGCATAAAGAAGAAAGTAAACATTGCATAGGCAAGCCCCAGGAAATCAATCATGGTAGTCAAATATTTGTATCCAAATATGGGAATTTGGAATCCTTATTGAAAGAGAAGTGTTTGCTCTACCAAAGCAACAACCAGCCAATGGACCCAAATTTCAAACTCAATCACTATTCTGCAAAGGGAACATATAAACCACTTTACATTTATCATTTAATTCAACTCAGAAAGTGTCTGCAGAACTTTCTCTAATGAGCCATGTGATAGGATTTGGAAGAAACACTAAGGCAGATCTGACTTTTCTGTTGCCCTCTGTGATATAAACACAGAAATAATGAATAATTTTGGAAAAGTGTGCTTCGTGTATTAACAAAAAATGCAAAGAAAAACCCAGAGCTCCATGTCCTCAGAATGGAATGTTTATGGGTGGTGGGGGGAATTTAAGCGGGACCTTAATTATAACTTGAGCATTGACGTTTACATGGGGCTGATTAAAAGAAAGAAGAAGCCATCCCAGTGTCCTTATGGCTTTTCTAAGATCTGGTGGATCATCTGAAGCTCAAGGCCTCGATAACTAATAGCCATTCCTATGTACTTCTCTACTTTCTGGACACTGGTGATATTTAGAGTGACCACAACAGCTTTCCAGAGGAGAAATTTGCTTTGTGTCTACAAGGTGAAGTGTGAGAGAAATCAACTCAAATGTGAGGCAGTGCTAGCAGACATCAGCCATCCTCAAATGTTTTGGTTTCAGGGTGTTTCTCATGTTCTAGATGATGCAGTAAGAAATGTGATTGCTTCATATGTCTTGTAAAATCTGAATCTTCACATAGCTCTACAGGGACCCTTTCCTTAAATTACAGAAGGAATTTAATCCTGAGCTGTTCATTATCCTCCAGAGGGGTGAGGATTCTTGTGGAAGAGGGCGTGGTAAAATGATAGGAGCCAGAAGTGGTACATGATAACAAGGAAACAGTGTTTCCTGCCTATAGCAGGGTGGCTCACATATGAATCCCCACCACTTACTATGGCATGCACAAGATCTATGCAAGCTCAAGACATACAAAATCTCAGCATGGGAATGATGGGTGGGAAAAGTGGGCACGAAATTACAGCCATAACTGAGGAGATCTTGTCAATTCACAGCTGCAAAGAGATGAGGAGAGCAGAGAGGGAGAGAGTCATTTGTCTTTAAGAATGTGGCCCCTGTTACATAGGTCATGCTCTCGTGGATGGTCACATATCTATGAGAATATGGACAGCACAAATTAGACTTGATAGATTTAAAAACAGTTAAAAGGGAGGACACAAAGCTGAATGTATGGGGGAAAGGAGTGCATCTGGGAGAAATTTGTGGAAGGGAATAAATATGATCAAAATTATTTTGTGTGAAATTCTTAAAATACTAATAAAAAGTCATAGAAAAATTAGGGAGCAAGTGTTAGAGCTACCAGTGATAAAGGAAAGTCTGATTTCCTGGCTTCTTCCCAACACTGCATATTCTTTTCATTGTTTATTTATACATATATGTGTATATTTATACAAACATATGTATATATATGTATGTTTATATCATGTATATATTAACTCATGCACAGTACCATTACCGATGGTCATTAAACTCCAAGAGAAGATACAAGGAAATAGATTTGAATCCTGAAAAATAATTTCTCCAAAATTTGGCTTTTTGCAGTAAATTATATTTTATAAGATATAACTGGTATTGTGCAAATATTCATTACTCTTATTAGAATAATATGCCATGGATTTTCATAATATTTATGGTACATAACATGTATTGATCATGGCATTTTAAGCCCCAAAATTGGACAATCTAACAATTTAGAGCCTAGACTTTGATCATTCATAGTTTAAGAAATACATAATAGGGGCTTGCCAATTAGAAATTACTCACATATTAGTTGGTCTTTAGAAAGTGTTTTTTTTTTTTAAATAAACTTTTGCAACACAGAGAAACAATAATAAATTGATTAAAAGTAAACATTTTCCTGCTGTGTCTTTATCTCAGTTATGAACAAATGGCCATAATGTATTTCGATGTGTGAATCAACAATATGTCTACCTGTTCTGTCTTTAAAAGCTATTTGCAACATAAGTGAGAGTAAGAGTCAGGAGGACAGGGGGAGGAAAAAATAGCTTTAAAATCATATATAAAAAAGTATTTCCCATCAAGGATTGGTTCTGGGAATGTGTGTTCCTTGCTCTTATGTTATGGGAATCTTGAAGAGAATTCTAATGTTACATCCTCTGACATTCTTTGTAGTACTATTCCATTAATATTAGCAACAATGAGTCCATAACATCAGAGGCTAACATTCTAGAGCTAATGAGGTGAGTCTCAAACTCTGGGAGATGGACATACTGTAGCTACAGCATCTCAAACTAACTTGGCAACCTTGTAACTGAATGGAAGTGCAGATTTAGATTTTATGTCTGTTGTTTAAAGCTTGTTGACCAGGCATCAAGTCCTGCACTGGGCTGAGCTTTTCAACAGCAGTTCCAGAATGTTCTGAGTCAGTCTGCTATGCATGTAAAATCTAAACAGAAAATATTTTAGACCATGCAGGGAATGAAGATGGTTATGTTGAGGGGGTAATTTTAATGAGAAGAAAAGGGCAAATAGAGGAACACCTAATTGGGAATAATTTTATGTGTGTGAAGGGTGGAGAGGACGTGGGGACATGGGGTGTGTTTATGTACACAGCAGAGTTTGGAAAAAGGAAAGCTTGTTGAATTCAAAGCAATGTTTATTTTCCACGCAGCCCATTCGCAATCAGTCATCAATCTACTGTTTTTCTTAATTAGGGAAGAAATGTTTTTGAAGAGATTGGAAATGTTGATGGTGGAGTCATGAAAAAGCAAGGACAGTAATAGATTTGAACTAAAAGGGAGTCCTTTTGCACCCTGTAGTGGAAAAATGTATAATTGGTTGTAAAAGTGGATATTAACAAATGTGAGACAAGATACAACATTTTAATCCATCTAAAAGATTGTTAGATGTATAAAGGTCTTTTTAAATATAAGATTAAACAATAAAAATAAAAATTAGATGGGTCATTAGTTATTTCTTATTAAATTATCTCATTACTTACCAATTTTATTTTAGATTATACCAATTTATAGGAGTGCATTTAAGCAATTAAGTAAGCATTTCTTGTCAATTCTTGAAATTGCATGTAATGTCAAGATGTTACGAGACAGTATACATGTAAGAGAATCATATACATAGTCTAAATTGAAGCATTGGAAAAAAAACAAATATAAACATCACCCACAGCCAATATAATAAAGAGAGATAACAATGTTAAAAATCAGATAACATGGACTCATGAACAAGTGCAAAATTTGGAGAGGGAGGGAAGAAAAGGAAGGTCAACTGGGAGACTATAGTCAACATATATGGGATGGTATAGTTAATAGAAATTGTCTTTATGATAATCATCAATCACTGTGTCCACTGAATATATACATAAAGACATGCATGTAGAGAAAAACTCTAAATTATTTACTAGCATTTATATTATCTTTAATTGATTCGGTGATGTTAATCCTTAACCTGCCATTATAAATGAATGCACCCAGACAACAGGTGGATTTTAACAAGCCTAGACCTGGGTTGTGCAATCCTAGCCCATCTAAGCTAGCTCATAATTCTATTACCCAAATATAACCCCATATATGCATATGTCCCTTTGGACTGTTATTCTCCAAGCTAAGCCGATGTTCCAGGTCACTTGGAAGGATCTTCTTTAATCTACCCCATGGCGTGTCCTCCTTGTTTACTCCTGGCTTCTTCTTCGGCCTTCTTCCCAAGATGCTCTCTATCAAAAAGCCTGCGAACCTTAGTCCCACCTATCTCTGTCTTTGCCCAATCTCCAGGCCTCAGCATTTATTTAACCAATCAGAGTCAATTAAGTAACAGACAGCAAACAGGACCAATTAACATTTAGAATGCTTAGCAGCACCCCATCGCATGCATAAGAAATTGTGAAAGAACATATACTTTAGATCCACAGCCAGCACCCAGCAAATGTTCAAATAAGAGACTGTGGCATGTTCAGTTCTAAGTGGAACATCTATACCAGACCCTCCCCTGTCATGGATCACTGTGGAAGAAGGGGCAGGGAGATTTTAACAGCCAGAGTGAATGCCTATCTTGAAAAGGTATTTGCTAGACAAGATGGTGTAGATGCACACATGAACTCACAGGTACTAGACCTGAATGTGCAAGTCTTTCACAAGATCAAGAAAGGCAATATCCCAGCAGTGATAGCGGGACTCATGAAGTCTCATCCCAATCTGAGGAGCTGCTAATAGTTGGCTACTGGAGGAGAGAAATTCAGGGTTTTTTTTCCCCCAGGGGTGCAATCCAGGTCTAGCCATTCCCTAGGGGATGTTACCTTATCTACTTAAATACAGACCTACAGTTAATACTAAATAGACTCCATGGTTATGAGAGAGAGAGAGGTGTTTCAATAATGCCTGATTCCAGCTATTGTGGATGAGAGAATGAAGCAGATTCTTTCATAATGTATCGACAAACTTTCACACAGGGAAGACAATATCTTGGAAAAACCATGTAGCATCTTTTTCAAGATTTTTGTACAAGTGTATTTGTGGTGGGGAGGGAGAGGGAGAGAGAAAGAGAGAGGGAGAAAGGAGAAAGAGAGAGTGGGGAGAGAGAGGTGACAGGGCATGTGTGTGCACACGTGTGCGGAAGCAAGAGGACAGCCCTAAGTGTCATTCGTCAAGCCCTGTCCATCTTATTTTGGGTCCAAAATCCACAAAGTAGATTACTATGATTGCTTCAAAAGCCCCGGGGAACCTCCTGTCTGTGTCCCCCAGGATTGCGATTATAGAATGCAACCACACTCATCTTTGTATGTGGAACCTGGAGATCCTCCGCTCTAAGTGTTTGCATAGCAACCACTGTACCAGCTCAGTAATCTCCCAAGTCTCAAAAAGATCCTTCAAGTACCTACCCTTAGATTTTGTCCTTGAGAAAATCATACTCACTACAGAAAAGTTCTTTGTGACTGATGAGAATCAAGCAATTGAACACCACATTGTCCCCAAGGACAGAAACATGACAGGCAGGCGTCCGATATGAGAAAACAAAACAAGTTTCAACCACCAACTAATGCCATGCTTTCAGATGAAGTTGTACTAATACAAACTAAAATTTTGATAGAATTTGGAGATACATCATCGAAAGTGTATGTTCAGGATCATCATGTGTCTGTAGAATGTGTATTGGAGGCCAATCAGTAAGTATTATTATGTAAAATACTCACTGTCATTTGGGTGCTGAAGGTAAGGGTTATTTCTCCTTCCATAGTTTTAAAGTCTAGCACACTGTATCAACTTTAAGCAGGTTCTATTAAATAAAGAGGGGGAAAAAATAAGCTCAGTTTTTAAAAGTTGTCTTGAGTTACAATTTTAGGTTAGCTCATGTGTATGTTTTCATACACATGTTTTGATGAAAGGCATTCTCTGCAGAGATGATGGCAAAGCAGTAGCCCAATGAGGCAGCTTAATAAAGACCGGGTCGACCTGCAGGATGTTGAGGAGCAATGACCTTGAACACCCCAGACAACATTAAACTCCAGGTTACAGCTGACTGGAATCCTGAGGTTTTATTGGCCACGAGCCAGTCTGCAGCCGCGCTAACCACCTCAGTATTTTATAACATTGTAAAGACGGTATTGTTTGAAACTTTTTCAAAATTTTGCACACACCTTGGCAGTCTTCCAAAGCCATTTCCAATGGGCCAAAACTATCAGCAACCACCCACCTCCTCGGCCATCGTTCCCTGAATAGTGGAGCCCCATCAACAGGGTCTCCTATGAAAGATTCTATACTGGAAGCAACTGGGATACACAGCACCTTTGATACTCCCAGAGTAAATTGACTCTATAGTATTCAGCTTTTTTTTTTTTTTTTTTTTTAAATACAGATGAAGCAAGTCTGGTGAGACATGGCTTGGATTCACTAACTCAGTAGGCAGGCTTTCATTAAGTTAAAAAAAAAAAAAAAAAAGCAGCCAAAGATTCACTTTGTCTCCAATGCTGTTCTTGCGTCAGGGTGTATTTATTATGGTGAGCAGCATTTCTAAACTGCTCCAGTCTCATCTCCTCACCCCTGCCATATGTTTCCTTTGCTCCTTTATTCAGATGTGCAGTTTATTTACTTTATGGGCTCAGAGCTGCAGTTCCTTTTAAAAAGCAAACTTGCTACTAAATGTTCTTCGTTGGTTCTTTCCATCTCGAACTAGATAATTGGCAGGATACTAAGTATGTGTAAGCTGTTGGTATCATAACCTTCAATGCACTAGACCTATTCTAGATACATCATAAACAGTAGCTCCTGTCATCTCTGCCACAATTCTATGAGCTGGTGATTAACATAACCTCCCTTTCTTGATGATAAAGCACAGGGATGGAAAGGTGAATGCTACCAATATGCATCAAATGATTTTCAGCTGCATCCAGAAAATGAGCCAGAGAGAGTAAGCATATTTATAGTTGACCAGTTTCTTTACTCGGAATGTATTTTAATTGTTTTTGAAACAGGATGCATACTTGTCTCTGGAACTTACTCTGTAGTCCAGATTGCCCTTGAACTCATGGTGTTACCTCTGCCTCAGCCTCCCGAGTGTTGGTTGCCACGTGTTACCACACTCATCTAACCACTTGAAAATATTTGGAGTATTCATTTCTGCTAAATCAACACCCTAAACCATTAACCACTATGTGTGTTGATCACTCACTTAGCTGCTGTTCTGATCTGCATGATGCAGAGATGCAGGCATATGGAGGATGCAATCATTTGAATTACCCATAAACCCTAGTCCTTATGAAGAACACTGGTGCTGAGATTTATACAAATATATCTGTGTGTGCTGCCTGGAACCCCTTGCTTTTGCATAGATCTCTCCTTTCTGTGGGTCTCTAGAATGAAGACCAGCTAATTATGTCCTGATATCAGAAGTTTATTTCTAGATGTTCTATGCAAGATTAAAATATTATGCAGTAAAATTCAATAACAGTGAATTTTAGATTGAAATGTTTCTCAGCAATATATAGATTTTCCATGATAAGCAGGCATTTAATATTCTTTAGCATTGCTTTAAAATAGAATGTAGGGGCTGGGGAGATGGTTCAGGCATGAATGTGAGTGTCCATATAAAAATGCTGGTTATAGCTCTGTGCATACCTGAAACTCCAAAGTGTGGGTGGTGGAGGAAAGAGGATCACTCTGTGGGACTGGTTATCCTTAGCTTAAGGTTTAGTTAAAGACCCTGTGGGAATGGAATGAAGTAATCTGATAGAGCAGGTCCACCGGTGTCCTCTATTGGTCTTTCCACAGGTGTGTGGGAGTGAATACATTCCTACACATACACATACACACACCACACATCAAATAAGTAGATAAGAAATAAATAGAACACAATATAGGATATCATTCAGTGAAAGATTTTTTTGAAACATCTGTATTTCAGAGAAAAGAATCTTTGAGTCAGATTATGAAAACGCTTTTCTGTGGGAAAGAATAACTTCAGGTCCTGGTTTGCTTTTGTGACTTAGAATATATCTGCTTCTGTTTCTCAAATTATTGTTGTCTGTGGCAATAAGGTGACTACTGCAACTTAGAATATATCTGCTTCTGTTTGTTTCTCAAATTATTGTTGTCTGTGGCAATAAGGTGACTACTGCAAGTTCCTTTGTCTTTGTCATTCACTACTTACAACTTTCTTTTACTTCCAGTGATGTTATTTATCAGACTGATCTTGTAAAAGTGAAAGACTTTTTACATGGAAACAGAAAGGACCTCTCACCTTCTTTGCAGTGTTCATCCCAGGGATGGGACTTAAAAAAAGAAAGAGAGAAAGAAAGAAAGAAAGGAAGGAAGGAAGGAAGGAAGGAAGGAAGGAAGTGAGGAAGGAAGGAAGGAAAGAAAGAAAGATTTGAGTAATCCCCATGTGAGATTCTGATTACTTTAGTCAATACCTTTCTTTCAGTTTTCTGACCTCTGCTATGCTTTTTCCTAAACCAAATGATGACCAGTGATAACCCACAAGCTACAATGCCTGTGAGGATATCTGCCTAGCACCATGAAAGGACCCATATGAATCTTCTATTAGAACCTTAAACAATTTGTATTTCAAAAGTCCCTTTTGTCATTTGCACAAATGTTTAAAAGAATACCTACAATGAAATGCCCCCCTTTTGTGGCTAGAAATAGGTATTGTAAAGAACTTAAGAGTTCTGAACGCCGGACATAGTACACCTTTAATCCCAGCACTCGGGAAGCAGAGGTAGGCAGATCTCTGTGCGCTCAAGGCCAGCCTGCTCTACAGTGTGAGTCCAAGTCAGTCTTGGATGCACAGAGAAACCCTGTCTCAAAAAACCTAAAAAAACAAACAAACAAAAAAGAAGAGTTCTGAGCAAAGAGTGAACCTTGAATAAATAATCCATAATGATTATTATTTTGTAATATGGTTTAGAGTGATTTATCTATGAAACAACCTCCTCTGCCAAAGGCTTATAGGCTTTGTCCCTATCTGTCATCACTATTGAGAGGGCAAAGATGATGAGGGCTCTTGCCTATCTGAGAGCTGAATCTTCTTATGGATTCACAATTGGTACCATTAGGATTTCTGCTCTGTTTGGAAGATGTAGGTCCTTATGAAGGGCTCTCTTGTCCTGGTTCCTTCTTGTCACTCTCTGTGCTTTCTGGTTGTCATATGGTAAGCATCCTTCTTCAGCTGTTCCCTTTTACTAAGATATTTCTGCACAGCCACTGAAACTGAACAACCATACTCTAACCCTCTAGAAATACCTTTTCTCTTTAACCTGCTTCTTTCAAGTACTTGACACAGCAGGAAAAGCAGGGGCATGCTTTGAATGTGTTAATTTCACATGGGTTCCTCAGAAGATACCAGGAGTCACGAAGTAATGTGATAAGCTTAGTGTCTCAGTATTGTAGATGCTGGCATTTGTGAGAAGATCAATAGATGTAGGGGTTGGGATGGAATATATCCTAAGACCATGGTGTAAAACCCAGGTTTTACATGGACAAAAGGAACTGTGATATAGCTTAAATTTAAACCTACTTTTTTTCAGTAAGTGTAGATGAAATAAACAGTATATGTCTTTCTCTTACTCATTTTGTTTTGTATACTGATCCTCATTTGAATCCATTTTCCTGGAAAAGTCACGGTTTTAGTTTTATTCACAAAAGTATAAATTTACATTGTATATTACGTCATTTTCTTTATCCATTAAATTTATGAAAACAAGGGAAACAAGAGTTTTTGAATCCCTAGCAATTGAGTATTACAGCAACAAACAGATGTGCACAAATTTTTAATGGTATGTTGGCTTAGATTCCTTTGTCTGAATTCACAAGTAGTAGAGCTGGGTTGAATAATGTGTATTCGTGTTTGTGTGTGTGTGTGTGTGTGTGTGTGTGAGAGAGAGAGAGAGAGAGAGAGAGAGAGAGAGAGATCCAGTATTTCACTCCATTGGGGAGGCATTTTCTTTACAGTTTCCCAATATATTCATATCCAGGAAAAACACATCCCTGATAGAGATAAGTCACAGATTAAAGCATCCATTACTGAAGGTTTACACTCACTGAAATGCAATATGGACCTTTAAAATACTGGGAGTAGGGAAAGGATTAATCCCAACATCCTCCAAACATTGATTATGTGCACACTCTCAAGCAGCAGGCCAGAATGGGTGTTAAGAGCACAGTCATAAGACAGTAACCCTAAACCTCTATTAACAATCCCTCATATTGTTTCAGGGCTTCCACGACAAGTTAGCTAAGAAACCAAATCTCAATTTTGGTGGCGAGTGTGATTTGCAAGTTGTTTTTCCATAGTGATTATTTTGACAGGCTAAGCCTCGTGGCTGTGTAGAGGTCTCTGTGTGGAAGCCCTGAGTGCACCAGGCTGTGTTTGCCATGCTAAATCAAGGATCACTGCTCACTGAATGAAAATCTTCTTGTTATAGATGGAGCTTGAACAAGAAACATACCCACTGGGTTGGATAAAGAACATGTTGAATGTTTGCTTATTACAGCCGTCTCTAAACATTGGGGTGGGAGTAAAGCCCAAAATTTTGTCTTACATTTAAATACTCCTAAAAATCATGGGGCTAATAGCACCAACTAAGGCCAGTTATTTTTCTGGCAAGCAACATGTGCGTTTCCTCTCTCAGCTAAGCCAGTAAAACTGCTGTGTCAATCTCTCTATTGCGCCAGCTATTGGACGGCATCTCGGTAGTCCCAAAATAGCCAGATGAGAGGTGAAAACTTTATTCAGTCATAGAGGCACTGCCAAGCAACAGAACGCACGATATTATAAGTTATCAAACTATTTCAGCATTTCTCCTCCTTCTCACTACACATTTTGGAACTGTTTAGATGCCAAGGTGGGCTTAAGTCATGGATATTTCGTAGACCCAGTTGTGAGGTTCAAAACAGAGCAAGGGAGTCCACATCCAATCTGTGTTAAAGGAGGGTCTGGCTCCGTGCTTGTTTGTTTGTTTTATTTTAGACTGAAATTTATCCTTATTGAAAGTCTGACTTGAGAACATATTCTGTGTTTTAAAACCCATTTTGCATTTTTATAGCAGGCTATCAGATATTTTCTTTTTCGTGTGTGTGTGTGTGTGTGTGTGTGTGTGTGTGTGTGTGTGTGTGTTCCACATGTGTGTATGTCCTGTGGAAGCCTTGAGACCAGAAATAATCCTTGGTCACTCTTTATTATGACTTATTTTATTCAGTCAGGCAGGGGCTCTCAATCAAATCCCAAGGCTGACTGTGTGGCTTATCAAACTAGCCAGCTTGTTCTCTGGATCATCATGTCTGCCTTCCAAGGTAGGCATTACAGGTGAGCTGCCATAATAACCTGGCATTTACCCGGATGCTGGACATCCAAACTCCAGTCTTCACACTTGCACAGGAGGTACTTAATATACTGAATCATCTTCCTAGCAGAAATACTTTTTACAGACCAGAAAGAATGAGATTTCCAAAGATAGCAAATCACTCAATAGTAACAAATGTATTTATTGCATATTGTATTGAAATTATTGAACAAGTATATATCCTTGTATAGTTTTGTAGTGTTGGGGATCAAGTTCAGTGTAGGTGAAAACATGTGGTTGGGAATTTCTGCGTTCTAGGAAAAAATTCCTTTTAAGAAGCAAAACATATCTATGAATGACATGTATTTTAAGAATATAACAGCATTTGACAAAATAAGATAGTGGGATTGTTACCAACATAGAGAAGGCATCATGTGGACAAATAGCAAAAGGCTTTATTAAAAAACTGTGGTGTCAGTTGGGTACCACAGAAAATAGGGTCCATTGGCCCTTGGTCTCTGTTGCCTCCCTCTGGATCCCATTTCCCTAGTAGACCTTCCTTGTCTTGTCTCAGTGGAAGAGGAGGCACTTAGTCCTGATGCAATTGGATGTGCCAGAGTGGAATGGTACCAGATGCGGGGGGTACAGGGAAAGAGGGTGGGAGGGTGGGATTAGAAGGGGGAAGGGAGGGGGTTGCAATTGGAATGTAAAATAAAGAAATAAATTAATTTTAAAAAGAAAGAGACAGAGGGTTTCTCAAGAAAGAAAAACAGTCAGGTGCCTAGGTGGGAAAGGAGCACTCAAACCTGTTGGCTGGGAATTTTCTCAGTTTTCATTTTGGAAGACTTGTGTGCCAAGAAACTCTTCCATCCCAGCCAAATTGGGATGACAGTTTTCCTAATAGGTCCAATGGGACATGATAATGTCATGAAATAGTAGGTGGTCTAAACTAGAAGCCTTCTTTTCAATGAAAATGCAGGAAACTTAGGGAGAGAGAAATGTGATTCGGAACATGGCCAGAGTTTTTGATGCTAATATTGAGGTATATAAAACTAGTCCATATTCAAAATGGGAATAAAAAAAATCATTTAAAAAGAGTATCTGAAATCCTTAAGAAATTTTTGTTCAGGGCTTTTGAAATGGCTCATCAGTTAAGGGTGTTTGCTGCTCATCCAGAGGACCCATGTTTGGTTCCCAGCACCCATGCTGTACAAATCACAAACCTAGCTCCCTGGGATCATAAGCCTTCCTTCTAATGGACTCTATGGGAGCCTTCATTCATGTGAATACATCCACAAATGGATGCACACAATTTAATAATAATAATAATAATAGTAATAATAGTAAATAATAATATAAAATAAGAGAAATTTTTGGTGAAAACTCAACATACACATTCATCTATATTTCCAATGATCAGAACAAACCTATCTCAGTACTCTATTGAGGAACAAACCTATCTCAATTCTCTATTGCTAAGCTACTCTCCCAGCCCCTAGGTAAGCCAGGCTGGTCTAGATTTTGTCTTCTTCCTGTCTCTATCTCCAAAGTACTGAGATTATAAGCATATAGCAACACTGTTTAATAAATATTTATCTATCACTTATTCTTGACTATAAACTCTTCTGTATATTGGCAATGCATCAATAAATAACAGAAACAGGTTTTGTTTTGACTGTGTTTAGGTTCTTTTGGTGGGATACAGGAAACCAGTAATTATAGTGTAATACTTCAAGGTAATATATAAATGAATTAAAAATGCAAATAGATGTGTAAAAACAACGAGTTTTAAAGAATTTGTGTGTGTGTGTGTGTGTGTGTGTACATGTACATACACGGGCACATGCAAGTACAGGGTCAACAGATATGAAAGGAGGGCAGCAGATTGCCATTCAAGATCTGCTTCCCCACAGCACCATCATCCCATAAGACCATGACCAGGAGGGTCCTGAGAGGGGAAGGGTGGACACAGAAAGGACGGGGGTGGGGGGGGGGGTGTGTGAGTGCTATGACAACAGACTCTCAGGAGACAGGCTTCAGTGAGACAGTTCATTTAATTGGGGGAACAAAGGCTACTTAGACCTTTGGGGGATAGGTAGAGGCTTTTGGGGTGAGTGTATACCATTGGCTGGGGTCAGGG
Organism: Lophiomys imhausi; assembly: GCA_907164525.1. Lineage (NCBI taxonomy): Eukaryota > Metazoa > Chordata > Mammalia > Rodentia > Muridae > Lophiomys > Lophiomys imhausi. The sequence goes on along the minus strand of CAJQZJ010004796.1, from coordinate 778,066 downwards.
CACTGGGGATGCCTCATTTGCATAAGGAGGAATTCCAGGTACTGCCAGATATGACCTTATAAGGAGAAAGGAAGTTTAATCTGGCTACTAGGCTACATGACCAACTCCTGGAGACAAGGGTGAGGGGCTACATGCACTGAGGTGTTTAGGCCCAGGGCAGGGGAGGATCTGGTTTTTGGGGTTTGCACATGCCTGAACCCCACTCTTACTCTGCTCTGCCCCAACTGGTCCCAGAACCCACACCAGATAACTTGGTACTGGAATTACAGGCAACTCTGAGACTGTTAATGAAGGTGGTATGAACTTGGGTCCTCTGTAAGAACAGAACAGGACACTGACTGATCAATGAGTCCCAGAGACGCTCCTGTCTCAACCTTCCCAGCCTTGTGATGATTGGCAGGCAGTGCCCCTCTGAGCTTTTTGTGTAGGTGTTGGGAGTGTAACTCAGATCCCTATGCTTCTGGACCAAGGATGGTACTGAGTGAGCCATGTTCTCTGTTCATGCATTAACTTCTGATATGTGCCTGTGTCTTCTCAGCTATCCCTTTACATTTGGTTGTCCTTAGGTTTATTTGCTGTGGTTAACTGACTATGTGTCAGAATAAGTAAGGTCATTATTACTGAATTTTATTCTTCCGATTCTCTCATGACCCTGAGATATGGACTTTGATCCATTTAAAACTTAGGAACTTTCCTAGGGCAAATACATATTCAATGTCTCATTTGCCTCCATATATTCAATAGTTAACATCACTCGGGGTCACATAATAGTCAAAACCTCTTCTGCAAAGTTCTCCAAAGTTTTTCTAGCACCCACATGGTGGCCCCCAAACTGGAATTCCAGCTCCGGTGGTCTAACTCTGCCTTCTGACCTCAGTGGGTATTTCATTCTTGTGGCGCTCATGACTATACGTAGGCAAAACACTCATGTGCAGATATTAAAAATAAATACAACTTTAAAAAAAGTTCAACTCAAAAGATTAATAGACATATCAAAATCTATAAAAGGATATTTGTCAAATAAACAAAGTGTCCTCCAACTTAGCAATGATGAGGAGTTAGCAATGATGAGGAGTGAATATATAAACACCTCCTTATTCAGAGTGGAAGGAAATGAGAATGCTCTGTTGCTACCAGGAGCAAAGCAAGGTGCCCATGATGTCACCAGTGATAGAGAATATCATCTCCCAAGTCAGTGGTTAACGTTAAGGTTGTCTCTAAGCAACCTTAATGAAGCTGCACTAGGATGTGAATTGTGGCATGTAACTTTGTAAGAACATGCAACCTCTAAAGAGAATTGCAGACAGGAGTCTGGCTCCATTGTGACTCATCATAAAATTCCTTCTCTACATTCAATCAAGGATATGGTTTTGCTTTGCCACCTCAGAGAGGCACCAGAGCTCATTCTCACAGGCCCTTTCTGTGATTAGAGACTGTCAGGCCACCTCCGAAACAGCAATTTGTGGGCTCCTGATTTATGCAGTAATGACCTTGGCTTACACAACCCAAACAGAATGTGCCCCAACTCATGAAGTCAAGGCAGTGTGATAAACAGAGACTGTGCCAACTGGACGTTTTGACAGCTCCAGCATACAAAGTATGTGGGAGCAGAGAGCATGCATATCTCTAGCTGCGTTTTGGTGTGGACAAAACTCAGGGCCTGGGTGAGAGGTATGTCAAAGAATCATTAACTTCCCAGTGGTAATATCTGATGTTGCATAGTTACTATCCACTGAACGCCTGAAAAGACTCCAAAGTTAACTTAATACAGAAAGACTGGCCAACATCATGGAAACAAAGCAGGTAAAAGCTGCTTGATGAAGGCGCTGCATAAAACATTTTTATTCTGTTCTTGTAGCGATACCCTCTGGTTTCCACTACAGGGTTTCTTCCACAGTCCTGTCCACTTAGTTATAACTGCCTAAAAGTATGCAGACCTTCCTTCCAGACTGGATCAATATTACAATATGAAGTGCTATACCTCTGAATTTTGTCTGGTATCAGCTCACCTGAAGGCTTTAAGATTCAGTTGGATAGCTTTCTGGAGTTTCAAGAATAAAGATAAATATTTTTAACATCCTTAAATATATTTCTCTGTGTGTGTATCTGTGTACACATGTATAGAGTTTGTGCTTTTGCACATGTGTTGATTGTCTGTAGGAACATGCATGTAGAGACTAGAATTCACAGATGTCATTCCTCAGAGACCATCCACCTTGTATTTGAGACCTGATCTTTCATTGGCTTGATGTTCACTTGGTGTTATTTTTCTAGATGGGCCTGCCAGTTATCAGCAAAGATTCAGCTCTCTCTGTCTCATAAGTGCTAGAACTCCATCACACCTAGCTTCTTCACACTGACTCTGAAGATCAAACACGGGGTTGTGGTGGTGAAATATGACAAACATGTTACTGACAGAGCTATCTTCATGGCCCCATACTTCTAGAAAAGAAAATCCACTATGGCCTGCAATTCTAAACTGCATATCCATTCTCTGAAGCCATACACACAGGAGAGAGGGGAGAGTGAGCTCCTGAGCTTTAACAGTTTAGCAAATGAGTGTTATGCAAATGTGGCCATGCTACTAATTTATACCTGAATTTTTTTGCATAAGCCTTTACATTACTGTTGAGTGGTCATAGCTAATGAATGATCTAGGAGTATGTTGTATTTAGTATATCACGCATACAAAATGCTCAATAAAAGCATAAATAAATTAGCTTGTTTTTCTTACTGTGCTGAATTCCTGGGAAAGCAATGTGGCTGCAAATTACTAAGTACCATCATTCATAAAACCAAGATGCGGCTGAGATGTGCACACACTTCAATAGTGCAGGTGCTGTTGTGATCCCCCTCAGCCACTTCTGACTCTGATTCATAGTCTTGTTTTCAGTGGCTGGAACCACTGATTATTTTGCTTGAGATGGTAATATTAGGAGAGTGTCGCAACGTCAAAAACCAATCAAACCATCAGCCTTTCTTTTTTTTTTAATTTTTTAAAATACTTTATTTTTTTTTCTTCAAGTTATATCTCAGTAACAAACCCCTCCCTATTCCCCCTTCCTATCCTGCCCTTCCACCCTCTTCCCCCCAGAAGTTTACCCTTTCAGTCCAACAGCTGGTTCCTTCTCTTATAACAGTAAGTATTATACAAAACAATAGATATAAATATGCCACATTTATGAGAGTAAATTGGCCCAGTATACCTTCCCAATGTCCAGTTTACACATATTTGGCCCCTGACTTTAACATTCTACTATCTAACCAACTCCATGAGTTTAAAGGTCTATATGTGACTCAACATTCATACTATCTTGCAACACACTTTCAAATACTATTGGTGTTTAGAAAATTGTTGAGGAGTATAAAATGAAGAACAGATGAAGATGGAGACAGATCCACTTTTGATACTTCACGGCTAGTGCTGGCTAAGAGTTATTGGGCAGACACCCTGATGCTTTGCACATTGTCCCCTGTGGTCCAGTATGATTTTATTTTTAGACATTTAAAACTTGGATTGTGGACCTAAGCCATTCACATAGCTTCATACAAGAAATATGAAGTTGGAAACTCTGGCTATGTACCTTGGTTCTTTTAAGCCTTTTGATTCTCAGTTTTCTGTCTTTGTGGCAGCATTTTAAAGATGGTATTACATCTCAGGGGCCTAATTTATACTAATATTGGCTTGTGATGGATAAAACAAATGTGAGATCTTGTAATAAATAAGTAGCAGCACTTCGCACGAACCAACACAAAGAGACATGAATATAAAATACAGTGTGGTCAGAAATAAAGGACCATGACTGAGGAAAGGAAAGATATGCCATGGAGGGTTCGGGAATATGACTTAGCAAATGGCCCAGACCAAAAAGTACTTTAAAAAGAGAACTCTGCTCATGGAAGTAATTTCTGACTTGGGGTTTGAGTGTCTAAAGAGCTGACATTCATTTTCAAGGCCGCATACTGGATCATGCAAAGTAACCCTGTTACTTACTATGACAACACTTGTATAATATTTAACAAACAGATGCATATCTTTTATATTTTCATAACTTTTATTTATTTATTGTTTGAAAACTTCATGCATGTACACAACACATTCTGCTCATACACACCCCATTGTCTCCTATCCCTCCCAACCTTTCTTAAATTATTTATATATTTATTTAATCACTGAGTCCAATTCATGCTGCTCATATATACACTTGTGTTCAGTCATCTGAACACCTACCAGGAGTCACATTCTTGAAGAAAAAGTAACTTTCCATCCACCAGCAGACAACTGCTAATAGCTTCTCGGTTAGAGGTGGGATATCAAGAAGCCCTCTCCATCTATGCTGGAATTTTGACTGGCGTGGTCTTGTACAGGTCTTGCACAGATGCTTCAAGTAAATGTGTGCAACAGCCATGCCATGTTCATAAGATAACATTTCACAGCACTCCTTCTTATCTTCTATATCCTAAATTCATTCTGCACCCTTTCCTGTGATGGTCCTGGAGCCCGAGAGGAGATTGATATAGATACCCCATTTTAAGACGGAACACTCATAGTTGATTATTCATCTCTGCATTAACTAATAACCAACATAATAAGAAGCTTCCCTGAATGAGATTGAAAGCAACAAAAATATATAAGCATAATCATAATCATTTGGAAGGCACCCTGACAACATACCCATTTAGCAAAACAATATCAATAGGTCCTCCCCCTAGGACCTGACTTCCCTAGGCCCAGGTTTTGATAATGATACAGCACTAGACATGAATTCACTCCTGTGTAGCAGAACTCAGGTCTAATCAAGAGAATGGTTAGTTATCCCTATAAATAGTCTTGCTACAATTACACCAGTAAGTACATGTTGCTAGGCAGCCTGGCACTGAAGCATGCAGGCTTAGTGATAATAACAATAAGTGGTGTGCGTGCATTGTTACAGTTTTAGTGATATTGTATTTGAAAATAAGTAGAAATGTAGACCGAGGTTATAAACCACTATCATCAATGATCATTAAATAAATTAAGCTTTATCCTATTGACAAAAGGGAGTGCTCTAAAAACAACCCTTCCTGAGAAGCTGAAACATACATATCCCTTTCAGTGGACTGTATTAGGAACTCATAATAATTTGAAATAGAGCCATGAAATTTATTCAGTCCTTTTCTCTCTTCCTGTCTTGGGATGACCATATGTGCTTTCATTAGGGAACTAAGCATCTTTATAGTGTTGAAGGTGGAGGTGAAGTGAAGTGCCTGAATTACTGCTACAATCCTCTTATGTGGATTTATTTTATTCATTGAAAGTATGCTTTCTGTGTATGTGTATACATACATACACACATATGTGTATACGTACATATGTACATAAGTACATTCATACATACTTACATGTGTGTAGCTGGATTTCATAATAGGATTACTTGCATCCTTGAGCAGTTCTGCATCTCCAGCTCGCCCACCTGCCATACACAGGTCTTTTACAGTGTTGGGGAGCTGCCTTCCTCTATGTGCACAGCTTTCTTTAGTGAGATCATCATAAAATTCTGCCATCATCAGTTTCCTGGGATCTGTACCGACACTTGGGCTTTTTCCCCAGCTTCATGCAATGGCCTTTCACCGCCTCTTGGCAAGAAGTCCAACCCTGCAAGTCTGGCCTAGTCAGCTCTTTGGAATCTTGGTTTAAAACTCCATGACCACCTCATTCTTATACCTCTCATGCCTGTCCTCCCTACACCACAGAGGCAGAGACTTTAATGTACTTCTGGTTCTGATCCCAAGAAAACACTTCCCTAGATGCATTCTTTATTTTTGCTTTCTTCTTTAAAAAAATGTAATCTCACAACTTGGAGCCTTTTATGGTGGGCGGGTGGGGTGGGTCAACTATTGACCTAATGCTGAGAACTAGTTTCCTCCTAAATCATGCAAATCTCCCACTGTTTCTTCTAGTAGATATAGTGTGACCGGCCTTATGTTAAGGTCTTTAATCCACTTGGACTTAAGTTTTGTACAAGGTGATAAGTATGGGTCTAACTTCATTCTTTTACAAGTGGACATCCAGTTGGACCAGCACCATTTGTTGAAGATGCTGTCCTTCCTCCATTGTGCCGTTTTGGCTTCTTTGTCAAAAATTAGGTGGCCATAAGTGTGTGAGTCTATTTCTGGACCTTCAATCCAATTCCATTGATCTACTGGTCTGTTTCTATACCAGTACCATGCTGTTTTTACTTGCTCTGTAGTACAGCTAGAAATCTGGGATGGTGATACCTCCAGATGTTTTTTTTATTGTAAACGATTGATTTAGCTATTCTGGGCTTTTTGTTGTTCCATATGAAATTGAGAATAGCTCTTTCCAAGTCTATAAAGAATTGTGTTGGTATTTTGATAGGAATTGCATTGAATCTATATATTGCTTTTGGCAGGATGACCATTTTTAATTTGTTGATCCTACCTATCCATGAGCATGGGAGATCTTTCCATCTTCTAAAGACCTCTTCCATTTCTTTCTTCAAGGACTTGAAGTTCTTGTAGTATAGGTCCTTTACTTGCTTGGTTAGAGTTACCCCCAGGTATTTTATGTTGTTTGTGGCTATTGGGAAGGGGGTTGTTTCCCTTATTTCTTTCTCAGCCCATTTGTTTGTTGTATAAAGAAGGGCTTCTGATTTTTTTGAATTAATTTTGTATTCAGCCACCTTGCTGAAGGAGTTTATCAGCTGTAAGATTTCTCTGGTGGAATTTTTGGGGTCGCTTATGTATACTATCATATCGTCTGCAAATAGGGATAATTTGACTTCTTTGTTTCCGATGTTTATCCCTTTGATCTCCTTTAGTTGTCTTATTGCTCTAGCAAGAACTTCAAGTACTATATTGAAGAGATATGGTGAAAGTGGACATCCTTGTCTTGTCCCTGAGTTTAGAGGAAATGCCTCAATTTTCTCTCCATTTAATTTGATGTTTGCCACTGGCCTGCTGTATATTGCCTTTATTATTTCTAGGTACGGTCCTTGTATGCCCATTCTCTCCAGAACTTTTAGCATGAAGGGGTGTTGGATTTTGTCAAATGCTTTTTCTGCATCTAGCGAGTTTATCATGTGGTTGTTTTCCTTCATCTTATTTATATGGTGAATTACTTTGATAGACTTTCGTATGTTGAACCATACCTGCAAACCCTCGAACTCATTGGCACAGTTGACAACTTCCTGAACAGAACACCAACAGCTCAGGACCTGAGATCAACAATCAATAAATGGGACCTCATGAAACTGAAAAGCTTCTGTAAGGCAAAAGACACTGTCATTCGAACAAAATGGCAGCCTACAGACTGGGAGAAAATCTTCACCAACCCCACATCTGACAGAGGGCTAATATCCAAAATCTACAAAGAACTCAAGAAATTAAATGCCAAGAAAACAAATAATCCAATCAAAAAATGGGGGATGGAGCTAAATAGAGAATTCACAAAGGAGGAATCCCTAATGGCTGAGAGACACTTGAAGAAATGCTTAACATCCTTAATCATCAGAGAAATGCAACTCAAGAGGACTCTGAGATTCCATCTCACACCTGTCAGAATGGCTAAGATAAAGAGCTCAAATGACAGCACATGCTGGTGAGGGTGTGGAGAAAGGGGAACCCTACTCCGTTGCTGGTGGGAGTGCAGGCTTGTGCAACCACTATGGAGGTCAGTCTGGTAATATCTTAGAAAACTTGGAATAGCTTTGCCTCAGGACCCAGCCATACCACTTCTGGGTATACACCCAAATGTTTCCTCACAGAATCATAAGGAAGTTTCCTCATCTGTGTTCAGAGCAGTCTTATTTGTAATAGCTAGAAACTGGAAACAACCCGGATGTCCCTCAACTGAAGAATGGGTTAAAAAACTGTGTTACATCTACACAATGGAATATTATTCAGCTATCAGGAGTAATGAAATTATGCATTTTGCAGCCAAATGGATGGAACTAGAAAAGCTCATCCTGAGTGAGCTAACCCAGACTCAGAAGGATGAATATGGCATCTATTCACTTATAGTAGGATTTTAGCTATATAGTAGAGGATATCGATACTACAACCAACGCACCTAAGGGAACATGGACATAGACTTTTTATTTTTTTATTCTTTTATTTTTGTTTTTTTATGTGTTTGTCAGCTTATTTGTTTGTTTGGTTTTTTAGTTCTCTCTCGCTGGCAATGAGACACTTTTCACCGGTGATACTGCCTTGTAGACCCCCATTGTATGAGGAGGCTCCTGGCCCTCATATGACCTATGAACTGTGGTGAGGGACTGATATATAGGGACATCCCACTCCAGAGAAGCAGGATGGAAGGATCAGGGGATAAAGAAAAAAAAATGAAATGTGAAGTTTCGGCCTTTGGCTACTAATTGTCATAAACTGTTTAGGATAATTAAAAAATGTAAACTAATAGTCATGCAAGCCTGTCATTTTATTAGGTGCTATGACAGTCTACTATAGTTATTTGCTGAGCTAATCAGAAATCAAGTTGCAAAGAGACAAGCAATATTTGCTTACCCTAATATAAGAGATAGATAGGGCCTCTTCAAAAACCTCAAGAGATCTGCAGAATATGGCATTCAAAGATGTTCGCTTAACTTTAGATTTTTAGATATCGAGACATGTCAACTGCTGACAGCACCCCCTATTCTACTCCAAGTAGAAGATGAGCATCGAAGAATCTCTAGTGGGAGATGACTGAATTAGTGGCAAGCCTATCTTTTGGCAGAAAAAAAAAAAAAAACCCTTGCTCCAACTGTAGACAGAATGCTGTCCAAAAAAGACAAAAATTGGAAGCAGGTAACTTGACAACCTAGCTCTGCCAAGACAGGGTAGGCAAGTCCTTCATAATTCCTGCTCTACAATCAATGTCTGTCAGAGAAACAGGGCCAAATGACTGAAGATCGATGCTGTAATATATGGAGAGAAAATGGGAACTGTCCTGGCAGCCACTGGTATGTCATTTCTTAGTTTTGGAAGATGCAGGCCCTGCACTTCCTATATAATCAGACATATTTATCCCTCTCAGGTCTCTGAGGTGGTTGAAGAATAGATAGCTAGAGTCTCACAGTTAAATTTTGAGTTGTTTAGGAATCAAGAGAGTGCCCTGGATCGAAGAAGATGTTTCTAAAATTGTGATGCAAGTTAGTATGAAAAATGAGTTAGATATAGAACTTTAAACTCATGGAGATGGTTAGATTGTAGAACATTAAAGTCAGGTGCCAAACACATATGGACTGGACAATGGGAACGTATGCTAAGCCATATAACTCTTATAATTGTGGCCTAATTACCTCTGTTGTTGTGAATTATATTTATTATTATAAGAGAAAGAGCCATTTATTGAACTGAAATGGGGAGCTGTTGGGGGGAAAAGATATACCTTAAACTTAAAAAAAAAAGGATGGGATGGGTGGGTTGAGGCCGAAGAGGGTGGGAGGATGGGACTGGAGGGGGGAATAGGGAGGGGATTGCGATTGAGATGTAACTTGAAGAAAAAAATAATTAATTTTAAAAAATTGCAAAGAAAAATCATGCATATCTCTTTAACAAACACAGTGGCTTTCTTTGCTCCTTTATTGCCTTTAACAAATTACACCTTTTGAAAATCATTCATTTTTCTGTTACTGTATATCTGAATAAGAGCACTGAGATAAAGCCTGCGCAGAAGCTACTCTTCTACTGAAGAAATACGTGTTTTTTGTTTAGTTGTTGCTCTCCCAAATTCTCAGTACAAGGACAGGATAAAACCTGATTCTTTGACAGAATATATCATGAATAACCTAGCCTAATTCCTGAAGATTCCTCCTTCTCCTCTGAAACCTCATGTGCCCAGCCTTTACTGTCCACATTCCTTGTGGCACTGTAAATTTCCATATCCTACTAAAATGGCTTATTAATCTCTGCCCCTTGAATACTACAGTTTTTCCTCTCACAGCTTCAAACTCAACATTCTACGTACAAACGGGCTCCAAAGCCCGTGTACCACAAGGTCAGCCCATTTTCTTGGTACCAATTCTCTCTCTCTCTTTCTCTCTCTCTTTCTTACTGTTGTGATGAGATACTTTACAAGAATGAGTTAGAGAATGGAAGATGTCTTTTGATTCACAATTGGAGAGTGCAGTCAATCATGGTGATGAATTCATGATGCCAAGAGCCTGAAGCAGATCATATAGTTTTGAAGCAGAGATGAATTCTGGTGCTTGGCTTGCTTTCTTGTATTTGCTTTGCCTAGGACATTAGCTCGTGAGATAATGAGCCACCCATTCTCAAGGTGAGTCTTTTTACCTCAGTGAAGTTTTCTGGTAATACTGTCATTAGATGTAACAAGAGTATGTTTTCATAGTGTCTCAGTGAAGTTGATGATGAATATTAACCAGAGCACCTGAGAAGCTCTTGCCCCCTTATATTGTTGAAAAATAAAATACCATCAAACAATAAAGTTTTATTATATTAAAAACCCTGGTACTGAGCTATAGATTTTAATCTTTGCATCAGTATAAAGAGGGACCAGTCTTCTCTATATCTTATTAGTGTTAGTTGCTAGGAGCTAATAGGTATGTGTTAACATTAACCATTGAAGAAAATATTAATTTATGTTCCCTCTTTGTTCCAAAACAAAACAAAACAAAAGATCCGGACTGCTAATTACTCAGTGATCTTTCAGAAACTCGGCCCCTTTCTAAGTGGAGAAGAGCTATAATGACTATTTTTTTAAGCTTCAGCTAACATTCATTTAAATATTTTATTATCTATATATCTACAGAAGAACAAAACAGAAATATTTTAGATTGTTTACATCTATTTTACAAAGACTGGTATGCTACTATGAATTACCAGTGTTTATTTTATATTTGTCATTATAGGGCCATCAGGATATGGGCTATTATTAGTTGATTTTTTAATTATACCTAATTCTAATGTGCTTCCTCATCAATCTCCCTTGTTTTCTTCTGAACTTCTTGAGATTGGATAATCGGCCCATTATAATTGTCTAAAACTGTGTTCACTGAGGAAGCAGAAGTCTGAAGCCAGAGAGAAAAATTCTAAAAAATGGCAACATGGCTTTAAAATTCCAGAACTTCACAGAAGGGAACAAAAAAAATTAATAAAAGACATTGGGTGATACATAAACCTATCAAATTGTTGCTATTTTTTTTGAGTTAAGATTTTCCCTAACAATTTTTTTCAATATACTTCTATTATCACATAGTTTGAGAAAAGCTAGTAAAAGACAAAATAAATAGCATTTGAGAGAGAAATCAGAAGACTCCCTTTTCAGTGAGGTATGTGAGATTCTTGGTGGTAGGAGTTGTTAATGTTGAATACAGTGTGGATTTTTTTAGAATTACTAAGATGAGGCTAGAATTGCCAACAGTGTTGTTAAGTCAGTAGGATTCATCTGTAACTTTTACCATGAAATGATATATATATAAAATGCAAGCTGTATTAGTACCAACAGGTAATTAAAGGTTATTATAGTACTTGTGTGATCTGCTCTTAACAGAGCTGAATAGCCATCATGGAGAAATGGTGCTATTGGGACAGGGAGACCATTCAGGGCATAAAGTGGTTGTCATTCAAATATGAGAACCTACGTTTGGTTCCTGAGAACCCATATAAAATCCACGCAAGTTTCCATGATCCTAGCCCCCAGGAAGTAGACTGGAAGATCCCAGGGCTCACAAGTCATCCAATCTACCTAGTTAATGAGCTCCAGGCTTAATGAGACATCCTCAAACAATAGATAGAGACTGATGAGGAAGACCCATGACATTGATTTCTGACTGCTACATGCACACACACACGCACTCACGCACGCACGCACGCGCGCGCACACACACACACACACACGCACGCACGCACGCACGCACGCACGCACGCGCACACACACACGTAGAGCCCACACACAAATGCACACATACTGAGAAATGATGCTCTTAATTTTCCTTTACTCAAAACCTTACTACAATAATGAGTGCAATAATTCTGCTACAGGGCTGAATGTCAAGTGGGGAAGCAAGAAAAGGTTCATTTCTAAAGTGGTTTTAAGAGGAAGTAAATTTTCAAAGTGCAAAGAGTGACTGTTTGGTAAACAGTGGAGATAGTTTGTTGGAGAACTAGTTTGACAGGATGCAGTGACTCAGTAGAATTCTTTTCAGGGAAAAAGGCAAGTAACACACACACACACAACACACACACACTCACACACATACTTGGACACACACTGTTATAAACACACCACACACACACAGAACACATACTGAAAACAACCACATGGAAAATGTCATCTAAGCAAATCACACACAAAGCCTCAGATGGATGCCACAACTACATCACATTCTATCTCCAACATAACCCAGAAGTCAATGCAAATAATATGTACTTATTATTTGACATTTTGTTCTTGCACACTCACAACATGTGTGTCACGTATGTTCTTCTCAGAGCCTCCAGGAAAAAAATACTATAATTCTAATAAATAAAAATATGTCTTTTTATATAACCCATTTACTATAAAGAATATTATGAAATTAAATATGTATTATCTTTTTATCAGTCAAGTATCCATCCCATAGGCCAAAGATCCTTGGTAGATATGTGCAGATGGGATATACTTGAACATAGTAATTTTCTTCCTTAGTAGACAATTTAAATCATGTGGTTTCAAAACCCTGGAACCTAAGTTGAAATTACTGAGCGATTATAAATAGGAATCTATTGACTGTGCTTAGAAATGCTTCATGCCAAAATGGCTCACCAAAATGCGACAGTATGTGGCCAGAGAAAATGACAATTTTTATACTATGAATCACATAATCCCTGCATTGAACTGTTCTACCTGAAAATATATATGACTTAACATCAAATTTTTGAAGCCTATTAATTAATTTTACTACTTATTTACTGGAATAAAATCACAATTTTAATGGCATTCATTCTTTATTTAAAAAGTGTAGTGGACACCACTAAATATCACAACAGTGGAGAGATATATTATATATATATCATATAAACATATGTAACATATTTATTCAGAATGACTGTTTAATACAAACACTAAGGTCTTAGCATGGTAATATAAATCATTATATTCAATTTATTCAAAAATTTTACCGTAATTCTTATTAAAAAATATTAAAGAAAAAGTACTTGTTCCCATCAAATCATAGAAGGGAGGAATGCTGTGTCCAAACATTTCATGTAGTTTTTATCATTTTTGTTTTTATGTGTGAGGAATAGAGCTGCACATAAATGCAAAATGAGAGGTGAAGACATAGCCTCCTGATATAGCCAGTACATATTTTCCATAGTCCTAGTTGTAAAATATGATAATAAGTTATTAATCAATCTTTGTTTATCTTAGTAGGAGAAATGTTCTCTGTAGAATTTCTTTTGGACCTCATAGAAAAACCCTTCCAAACCTTCCTTAGGAAAGCTGTACATGCGATTAACAACCAACGGTTGTAGAGTTTCCTCCTTGGCCATGTCAAAATTCCCCTTGGCTTTGGAGAGCATGAAGTCTTCAGAGAGGGTGTCAACAGTGATTTATTACAAAACTGACTTAATTCTCCCTCGATTTAAAGGCCTTGCCTACGAATAATCACTTTCTTTGCCCCCCACCAAGGTAGCTGCTTAGTCCGTGATTCTCAAGACAGCTCCAACCAGACACTCAGCCATGCTGAGATTTCAAATGTTTACTTTGGAAATTTTTGTCTCAGGGGTTGCCTGCATGAGGCCTAATTAGTCAAATATGGTTCTCACCCAAGAAAATTTCAGTGTGAAAAAGGCAAGTGTGTGTGTGGTGTGCCTGAGCATGCTCTGTAAAGATCATTAGTGCAAATGTCACTTACAAACAGAGAGAACTCAGGTATTCAGCCATTTGTAACTTGTAGCATCTGAGGACCTCTTGCGCTTACTGGTTGGTTGGGCTTTTGCTTGAAGGCTCATAAATTGAATTTAGAGAACCTGGACATTGTTCTGAAATCACCCCATGTTCTAGTTTGATTCTGTTTCTGTAATAAACACCAAGGCTCAAACAACTTGAGGGAGTAAGGAGTATGGTAGTTTACACATCCAGGGCATAATCTGTAATTGAGGTGATTGGAACTCAAGCAAGACAGAACTGAAGTAAACATGGTGAAGGAATGCTGCTTACTCACACTCTGGCCCATGCTCAGTTAGCTTTTCTTACACAGCCCTGGACCCTCCTGAGTGGGATGGTGCCTCCCAACAGTGGCCTTGGCTCTCTCACATCAAGATAATCTCTTACAAACGTGTCCAAAGGCCAATACAGTCTGTACAGTTCCTCAGTTCCCTCTTCCCACGTGAATCTAGGTTCTGTCAAGTTTACAATAAAATCTAATCAGCTCAGCTCACTTCAGATAAAAGAGGAAAAGCACACCCAAAACGCAATATGTGCCAGTGGTGTCCACTCAGTATCAGGAGCTATCTCATCTCCCGTCTGATCTATCTATACACTATTACGATTTATGTAGGCACCAGTGTTTTAGCATCAACTGACTGCTTCATTCCATAAGGAAGCTAATAATTTTAGGAGCAGTGCTGTTGCTGTATTATTAAGCTGTATGGCTAGTGGTATTGTAAGTTTATTTTTTTTTTCAATTTTGTCTTTAAAATAGTGCTTTTTCACTCTTGGAGCTATGAAACACTTGGATCAGGTCATGCAGAACTGTCTGTGGGGAGTGTGCTTTGAACACAAGTACTTAGCAGCATCTGGTGTCTAGTCAGCAGACAGCAACAGGCTACTTAGGTGCCTTTATGAAGACCACAGATGTCCCTGGCCATGGCCAAATGACACCTGTAGGGCGAAGATTATACTTAGTGGAAAACAGCTCAGGTAAGGTAACATTAGCTATGCCAAGTTTGTTACTGAAATGAAATATGAAATGTGGAGCATTAGGCTAGGATGATAGTTCTATGTTGAAATTCAGGATCACTTGTTAGACTAAAGATGGGTCTTGCTTAAGAAGTGTAATGAAGAATCGACAATGAGGAAAACACTATCATGAACAGCTAAACCCTAATATGAATGTGCAGACATGTAGAGTCAAACTGCTGTTGGGTTTTGATACTCCCAAACATAAAGCCTTAAATGATTTTTCATTACTGGGACCTGAATATCCAACTTTGGAAGAAGTTCATAATTAGAAAACTGATTTTTTTTTCTTTGTCTTATACATGTGTAAGAAAGACCATTGAAATGCCTTCCATAACAAGAGTCCAATGGAAGGACTTTATCAAACTCTCTGTCACATGGGCCATTGGCAAGCTGACCCCAGGCCTTGCAAATGAAAATGAGTGGGCAAGCAGGATATACAATATCCATGCTGTCTAGGCCCCGCCTACTCAGATGTCTTTCTGTGTCTTCAGTATCAATCTAGCTGCTTTTATTTCTGAGGTTAAATATCTGCTCTTTTAGGGATGGTTTCATTCATAAAGTTAAATTCACTTTTGTTAATAGCTTCATTGTCTGGAGGAAGATATGGTATCTTACTCAAATCATCTTTTCAATAGTTACAGATGGTGAGAGTCATCATTTCTTTCCATATCAGTCACTTCTACAACAATACTGATGCTAATAGCCGTAGACTTTGTCTCTTAACACGTTTTGCCCTTTGATGATGATTGAACATGTCCCTCTCTTAAAGGCATCACCAGGAAGGCAATGAAACACCCACCACATATCCCCAACAAAATAAGAAGCTAGCAGCAAATAACATTTTAATTTTAATTTTTTGTTTTTAAATGAGGACAGTGAAGGTTGGACATTAAACTAAAGTTTGTAGGGACATTCTTTGTTCCAAAGAAAACAAAAAAGTTATGATTCAAAAGATAAACACATTCCTCTGACACTGTTGTATTCCTAGCATATAGTTGGTGGCATGTAGCTATTCAGGTCAAAGAAAAAATGAAAGTTTTGGTGAACACGCACTCTTAGGATTCCTGCATGAGAGAACATGGCTAATTTGTGATGACTTGAATGATTATGCTTCAGTCAAATGTGTTTTGTTACACATGATAGGAAGCACTCACTACAGGCTAACGTGATGGAAATATGAAAGGTAATTCCACATAAACAAAGACAAGCACCAGGAGAGGCAGTACATACAGCAGGTTCTCCTTCTGTGTGCCCAGAAGGACCTTGGTGCATGAAACGTTGTTTTGATTTTGTAGATCTGTCCCTGCACCCCTCCCTGCCCCAGGAAGATGATCTGTATGCATGTTCTTATATGACTTTCATACTCTCTGGGATCTGGTTGGATTTAACCAGTAGGGAGTCCGTGTCTAAAGTAAGCTAAAGAAGAGAGTAAAACTGGGCTATTGGATACCCCATCTGCAGGTTCTCCCTAGTTAATTACTTGGCTAAAGATCAAGTAAAGATGGTGTGCAATTGAAGGTTTTGGAACCATTACTCTAATATGTTTGGTTAGAATCCTAAATGTCATGGTAGCTTGAAGATTTCACCACTGTCAAAATCTACTATGGCCATTTCCATAAACTGATGTAGTTCCTAACTGTTTTCTAAATACTTATCCTTATGACCATAGGTAAGTATAACTCATTCCTGATCAGAGAAGCTTCTTTTGGCAGACTATTAAAGAGATTCACAACTTACTGAAATAAGGAGAATAAATAATCATAAGGTATCCAATCCCAATTAATACATCTACAACACAACTCCTGTGCTTAAGGATTATGGAAAATTATATATATATCACACACACACACACACACACACACACACACACACACACACACACAAATGGAGTGGAAAGATGGCAAGAGCCAGAGGACCAGGACACCAGATAATAGACAGTGTCTTGTAGACATGACAGGGAAGCTGCACCCACAGAATATCAACAATATGGTTGCCTAAACAAGAACTGAATAATGACATTTAGTGACATAATATTGTGGATAGGAAAAGCTCACAAGACTCCACTCCTAGATGAAGAGTAGCAGGCAATCAAGTACTGCTGACTTGGAGACAATCCGTTTTCTCCAGGGTTACAGTCTCTGATGGATTATCCAATCTGAAATGATGAGCCCTAAATGCATGTACATATGAGCAATGCTGACAGAATAAGTTGTAAATATGTTTGCAAACACATGTGACAGTAATAAAGAAGTATTTGAGAGACCGTTGGAATAGATAAGAGAGGAGCTGAAGGAAGAAGAGAGGAGGAGAGATGGCATAAACTTCATACTCATCTATGAAATTCTCTAACAAATTCAGATTATGAAAGAGTGAAAATTCTAAAAATGTATAAACTGTCCAGATGCCCTCATGACTAGAGAAGTGATTCACATCAGCTTGTGACTTAATGAGTGTGGCATTCTCATGCTGTGTTATATGAGGCTATTCAAATTTTAGTTGAGTATTAGCAAGGCTTGAAAGAACATGAAACAGGACATCAGAGATGGGTGTCCATTATACCACACATAATGTCACATGGAAATAAGCATGCCTTCTGATCTTTGGGGGCCTGGGCTAGGGTAGTGGCTGATGCCAAGTTCTTTATGTAAAAAGGTCCACGTGGTAGTTGAGTGAAATTTGATGTTGGCTTAGTTCTTTCAGACGTATTTACTTTAGTAGAGGGTTATGGAAAGGTTGAATCAATAAACACTTGCTTTTCAGTCAGCAGATGTGCCAGGGACATCAGAAGTTCTGCTTCATGTGAGGCTGCGCTCCCTCCATTAATGAAGACATTCCGTGTGTCCTGGAGGAAAAACTCTCACAATTGATACATACTAATCACGAGGTACCGAGGCAGAAATGTCCACATTTTTCACCTTATACAGATAAATTATTGACAAACAGGCAAAAGCAAATTACAATCGGGATCTCATTGTCTATCATCATATTTATTTTCAATAAGAAGTGATAAAAATGGATAATTGTTTATGTTCGCTTTTTTACTTTGTCTCATTATTTGTTCACTGGATTAAAACAAATTGTGATAATTTCTATAAACTTATAGCCCAATCCCGTATGTGGATTTTGTCTTTAAGCCTAGATTTTTCCCTTAATCTTTCCATGCAAGGATCAATGATAGAACAGTAAACTAAATTGTCCAAAATAGTATTGTTTTGCTATATATTTATGTTTCTTTTTAAAGTTACCTAGTGGTTAGGAGTTAGAATACCATAAAGTGATCATAGAAATTAAAAACAGAGGATGAAGTATAAGAGCCATTTACTTTTTTTTTAAGTGCAGCTATCATGCCAAGAATTAAGCAAGAAGATCAACACATCAAAAGAAACATATTGTCAAATCCCCATTGTTCCTATTCTCCCTCTTTCCAATTGAATATAAGGAGAGAGTGACAAAAAAATGTACTTCTGACCTTAAGTCCTGAAGTCATATATAAACACATGGCAACCTTACCCTCTCCTTGTCTCCTGTTGTCATGGATACCTGTCATAATGAAACAGGGCTAACTAAAGCCACTAGACAGGGAAGCTGCAAGGAATACGATTTTATGGTGTTTGCAGGTTTGTTGTTAGAGAACTTCACCTCTTATACCTTTGACATCCAGTAATCATAATCAGCTCCACCAGCTTGGCTTTCTGCAGACAGAGGCTTTCCGACACCTCCCTGGACCTGGTCCAGCTTGACTATAATAAGCTGTTTATTTTATTTCTTCTCTTGTTTTGCCTGTTGGGTCCCCACATCACACAGGTGCACGGCAAGGACTATCATTTCCTCTTGTTCTTGAAATACAAGAATGTGATGGGAAGTACTTAGTGAATTGGAAAGGGCTCAAAAGCAGATGGGGAAGCTAAGCCGTGACCCCAACATTATCACAGCCTGCCGAACCAAATCAAGGGAAATGATCTCATCCGTGCTCTTGAGTCAGGTGATAAAGGTGGAGATCACGGTTTCCAAGCTAAGGGAGAGGCAGAGGCGGCTGATGCACTACTAGAAAGAAACTTGTGTGGTGCTGAACAAAATGCTGTGAGTAACCAGGCTTATGGTATCAGAAGAAGAAAATAAAGTGGTGCTGTGTTGACCATCAGAAGTACTGTATTGAAGAAGAGGAGAGCGTATCCATGAAGAAGAAATGTAAAGGTTGTTTTGCTTTTGCTGTTGCTGGTTTGTTTCGTTTTATGTTGGACTACGAGAGGAAGTTTGCTAAGTTCTTGCCTTGAAAGCCTGAGTACCTGACCTTATTCCTCAGAATCCCTGTAATAAAAGTTGCCTTTATGCCTGGTGACCACAGAGACCAAAAGAGTATGTTGGATGCCTCAGAATTGGAGTTATAGATAAGAGTCGGACATACTTGAAATCACAACACTGAGGAGGTAGAGACAAGAGGACGCCAAGGGCTTGCTGACCAGCCAGCCTACCTGAACCAGAGAAATTGAGGCCAGTGAAAAACTCTGTCTCAAAAACAAGATGGAAAGTGGGCCAGTAGACTCAGCTGATGAAGGCCCTTGTTACCAAGCCTGATGACACAAGACTGAGCCCTAGAACCCACATAGTAAAAGGAGAAATATATTCCCAATATCATCCTGTGACAAACGTACAAACACACACACACACACACACACACACACAGAAATTACTCCCTTTAAAAAAGTCAGATTCCTATGTTAATTTTTGTTGTTATTTTTTAAAGATTTATTTATTTTATTTTATGTGTCTGAGTGTCTTGCCTGCATGTATGTATGTGCATTGCCTTTATGCCTGGTGACCACAGAGACCAAAAGAGTATGTTGGATGCCTCAGAATTGGAGTTATAGATGTTCATGTCCCCATATGCTGGAAACCTGGGTCCTCTCCAAGAACAATAAGTGTTTTTAACCATTGAACTATCTCTCCATCTCCTATTGTTCTCTTTGCACTTATTCTTGTTCTTAATTTTTATTATGTACTTATTGACAAGTTGTGGTCAATGGAATTTTCCTCTGGAATTCGTTTTTACCTTCTCCACTTTTCTTTCTACGGGCGTCAATGAATGAAGTTTGAACTTTTGACAAATTTAGAGAGGTGATCATGAGGTGGCTTAAGGGCTTTGAAAGAAAGTCCAGGTAGAATGAGGCATACACAATGAACTACACAGCATCCTGGTGATGAAATACTGCTTTTAAAGTTAATCACATAAGACAAAAATCCACAAAAATCACATGTATTTGTCAGGACTATACTCTGAAGCTATTTGAGACAATGAAGGAATGACTGAATGATATATTTTAAGTTAGCATAGGCTTGTGCACTTTTTAAAATGTGTAAGTCAACTGTTAGTAAATACAGCTATCACATGAACGTGAGGACTGCGAATGAGTTTGAACACCTACTAACTCTCCCCGCACACATCCTTCTATCAGACGAGTGAAGTTGTTTTCCTGGACTCTGGGTTGGATGAAGACTCCACTCCTCTGCCTACAGATGCTTGGCATAAAAGATACAGTTAGAAGTGTTCATACCGTTCAGACACTGGCACCTGCCTGTTTACCTGCCCTGGCAACCTTGATATTGTCACTGTGAGACTAGCAAAGACTATGGTACAGTCGTCCACCAGAAGCAGAGTCCCCTCAAGAAGTGTTACCAGAAAATTCTCTCAGATGACTATAACCAGGTTTGTTAAGCTAAAATAAGTTTCTGCTTTTTGACGCTATGCAGTTTTGAGACACACCACACAATGAGAGCTGCAGATCCCTCTCTGTCTTTGTCTCTCTCTCTGTCTCTCTGTGTGTGTCCAAGTGTTGGTTTTCTAGTAGTTTTTGTTGTTGTTGTTGTTGTTGTTATATAATCCAAGCTAGCTTTACCCTTCCAAGTAGTCCAATTGGCCTTGACTAGATCTTCTTGCCACTACTTTCTTGGCATTACAGGCATATAACTCACTGAGTTCCAAAAGGATGCTATTTTAATAATCCTATTAGCCAAACTGGGGGACACTGATGTAACTGCTAAAAACAAAGTGTGAAGTAATGGCATGGAGCTCTTTTGATATCATTGTTGCTGCCTTCACTACTTCAGTGGAAGAATTAGGAAAGAAAGACACCAGTGCCCCATGCTTATTAGTAATATCACTCATGGTTGTTACTCAGAAAAACACAAAACGAAAATGACAGAAAGCAAAGAATATAAGATGTGTTTAAGGCTGGTAGGCTGTCTCCTAGATTGAAAACTCAGGTGATTAGGACAGATATAAAATCCCAGGCATTTGGCTGAGTAGGGAGAGAAACCCACACACTACAGGAGCATTCACCAGTTTAGAGCTGATAGAGTTTTTATACACTGAGCCCCACACTCATCAAATCTTTTCAAGGATGAGAAAGAATCAAAATCCAAAACACAATAGAAACCCCAGTCAGTTAACCAGTGAGCCGCAAACACCTAATAAGAGAGTAATAGCTCACTTTTCAACTCCATATGCTCAGGCTGCACTTTTGAGTTTCCCTAAAGATTTATCATACTGTCTAACCAACTTCTTTTTTTTATTACCAGTACTCCACTATGCCTTTTCAGGCTTGAGTATCAGTTCACTGAAAGATAATTTCATTTGCAAAGTCATGTTGAACACCTTACCTATATCCACGCCCTGGTGTTGTGAACCCTGCGGAGTGTTTGGTGGGGGGGGGGGCTACCTCTTCAATATCTATCAGACATTTAGACTGCTTCATCAGAGCACAGGCTAATTCGCTCACCAGGGGAGGAGGCTGAGTAGTTTGGAAAAGGTGAGCCAAGCAGAGACTATGCAGTTGGAGCTGTACAAAGAGAAATACAGGGTAAGAAGACAGCTTGCCGACTCATCGGCTCAAGTCTCAAAGTTTCCTTTTCTTCTTTTTTTCTCTGAAGACAATGTTGGAGGGTTGAGGTGGAGGGGTGGTGTCCGTCTTGCCAACTTGTATATGTTGCTCTGTGGGAACATCTTGAAGACTTCACCACATGCATCAGCCTTGTCACAGTGTTTATTTTTCAAACCATTTGACATTTTCAGCTGTCAGCTGCCTGGAAAGCTTGCCCTCCAGATGCAGTTTCTCTGAACACTGATTTCCATGTGGTCAGTTTCTACCCCCTCCTCAAACCATGGGCCAAAGCCAGATCCCTGGATCACCACACCTTTCATTTTTCCCAGAGGCCAGAAACCCCAGTTCTCTACGAACTTACTGCCCCAGGCTGACTGTACCTGAAAGTACCAAAGCTCCACCCACAGAGAGCAAACACGCATTTCATTCTATTCCCCCAGTTCTTCCAGGTCCACTAAATGTCTTACCTCATATTTTCTTTTGTGCTAGAACAAAAATTTATTTCAAGCCTCTTAGTCAAATTTTTATTCATTTGTGTTTATTTTTGTTGACAGATAATAATTTTACCACCTTTGGCATGCGATATTTTGATATATTTAAATATTATGGGTTGGGCACTGGAGAGATGGCTTAGTGGTTAAGAGTGCTTGCTGCTGTTTCAGAGGACTGGAGTTCCATTCCCAGCAAACGAGTTGCTAGCTCACAACCGCCTGTAACCATAGTTCCAGCAGGTATAACAATACCCTTTTCTTGCCTCTGCTGGCACCCATATGCTTGTGCATACACACTCACTAGTAATGAAAATAGATCTTCAATAATTTTTAAAATTTTTGATATCAATGGCTGAAGATACTACCTTATCAACCTTTTAAAATTCATTTTGAGACTGTTCTTACATGGAAAACAATGACTTATCACATTTAACACAATAAATATAGCCCATGCTATGCATGTTATATTTCTTACATATCTATTTTTGGGGTCATTGTTTCTGATGATTTATCAATTTATTTTGTTTATTACATTGTATGACAACTAGGAAAATCCTGTTTATGTATAGGCAAAAAGAATAAAATAAAGCAACAATACGAAGATGCGAGATATGTGTAAAACAGTACCTGCAAAAAGTAAATAAACATCTAGTTATTGTTGCCTGGACTTGGGGACAGAAATGGCCTTTACTTCAAAAGCCTCTGAGGGTTCATAAATTGAACATTTCAAGTGTACAAATGGTCAAACATGATGGCACATGACTGTAATCCCAACACCTGAGAGGCAAAGGGTAGGATTTTCTAGTTCAGGATGCCTGGAGTACATAGCAAGACAAGCCTATGAACAAATGAATAACCAGATATGTAGTTATGGCTTAGTAAAGTTGGGTGTGCTGCCTGTATGGATTTGTTTGATGATTTGTTAATTGGAATTGTCAGTGTGAAATATCTTCTGCGTTTTTTATGGCTCAGATTGTCTTCAACAGTTGACTGATTTTTCACATTTCCTTTTGCTCCTCAGCAAGTGTATATACACATGGGGGGGGGGGGTAGAGAGGGAGAGACAGAGACAGAGAGATGGAGAGGGACAAAGACAGGCAGAGACAGAGACACAGAGTGATACAGAGTGAAAGACAGAGGAAGAGAGATACACACATATACATATACACAAATATACACACATAAATACACTTTACAAGTATACACACGTATGTGTATACACAGAGAAAGACAAAACTACACAGTCATATACAGACACATAGAGACAACAAGAGTAATAGAAAGAGACAAATATATAAATACATACACTCATGTACAGACATACACATATATGTACAGAGACACGTACATAGACATATACAAGCATATGCACATTTATACAAATATATACATAGAGACACATTTACAAACATGCAGAGAGACTTACATACATACATACACACATGCACATACATGCACACCCAGACACACATACCTCTGTACCTGTGTCAGCTAGGGGGTTCTACAAAGCCCATGAAAGCAAGTCTTCCTTATGCCCTTTAATTTGCCCTCAGTTTTCATTTTCATGAATACTTTCTTCCTGTACAATCTGGCTTTCTGACTTTCTCACTTGAATAAAAGTCTCACATTTCTTCCTATTGACACAGACCTTATCTCTAATAATTATCCTGTGCTAGATTCTCTCCTGCATCTCATGGACATACCTCCAATGAAGAATGGTCTCAAAAGTTTGTTTTCTTATGTTCAAATCCTGGAGAATTTCCACAGTATCAAATTTCACAAATTAGAAAATTAATTTTACTGTAGGTACATTGACCCTAATTTTATCAATATTCTTTCCCTCTAATCTTGCAACCTGAGAGTTACCTTTTATGTATGAACAGGTAAAAAGCTTTCTGTACAAGTTGAGTTTACTCATAAAAGACATGATTTGGCTCTTTTTATTACCTCCCTCTGCATCACTAAACATCTTGCATAAGGGCTATTTTGAGAAACAAAAAATCCTGATGCATCCAGAAAAATCTTCTCTTTCTATCAATCTTCTCCACAGCAAACACTGATTCTTTTTATCAAGCAATGCCTCAAGAAGATAGTTTGTGTGTGTGTGTGTGTGTGTGTGTGTGCGTGTGTGTGTGAATTTTCCTTCTCGATAATTCTTAATGATTTAGTATTACACCCAACCTACATCTATAATTTTGATTTAAACATTTTTTAAAATGTAAGATCTGAAAACTCTTGGGATGAAGATATGACTCAGTTGGTAGAGCACTTGCCTAGCATGCAGGAAGCCGTGGGTGCAGTCCCTAGCACTGAGTAAATCGGATCTAGTAGCCCCATGCCTGAACTGTAGCATATACAAGGTGAAAGCAACAAAAAAAGTTCAAGGTCACTCTCAGCTACTGTTGGGGTTTTAATGGGAATGACATCCATTGACTCATGCGTGTGAATGTTTGGTCCAAATGGAAGGTCTCTATTAGGAGGTGTGGCCTTGCTAGAGTAGGTGTGGCCTTGCTGGAGGAAGCGCTTCACTGTAGGGGTGGGCTTTGAGGTCTCAGATGCTCAAGCCCAGGCTCAGTGGCTCACAGTTCTCTTCCTGCTGCCTGCCATCCAGATGTAGAACTCTCAGCTCCTCCAGCAAGGAGAATAAGAGTCACAACCTTGGTTACATGTAACCCAATGTAAAAAATAAAAATAAGACAATAAAGCAGAATATCTGGAAGCTCCTTATGCATATGTGTGCTTGTGGTGGGTAATTGACATATACAATATCTTATTTCCTCATTAGAAATTCATGATACAGTGCAGTGAAATACTTGAAGCATCTCATGTTAGAGAAATCATTTTAACTACCAAAAAGACTGTGCTTCAACACTGAGTGTGTGTGTGTGTGTGTGTGTGTGTGTGAATACTCACCTGTGAACACACATGCCCGAGGTCAAAAGTTGATATCATACCTTACTCTTTTGAGATAGGATCTCTAGTTGAATCAGAATTTCACCTACTGTGTAGCCTGCTGGTCAGCAAGTTCTAGAATTTGTGTGTCTCTACCTCCCTAGTTTTGAGGTTACAGACACACACTGGCATATGCAACTTTATATGTGGGTTCCGGGGACTTGAGCCAAGGTTCTCATGCTTATGAACAATGTACTTAATTTACTGGCTGAGTCATATTCCTAGACCCTCACTACCATATAGTTTACTAACAGCCCTGGAATCATTCTGTACATGACTTTCGAGCAAATTATTAAGCTGGTAAATATTTTCCAAATCTAAGATTGAGTAGATCTAGTTGCCTTTTGTGTTCCAGTGTGAAAACATATTCACACTCTATTTTCAAACACATCACTGTTCCCAGTAGGTTTAAACCTTCCACCTTTATTAAGCTTAGTTGAATTTTCCAACTATCATTTCTGTTGTTGACTCCCCCTGAAATTCTTTTTCAGGTTTTTGTTTTGTTTTGTTTTTGTAAAAACATCTTGCACTTTTATTCATAAATTAGTTCTACATGAAAATTACTAAGCATGGAAAAACAATAATTTCAGTTTTGATATCCAAAATAGTATCTCTTTTTTTTTGAGAGAGGGTTTCTCTGTGTAGCTCAGGCTGTCCTGGACTTGTTTTGTAGACCAGGCTGGCCTCAAACTCACAGAGATTCTCCTGCCTCTGCCTCCCGAGTGCTGGAATAAAAGGCGTGCGCCACCACACCTGGCAGGTCAAAATAGTATCTCTTAATTTAATTGTTTAATTTAAACTTGCCTGAAGTGTGACAATATAAGTATGGAAATTTTTTAAAGCATTTACTAAAGATCCACTGTCTTTTTCCCCCATTTTAACCACCAAGAACTTGAATTTTAAAAGTGTCTATGCATGTGAATTATTAAACAAGCAATAAATATTACATATGTAATATAATAACTGTTACATATATTATATATGCAAGACATTAGTCGGGTTTCTGATGAAATAAAATGATGCCTGATGCCTAAAGCAATTCATCATCAGGACTTAATCTTTCTAGGAAAATGGGCCAGACAAAAACATTTGAATCTATAACTGGCATCTTTTAAGGTGCCTGCCATCTGGACCTCACTCAGTTTAATTAGACATTGCAGGGTGGTGGTGCCCTTGTAAAAATCTTGCACTCCATTAACCTTGACTTTTCACACGTTGACATTTCAAGCCCCGTCTTTGCTTTCCTATGGTGGTGTGGCCATGTTTCCATTTCATAGGAGTCTACCTCAGAGTTCATGAGCCAGGCTCTTGTTATTTGGCAAAGCCATGGAGAAGCTCAAGTCTGTAAATGGTAGTAGCCAGGAAAGGTTGCAGGCTTCTAAAAATGGCAAGGCAGCAGGAGTCATAGGATGGACCACACCTTTGGACCAAGATGAACCCAAGTAACACAGGAGAATAAATTCACTTACTGAGGCAGTTTTGATAAACTGTGGCAACTCAAATCCTGGCTATTTAACAGCTTCTGAAGCTAAAACATTTTAGACATTTACACAAATTATTCCCCATTTAGGTGAATTGTCAGTGTGGGAGTAAAGAAATAAATCTACCTATATCCCAGGGCATTCAATGCAATAGATCTCTATTCCTATCTTACCACTTCAGTTTTCATAATAATGATTATTTTGGGAGTGTAGATGTCAAGAATGGAACTGATCATGACTGGTCAGTGACTTGTCTGTTTTACCTAAGAGTTTTGCTGTAGTTTGCTTGTCTGTTTGATGCTATGAAGTCAGAAGTGGAGAATGATTATTGGTCATTCTCATTGAAATGACAATTTCGACATGGTCAAAAAAATATGGTTCCATTCTCAGGAGGAGCTGGAACTGTTGATGTATATTAACTGGTTCTTTGGGAGCTTTCCTTATCTTCATTATTCTGTGTGTACTCCCAATATTCTTAATATCCCATTACTTTTCTTAAAGCAAAACAGCAGTGTGGAGGCAGACAGAAAGCACATCAATGAGAGTAATTCTTTTAGTGAAAAGGAAGAAGTTTTAAAATCTTGAATACAGTACATGAGCTAATCACATTCTATGTCTAGTATGAAACCGGGGCTCAAGTTCTTGTGAACATACTGAAGGTACATGAGATGCACTAATTAAATGAGCTACTCTTAATGACACTTATACTCATATACTCATGGTAAATAGTTTCAGGTAAGATTTTTTAAAATAATTTATACATGAGTTTCTACTACGTGTTTGGAAAATCAAGATTTTATGAAAGCCTGTATAAGCAGATAGCCCACTGTCCCTTCCAACCAAGGGCTGGTTGAGGTCTTCTCTAAGATACCTAGTTTTTGCTGTACAAACTCTGAATGTCTTGGGCAAAGTGTGACAGGTTGATCACCCTATTAACAAGTGTGTTTTGTGGAAGGGTAGTTGAAAATCTGTCCACATTTCACATGGTTTAAACAAATTGTATTTCGTTAAGCTGAGTGCTAAAGTATTCTATATATTTTACAGGATAGTTGTATACAGACCATTCCAGACTATTCTACATTGATGCTTGCAACTTGTGGTGAACAGAATAGAATGGGGCAATTTTGAGCTCCATGGACTTCAGTAAGTCACTGAAAAACAAGATAAACATTGATTTAACATGAATAGCAGAAAATATTGTTTTTAATTACAGAAAAAAACCTCACCCATTCTCCCTATTTCTGTGTGTTTTTCTGCTAAAAATGATGGGATAAATAATTTCTAAGATGCTTCTAGAGATGATGTCCTATAATCTTCTGCTCCCAATAAAATGGATGCTGCATTAGGACAAAAGGAATTTCAGAGTGAAGACTAGCTTACAGAGGGTTAAGCAGCCGGGCAGTCTTGCTACCATTTTACCAGAACATTTAAACCAACTAAGTACACTGACTACTGCTATTGTTTATTTTCTTTTTAGTCTAGGGATTTCTTTTTCTCCCTTTTTAATCTGCCAGAAGGGAACCTTCAGTATTTGAGCCTTAACATTGTTCCTGAGACTTGAATTTACTTTTTAATTAGGGTTAAAATAAAAATAAATGTTCACTTTTTGGAGCCGTGCAAGTTTGGGGAGATAAAATGCGAAATAAGAAAGACACTTCCTCATCTGAAAAGATTTAATGCTAATCTGGGCTGTAAAAGAACGTTTTGAAAAATATAAAACAAAAAGCTTTCAAAGTGGTTGGAGACTAATGTAAAGTGATATATTTCAGACCGGAGAGATGGTGTAACTTATCCCTGTCACTGTTGCCTGTTTATTGTGTTTGTCTGGTTGGCCTGGCAACCAGCTCATGCCGTTTCACTCATTTTATAATGTTCCTGTAAATGTTAGGTAGGTCTGGATTTATTATACACTGTCAACACCTAAAATGGAACCCGCTGCTTAACGCAGTTCATTTGGCTGTGTGCCCCTGCCTCTTAAAAAAAAAAAAAAAGTGTGTGTGTGTGTGTGTGTGTGTGTGTGTGTGTGTGTGTGTGTTAAGAAAAAAAAAATCCTGTAGTGAATCCAAAAGAAATGTAGCCTAGACAAAACTAGTAGTTGGGTGGTACAGGCAATGTCAAAGGATCGTTTGAGCTCCGTAACTGTTGTGTTGTTGGGTGGGAACTTGTGACTCACAGTATTTGTGACTTGGATTTAGAGAGACAGAGTACCAAGAATCATATTTATTGCTGAATTTATCATCCCCAAAGAAACCAGATGGTAATCAGTGTTCAGAAAGGCCTCTGAGCCACCAGGGATGAATCATGGGTCTATTAGAAGCTGGATGGATTTCTGTCCTTATTAACAGGCTGATTTCTTCCGCCTACTGTATGACCAAGCAAGTTTGATGGAATCCCAAAAGATAGCATCCCAGAGAAGTTTCCCAGAAAGACTATCGAGGTAGCTAAAACATTAAGAGGAAATGGATTCAGAGTGCCAATGTGCTTCAGAAATATTAAAGGGGAATGTGATACCCTGGCCATAACCAGTGACACCAAAAATCAACATAGCAATAATGACAATAGCAGGCAAACACCTCTGTCACATGCAACTCTGTCAGCCACACTCTGAGTCTGTTCAGTCAATATTCTGCAGGAAGCAAAAATGACAGTCAGGATGTCCTTTTGTCTGACACTCTGGTCCATATCAGTGAAAGGATTCTTTAAATCCTATTATCTTTTAGCTACTTGAGACGAGTAAGACCATCCTGCCCACCCTGCGGTCACGTCACTCATCACTGCATTTTAAACAATGATGACTGAGTGACTTGAAAAAGTAGAAAGGTTTTCAGAAACTGTGGCATCCATTTTTTAGCTCTGCTTAAAGCAATAATCTAGTTTCTTTGTTATTTTGGTATCTTTCATCCAATGTAAAATATTCTAAGGCAAAAGTTACCATCACCATTAAATTTGGTAGTAAAGCTTCTGTGTGTTCAATGTTATGATAAATAATTATTATAACCATAGAGATTATAGATTATGTTATGAAAACATACTTCTAAACAGACCATACCACTAAATGGAATTTCTTGATCTCTCTATATCCAATTGTGTTTCATGAATTAATCACTAAAGGCAATCACTCATGCACAGGGTTTTCTGTTTGTTTTATCATATGTTGTGTAAGGTTTTTAGCATGGATCAATGACATACTATTGGGATATTTTTTTTTTTCATCATGTTCATTGGTAATTGACATAAAAACATGAGATTTTTGACCATTAAAGTAAAAGAGAAATGCTTCCCATGCCATGGAATGCTAGGTCATAGTAGGGTCCTCATCAACATTACTTGAAAGAATAAGTACATAGAAGTAAATTTCAAAAGAATACCAACTTATAGATAGATAATTGTCATTTCATAGTCAATTCCCACTCTGGCCAAGTTCAATCACACAAATTTCTAGTACAAAATACACATATCCCTTCTTGTTCCTACATATTGACCTCTTATACTTCACTTCCTTGTGTGTCCCACTTTTGAGTTTTGGTCCTATGACATTGTCTATCTGTCTGGAGCTCCATATTTCTTGATGTCTCATTTACTCAACTACCTGTGCATCTGACCCCCACATCATCTGTCCAAGAAAGCCTATCCTCACCCTCCCCTGTTGACACAGCTCTCTCTGTCCATTTCTCTTGCTCTCTTTAATCCTCTATTCCAAGCACATTGGTATCTTTTAGTACCATGTTTAATCTTTATAAAAATATACTGCCTGTTTCTTCTCTTTTGCTATTTTATTGTCCTATTTCCAACATTTGGAATAGTACCTAGTGTCGAATAAGTAATTTAAATATTTGTAAATTTTTATCGTGTGTGTGTGTATGTGCGTGTTTATGTACCTGAGTGTATGTATGTGTACCATGTGAATGCTGGAGGGAGAAGAGGGAGTTGGATCCACTGAAACTAGAATTATAGGCAGTTGTGATCTGACTAATGTGTATATGTATGTATGTATACACACACACACACACACACACACACACACACACACACACACACATATATACCTAAAACATACTACAGGCATTCATAATATAGTACAAAATGGCATTAATGAAACAAAGGTGCTATCAAAGGGAGAGTCTCTTAACAAGGGGCAGAAGGGGTGTGGATTTGGAAAGGAGGGAAGATGAGAAGGATATGAGGAGTTGGGGGACAGGAAACCGTAATCAGAACATATTGCATGAAAAAAACATTTTCAATAAAAGAAAAAATGGAAAAATATATCTGTACTTGTAATATGACTTTAGGTCACTTACTTAAAATACCCTAAAACTCATTTTTATAGCCTATAGTACACAAATGATATATGCTTTATGGTATAAGTACATGTGAGGTCAAAGTATGACCTAGTAGAGTATTTTGTGACCAGTAGACATTTGATGAATGCTAACTTATTTTTTACTCAACATTCATTAAATTAAATGTAATTCCTTTAAAAATATCATATATGGAAGATAGTGTATGAATTAAATGACAAGTCATATATGGTAATATGAATAACCAATCAGGACAATATCATATGTCAACATGAAGCAAGCCATCACAGCTCTACCTGAGACCCTTAGAATGAGGTTAATTCTGTCACACTTCAAGTCTATAGTGTGAGTTTCATAATTTTTTCTTGAACTCTAACCCACTGCACTACTTTGAAAGGGCTTCTCGTTTGATTTGCCCTTTGATTTGCAAACATGTTATGATGCTCTCTACTCCCATGGCAAATATGTGATCTCTTGTAGGGAATGGGGAAATGCTTTCTCCAAACAGAACATCAGCCTGCAGAAGGTTGCTTTCTCTCTTATCTGAAAACTCAGATGTTGGTATTAAGAAATATGCCCACTTTAATAGAAAGTCTTGACACATCTTACCTGCTGCTCCTATTCATTTTGACTCTTGGCAACTCCTTCATTGAATACATTAAAGAAACGTTCGAGACTCAGCCTTTCATGGCTATACAAATGAGATCAAATCGTAATTCTTGGTGACAAACAGGGTAAATTCATGAGTAGTTTGTTTAGGCTTTATTTTGAAATGACGAAGTAGCCTGTGAAAACAAAGTTTAACAAGCCCATTAAAGTATGCTGTCTCCATCACTAATGTGGGCTTCGCTTGTATGCTGCTTGTGGTGGACTATAAACAGCAATGGTGGGGTCTTCTATTCCAGTGTTGTAAAATGTCCTGGTTTTGACTACATATAGACATACTACACTTAGCAAAGGTAATGGGCTTATTTTATATTTAAATGAAACCAATAATCTGCTTCTAAAATTGCAATGTGCATTGGAAACACACATGCCTGAATTAAAGAAAACATAGAAGAATTCCATGTTAATACATATGTTGTTATTACATGGTGGACTATGTTGGCAGTACAATTCACACGTTTCAGCTTGCTCTGTAGTCTGCCCACAGAATTTCTGACAGCATAGTGGCAGGGCCATGTTGGTAGAACCATGACTACTCTTCTTAATTACTTCACAATTTGCTCACTGGTTTGGGGTAATTGGAACAATTTGCTTGCAGAAACCTGTGAGGAATCAGATATTAACTGACGTTGTCTTGTGCAATCAGCCCTTCAAGAAACAGGACCTCTTCCCCATCTCCCTCCCCATCTCCCACAGCCATTTCTTAAGCTGCGTGTTGGCATTCAGTGATGCTGTGGAAAGAAAACACACAGGCAGTTGCCTTGGCATTGACTGGCCAAATCAGATTATGCCTCCAGCTCTGAATGGAGAGATTCCAGGAATCAGCAGAGGGGCCCAGGGAAATATTCAAAAAAATATATGAAATGACATGAGAAAGAGTTTCTCTGATTTATGTACAAGAGACTGCATAAGGAAAATGGATTTAATTCAGGGACCCCCATTGTCTGGAGCTGCTGCTGTGTACCAGAACACTGCAGCAATAAGATGCAGCCTATTTATTTGACAGTGGTATCAGTTGGGTACCTTGGGTACTGCTGATCAGTTTAGGGGTATCTCATCATATACCTTGGCACACCTTTTTATTTGACGATAATGTCCTGATTTCTGATTGTCCCTCTCTACTCTGTGTTGCTGACAATTCCCTGTACCACCCGAGATAAAAAACAGATTTAAAGGTTTCTGTATTATCTAAGACCTAGTGCATCAGCAGACAGCATTTTAAAATAACTTTACATTTAATATCCTATTTTGCACACACATAATCCAATGAACTCAAGAGTGCTTCCGTGGGGCAAGGGAAAGGGTGGATGGAACAAAATATAGTCATTTAAATCACTCTGGTTTTTTTTCATAATATAAGTAGCTTTTTTTCTATTTGTCAGCACCTAACTTTATATTCTCTCTCCCCTCATTCTCTTTACCCTCCTCCCCACCAGCTTCATCCCTCCACCCTTTCTTATATAAATTTTAAGACCTTAATCATGGAAGACAGTTATACTTTATCAGGCATTCGGTGGATGCATGTGTGTGGACAGTTGTGCTGGTTTTTTTCAGGCCTTAGATTCTTTGAATATGTATATTTTAAAGTGTATTCTCTTTTGTTTCAGTTTCAAGTTATTTCTCTCAATGTTTGCGTTTAAGTTTATTAAAATTTTTTATTCACTTTCTTTTGTTAATCTCCTTACATGGTTAGCCTGGATAGTTTCAGGATTCATAGAATGAATTACAACATAAGTTTTTCAATCTCTGGGAAATTTAAGTCAAATTACCATCGTATCACACTTGAATATTTGGAAATGCGAATGAGTCTTGCTTTGCTAATATTTTATTTGGTAGAATAAATTTTAATGCATACAATTTTTAAAAGGTATAGTTTTAGGACAACTTAGATTATTTTTTTTCTAAGAATCGACTTCTGGCCTGCTATTTTAAAAATCTGTTAAAAATCCATGTTTTCAGTTATGTACCATGTACATTTATGATTTTCATTTTTGATTGCTCTTCAAATAAGTCACACACTTCACACAAAATAAGACAGCATTTTCCTAAGGACCTATCACCCTCCACAGCACATGCTCTCCACTGCATGCATTCCCTTCCTATCCTTTAAAAATGTCTTAGTTTTATAAGCCATGGCATATATTCATCTGTTTTTCTGTTTGTCACTGTTTGTTAATCTTAAGCTTCCTCCTGAAGGTTATTTTTCTTCTCCTTGAAGTACTTGTTTTTCGTTTAGAATACTTTTATTAATCTTTTGAAATAGTTTTAATCCAGCCTTCTAGGGGAAAGTTTATATTTGTATCTGAAGCCATTATTATTTTTATTCCTGTTTTCAAAGACGGCTTAGCTTAATACATGAGTCTAGTCCC
The DNA here is from genome assembly GCA_907164525.1 of Lophiomys imhausi. Classification (NCBI taxonomy): domain Eukaryota; kingdom Metazoa; phylum Chordata; class Mammalia; order Rodentia; family Muridae; genus Lophiomys; species Lophiomys imhausi. The sequence continues at coordinate 744,023 of CAJQZJ010004796.1, read as the reverse complement.
ATGATTAATTCTTAAGTGCAAAACTCAGAGTCTCTAGCACTTTCTTACTTTTATTGTTTCTTTTAAGCCATCTGCTATCAGATGGCTTATTCTTATTCCTTTATCAGTGAGATGTCCCTTTTCTGGTAATTGTGCCTCTGATTTACAATACAACATTTTAATATGGATGCTTACCTACACAAGAAGTTAGAAGTAAGCTACTGTAAGAAAAAACAGGGAACTTAAACTGTTTGGAAAATAACTATTACATGCCTTATCCAATTTTATACAAACAGATAATTGATACGTATTTAACACAGCATATATGTGTGTGTGTGTGTGTGTGTGTGTGTGTGTGTGTGTGTGTGTGTGTGTGTGTATGCATGCCATCTAAAGATGCATACATAACTCAAGCATATTTACTGCATGAAATTTATTTAAACAAATACATAACAAAAATAATGAATAGCTCTTAAATATCTGGTTCTTTGTGCACACACTTTTCAGAGAAGTGTAGTTTCATAGCTTACCCAGAAGAATTTAAAAAAAAATCATCACCCTCTTGTAATGCCATATGAATAGGCCATGAAAAACCTTTTGATCCACAGCCAAGTTTTGCAAACCAAGGAAGGGGTTCAGAATGAGGATGTATGTATTGGGTGCTTAGCACAGCTAACCTAACCACTTAGGGTGACTGTCCATGACAATCCTCTGCTGTTTACTCCACATAGAGACTGGTTGTGGAAAGGACGGGCAAAGAAGAGCACAGAGGTTTGGAGGGAGTTCAGAGAGATCAAGTGATGATTAAAGGCTGGGAAAAACAGACCTTTAAGAAAAGATAAAAGGAACTGGGTTTAAGCAGCCCAAAGAATAAGTCACCAGAGAGCCATTTAATATTATTTTTCAAGTTAGTATATAATGCACAGATTCTTCGTCCCATGATACTCGGCCAGAGAATGTAACTTCTGTGCTTAAATTAGGCACAGAATTTGCCATGATTAGCTTTCTAATGATGGCCATTGGTCAATGTTTTATGTCTTGGGTTGGGTCAGAGACCATATTGCTGTACCCTTGCCTGAGCTACTATTCTCAATTCCAAATAGAATGAATCAGCTTTCTGTAGTAAATTGCATTCGTGAATGTACTAGTAGGATGCTCTTTGCCTCTGTGTTCTTTACATGCATACTGTGGATCAAAAGTCAGATCTCATGCTTGTACTGTAAACATTTACCCACTGAGGCATCTCCATAACCTAGATTCATTACTGAAAGATAAAATAGTTGTCTGAAAATTAACTGCTGAAAGTTAGTAGAAGGACCGACTAATGTGATCATTGCGAAAATATGAAGGGCTGTGTTACTGGATGTCTCAGTGTCCTGAGTATGAAAACCGCAGTAATAATGAAGGACCGTAGTTAAAATTTTTGCATATTTATGAAAAATTTCCAAAGTATAAACAATTTAAAACATTCAATATGACAGATGTTGATGATCTTACATAGAAAAAAATTTCATGTTCAAGTAAAAAGAATTATGAATAAAATGCGTCAGGTATTTAAATCAGGAGATCAAGTCACTGGTTATGCTAAAGTACAAGGTGAAGTTTCTAATGACATTGCAATAGGAAGTCATTTCAAAATATATTTATTCTCATGATCCTTTAGTTAGTGAACACATCACCAACTTAAGCCATAAAGATAAAGACGGGGGGGGGCACTGAAAGTGAATATCAAGGTTAAGGACAAAAGGTTGATTTGATAGAAATAGACTCCTGTTACAACGATGCTGCAGGTGAGTGGCACAAGATAATAAATACTTGAATTGGGATCTTGTAACATGGCAGAGAAGATGGGCTTGCATGGGAAAGGACATAAAAGAGTTGAGCAGATTTGTAAATGATTGAAGTAAGAGGTAGGAAGCCAATCGGATGAAAATCTACTCCAAAATTTCAAGTGTGGGTGGCTACAGGAGCCCTGGCACCATTGACAGAAAGAAGGACTCCAGCCAGCTAATGCATTTAGCTCTGTGTGAGGCGTGGGAGCAGGGAAGCAACTCCAAACTTTCCTAGACTCACGTGGCTATGAAGAACTTACAGGGCATAAAGGTCATGTTTCTGAGGGGAAGAAAGCCTGCAGCTAGCTTTCCTCAAATGGTCAGGGACACTTTTATCCTGGTCTCTGAAAACCGGAAAGGGTTATAAAAATATTACGTCAGGTAACAGTGTACCATCCACTCTAAGCAAATGGACCTCTTTTTATCCAATTTGTTAAGGTCTTTCTTGTGTTACTTATAGTAAACTTTTTACCTTATTCATGATGAAAGAAGTGCAGATGCTTTTCATATATGAATTCTGCATTAGAATTACAGTTCTGATGCTTAATGCTCTCCCTCTTCTCTGAAACCACTGGGTTTTCCAGCACATTTCATTGGTTGTAATTTTCCAAAGCATTTACAGTTGTGATCATTAAAACTCAAGTTCTTTGTGGAATACATCTTTTGGAAGTGATTCTAAAGCATCCAACAAATGGAAATCCTTTGGGAAAGAGAATTGGAAGTGTAATCGGTTCTGTCAGTTTATATTTTTACAAAACTAAATAGGTCTACTCTATTGTTTAGTACTGACTGAGTCTAAAGGCTTATGAACTTGGGATAGTAGCAAGTACATCATCTATAAAGTATAGTACTTACAAACTATTTAATACATCCTGTGATTATGTCATCAAAATGCCTGAAATATATTATGCAGTCAAATAAAGTGTATGTAGTGCACGTATGTGGCATACCTAAAACTGCATACACAGGTCTGTTTTTAGAGACCACAGGGGGACATTGGGTGTTCAACTCCTCACCCTGTATCTTATTCCCCTGAGACAGGATCTCTCATTGAACTTGACCTAGGCTGATAGTTAGCAAGCCCCAGAGATCCTCCCCACCCTGACACATAGGTATTTACTCCTGGCTATTTACATAGGCTCTGGGGACTTGAACTCAGGTTCTGATATTTGTGCAGCAACTGCTGTTACTTGTGGGGGTCAAGACCCCAGCCTTATTTCACCTTTAAACATTCTGTTAAATGTTATAGAGTACTAGCCCTATAAAGGAACAGTCATTATCAGAATAGAGTAGATGGTTAACCAATTCTGCATGATTTCACAGCTTATTATTTTAATAGATGACCTTAAATAATATGTGTGCTGGATTGCCTTCTAGGGTTATCAAAACCGAACAACTTGAAATCTTCCTCTTTTCTCATCACATAAATAATACAAAAAGAAAAGGGAAATATAGGGGATAGTTCTCATTGCACAACTCAATATTTAAGATGCTAAAATAAATCATTATTGTGAAAGAAAGGTGCAACTTGGAGCAGTCTGAGGAACCAGTCGTCCTGATTTTGCAAAGTTGGAAAAGTTGAGGCTTCCTCATTTCCATGATGCCAGAGATGGCATTCATAATAACCACCTCAGGGTGACCCTTGCCAGCACATCACACATTTTATTTCTCAGTCCCTCTCCACTTCTCTCCCTCTCTCTCTTCCCAGCTCCACATCCAGGTGAAGTAACCGTGTATCAGCAAAGATAGGTTCACTCATTCCAGAAACTTGATCATTAAGAGAGCATTCATAGCTGGATGCAGCTGGTGTAAAGTTAAGTCTCATTTATCTTTGAAGAGCTTGGTCCTTAGAGATTTAAGCAAGTTCCAAACATCAGTTTCGACCTTCGAAGTCTAATGAGTGGCCACATGCCTAATTAGAGTTCTTCCATGGCATCTAACTTTTATTATAAATTCCCTTCACAATCTCACCTAGTTAGCAAAGGCTCTGAATTCCTTAGGAAAGCCCAAGTACCTCTCATGCTAAATCTATATCTCTTCCCTTTCAAGACCTCATATGGGTTGTCTTGGTTTAGAATTGACTCAAATAGTCTCTCTAGAAGTTGTGATAAGGAACACCATATCTTCTAAGACAGTGGTCCTCAGTTTAGTCAACACAGGTATCTGAAGACGCCCCCATCCTCATGATCTCACTAAACATGAAATCAGTCTGAGTTCAAATTCAGATTTTCTGAATCTGTTGATTCTTGACTGTAGTCTAACTCTTCCCTCATCAAAGCATAAGAAAATTCTTAGGATATTAATCTGCATCCCGATACTCACAACATGCATTTCTGGATTAAGATTTGATGGACACGGAGGACAAAGAACATTTAGGGGGAAAACATTCACATCACTGGCTCTGTGCAGTTTGGACTTTATGATTTTGGCTCCCAGCTTCTGTTTTCTAATCTGACACTTCTTGATAGTCCAATTATCTTGAGAGACATTCTGGAGAATTGCAAAATGAGTAAAGCCAGAATAAAAAGACTTCAAAAGAGGTTCAGAGTTAAATGATAGAGAAAACCCAAAGTTGCAGAGTGCCTGCAATTACCAAGGGAGCAGTTGGCATTTTGCCATTGTGGGGGCTGAGGGAGAAATGGAGCCAGGCTGATCTGCTTTGCAGCATCGAGGTTGGACACCCAAGCTTGGGGCCAGATGACAGAACAGTTTCTTTGAAAACTTGCTAGAAGAAAACCATACCCTCCTTCCACTACAGAGAGATTGTTAGCTTAGTAATTCTTTGTGGTGTGAGAGGTGTTCTGTTCATATGTGTGTGCACGCACACACACACACACACACACACACACAGAGAGAGAGAGAGAGAGAGAGAGAGAGAGAGAGAGAGAGAGAAGCAAGGCATATTATTCCATCTAACTTTCCTGTCTCTCAGCCAGTCCATTGACACAGAAGATGCTACCAAGTTAAACTTAACTGAAGAGCCAAACCTGTTAAGAACTGATTCATCTTGGAGCCGAAGAGATACAGCTCCCACGGAGGTCCCAAATTTGGTTCTCAATATCCAAGTCAGGTGATTCAGAACTGTCTGTAATTCCAGCTTCAGGGGAAACCAAACTCTCCTGACCTGAATGATCACCTGTACTCATGACATGGACATACACACATACCTAAAAATAAAATTAAGCATTGTAAAAGCTGATTGTTCTGAAAGCAGTGTGCTTCTCATCCACTTGCTCCATTTCCCCTTTTCTCTCATTTTCCCCCCGTGGCTGCAGTTTAAATAAAGATGCTTTCTTCTTTCGTATGGAATAGGAAGCAACCGGAAAACATTTAGGTTGAAGTTAGTCCATTACCAGGAGCCAGTGAGTGTTCTACAATCCTAAATTCATTCTTTGTGTAATCTTACCTTGTGCCCAGGGGCATGTCAAAGGCCAGCAATTTCTGAGAGCATAGACCAGTATAATCAAATGAACCCCCTCCTCAGAGGCTGAACATGAAGGGTGGTAGGTAGAAAAGAAGGTTTACTATTGAGAGAGAGACGGAGGCAGAGACTGAGAAACAGAGAGAGAGAGAGGAGAGAGAGAGAGAGAGAGAGAAAGCTAAAAGAAGGGGTTGGTTGCCTACATTTCTTCTAAGTTTCCTTTCCGTCAAACCGATTTTCTTTTCCATTGCTTTTGAGTTTTGAGGAGCAGTGTGGAGACTGATGGACCGATAAAAATGTTGCTTTTGGAAAATTTATTGGACTAAGAGGTCAAATCTCATTCAGGAAAAAACAGAATGTGGATGTCTGTGGTTAATATTTAAGCCCCCTCTATTTGTCTGCTTACACTGATTTTTATTTCCAAGTGTCAAGGATGTGTTCCAGTTTTCGCTTTAACTAGGGATCACTTATAGCCTATGATGTACTACTGGAAAATGGCACAGAGCAGAGCACTTACATCTGTTTTCCAAGCGAAAGACTCTCTCTTCGCTAGCTCACAGTAATATTGATGAGATGTTTATCTTTCATGACCTTTATCATCATATTTTTTTATCCTCAGCATTGGCTGAAACAGTCCAGTAATAACTACCCTGTCTCTTTCTATATACTCCTTCTTAAGTTTATTTGTGATCAGACTTTACTTATAGCTAGTAGCATGGACAAGTCCAGAGAAAAAATAGAAAAGAGAAGAAACCTTTGTCTTCAAAAATGACTCATCTGTGTTTGTGGTGGAGCCTGGGAGATGGAACTTGATACTTGAAAATAAAAATCCTGTAGGTCAAAAGCGTACATCCTGCTCTTCCAGGGAAGTTGAACTCTGTTCCCAGCACACACATCAGGTAGTTCACAGCCACCTGTGGCTCTAGCTCCTTGGCATTCATCCAACACATCTTTCTAGTCCCTAGTAGTGCTGCACTCATGTGTACATAGCCTACTCACGCATATACATACATATGATTTAAAAATAAAATAAAACTTTTAAAAGGGGTTCATTTGTTTAAACCCACTGAGCTTTCATAGTGAGGCCTGCATGGGTACACGTTAATCAAAATACATTATATGCAAATACACAACAATAAAAATAAAATAAAATAAATTAACTGCAGAGTGCAAGCTCTCAGTTTGAATTTTAACATATTCTCAACTAAACATTTGACATTTCTCTTTAAGATGTTTTCCTGTGGGCCTTATTATGAATTTTATTAAAGATATTCTTTAAGTTGATTCTTTACTCAGTAACCTAAGGACCAAAGAACCAGAAAACCTTTGCTAAAGAACTTGAAGAGGTTACTTTATATTTTTAAAACTTACAGACTCTTTTGTATGCCCCGTTCCTCCAATTCAGCCCTCTATATTGTTGTTATTATTAATGTCTGAGACTCTGCTTGACAGCTCTGTAACTGAAACTTGCTTTGAGCTGATACATGTCCTGGTGGCCTTGTTTTGGTATTCATAAATATTGCAGCCAGGCTTTTAATGGACATTCTAAGCGAAAATAGAACTGGACTGCTAACATTTCATTTTCTGTGTAAAACAAGAGAAGTAGCATGAAGCAATACCATGGGCTGGGTGCGTTTGGGCAGTTCCCAAGGGGTATATATCACCCTGTGTGGCTTTCATTTTCTTGGTGAAAATTGATTTAATGTGCAACATTATTAGATTAATCAATTCCCTTTGGAAGAAGCGATCTCGCAAAAGAGAGTTTTGGTTGACTCAGTCCCTCTGCTCTTCTTGGGCCTTTGCAGGAGTTGTCCATCATGAGGGGAAGAATGGAGAAAAGGATGGGGTTGGGGAGGGGAGCTGAACCAGCAAGGGCCTCAAGTCTTAGTACGAAACTTAGTCTTCATCTAACTGTTCCCTTGGAGAACAGGAAGGCTTCTTTGCAAAGGTATGCCCAGGGTGTGCGAGCAACCATTCATTGCTATTTCACATCTTGATGGAATTTCTTATCTTGCTGTTCAGTCACAATGCATAATTAGAGGACTTGTTCAGCCCTGCACTGATGCACCTTGAAGATTAATTTTTATCTGTATTCTGTAGTAGAAAGACAGTTATCTGAATAAATGGCTGTTTGCTTCATGTCCTGAGACATTACTATCCGAGGAAAACTCCATTTTCATTTTGTGTAACCTTTCTTCAGTGGATTGCCAGAAATCCAAGCCACTGGAGCCACATGACCTCCATTCAAATGTCAGCTTCCTAAATGAATCATGCGATCAATTCAACGACTGTTGACTGTTTGCCTGTTTTTGTTTTTGTTTTTTTTTTTTTTTTGCTTCTGGAGTGGGAATAATATGACTACCAATATTTTTGGATGAATAAGGATTAAAAATCTTTACAATGCACAATATTTAAATGGCAAGAAAATACTTTTTCACTTCACTTCAAGGGCCACAGCTTTAGAATTGAGAAAGGAGTAGACTTTAAAAATATTTATTGTTTGGTAATATCATACATGAATACAATATTTTTAATCTAACCCACAGGACTCACTTCCCTATTGCTGCTTCCTTTGCACTCCCTCTACCACTTTCTCCTCTCAACTTCATGTATGAATTCATGTCTACAGGATACACACACACACACACACACACACACACACACACACACACACAATATATATATATATATATATATATATATATATATATATATATATAGTTTTGTGTTGATTTTGTTTCTTTACACATTTTATCTGCCCAAAATTCAATGTGGCTTTTGTCTTCCTGGACAAGTGTTGAACTGATTTCAACAGAAACCATAGTTCTTTGTCTCTACCCTAGCAAGCTTGCAGATTCTCTGGGCTATATATGTAAGGTCTCTAGGTTTGAAGGTAAATAGTATGTAAAGCAGGGCTTAGCCACTCAAATGCTTAATCATCCCATTGATGAAGGAAAATGAAGGGGAGACATGAAAATGACCATTGCAGGTACACGGCCAGAGAATGCAGAATGGATTTAAAATGATGGATTCACCAATGGTGAATCTTAGAGACTGCTTATTCCAAAACCAAGTCAATCAAACAGCGTTCAGAAGGACACAGAGATTTAGAATCATTAAGAGTTCAGAATGAGATTATTCTTCACAGATATGGCAAAGGGATGAAGAAGTAGACCTATACTTTCATCACCTAGCTTTCTTCATTTCTCTCTTTCTGGGTGATAACATAGCATGTAATTCATGGTCTAAAGGACACGAGGAAGGGGGACTGTAGGTTTTCTGGCCTCTAGGTTTAGACTCTCGGTTTCTAGGGTTACCTTCATGAAAAGAGGTGCTGTGTTGTTGGAGGTAGGGCTGGGAAAGAAGTGGTGGACGCTTGATATTTCACCAAGTAGCAATTACCTGATAGCAGAAAGCAATGGAGGACTGTGTCTTGTTACCGCTCATTTCAGAGGTGCCAGGTCTGCTGTGGGCATCGCTGTCATTAGGGCTTTAGCCGGCTGAGGTCACTTTGGTTCACGTGTTTTATACATTGGTTGCTTTCTCCTTATGACTTGCCAAACAAACCTTTTTATTTTTGCACACGTTTATGTTGATTTTGTGGTTTCTGAAATTGGATTCTGGCTCCTGGAGGCCCCAGTTTCCACAGCAACCGGAGGCCTTATCTGCTACTGCTTCTTGGCAAGCAGACAACCAGGTCTTTCACTTTACCTTGGGCGTTTTTTTTTTGTTTTAAGAAAAAAAAAAAAAAAAAAAAAAACCTCCTTTTTCTTCTTCCCAATTTTTCCTACACCCTGTCATTTAAACATCACATAATTAATTGCGTACATCCTGTGCCATATGCAATTGCCACAGCTTTGAAGTTCCAATAGATCACTTTATAGAGCGGTGGGTGCTGTCTTAAGAGGGGAGGTGGGGTGGGGAGAGAAGGAAGACCTGGCGCCAGGGCATGGCTGAGCCTCATGGAGCATACATGATGGCCTTGTACAGGTATGATAGAGAAACCTGGGGTCTTTCTGTTTGTTTTTCTGCATTTCCTTTCCAAACTGGATATATAGGGAAGACCTTGAGCCCCAGTTTGTTATTTCTCTCACTGGAACTATTCCTTTTCACAACCAGTATAAACTGCCTCATTTGTCATTTGGTACTGACGTGATGTTTGGGTGATTTTTTTTTTCCTATTTCAAACTGGAAAAAAAAGTCTGATTTAACATCATGTCATTTACTGGCTGCTACTGATCCAGAAGCATCAAAAATAAGACAGAAATACAGACAAAGTTACCAAATTGCCAGTTCCTATATTTAAAAACTATTACATGATCTCATCAGCTGAGCAGTGTTGTTTTGTTATATATACGTATATATATATATATATATATATATATGTGTGTGTGTGTGTGTGTGTGTGTGTGTGTATACACACACAGGTACATATGTATATATTGCAATCTTTTCTCAGTGAAAAAATCATTTCGCTTAGGTTTTCAAAGTTGGTGGAGTACAGATTTTTAAAGTAAGACCTAAAGATTCTTTGTGGTTCCTCAATGTCTGCTGCTATTTCTCCCTTTTCATTTATGATTTTGTTATTTGAGTTTTTTTCCTCCTCCTTTTAGTTAATTTGGCTAAGGGTTTGTCTATTTTGTTGATTTTCTACAAGAACCAACTCTTGGTTTCATTGATTCTTTGTATTGTTCTTTTTGTTTCTAAGTTGTTAACTTCAGCCCTAAGTTTGATGATTTCCTGCCTTCTGCTCCTCTTGGGAAACAACCCAAATGTCCCTCAACTGAGGAATAGATTTAAAAAAAAAAAAACTGTGGTACATCTACACCATGGAATACTACTCAGCCATCAGAAACAACAAAATCATGCAATTTGCAGCCAAATGGATGGAACTAGAGAAGCTCATCCTGAGTGAGCTAACCCAGACTCAGAAGGATGCACATGGCATCTATTCAATTATAATCAGATTTTAGCCATATAGTACAGGATAACTATACTACAACCAATGCACCTAAGGGTACAGGAACATAGACTTTGTTACCTCTCAATGAGACACTTTTCCCTAGTGGTGCTACCTTGTAGGCCCCCAGTGTATGAGGAGGCTCTTGGCCCTCATATGACTCTTGAACTGGGGCAGGGGACTGATATGTAGGGACACTCCACTCCAGAGGAGTGGGGTGGCAGGGATAGGGGTTAGAGGGTGGGAGGGCTGGACTGGGAGGGGTGGAAAGAGGGCACTGTGATGGAGATGTAACCTGAAGTAATACATAAACATAAAAAATCATGTTTGTTGGAATAAATACTCAGAGAAACAATGAAAATGATAAATGCCTCCCTGAGGAAGACAGGGAATGCAGATTTTAAAAATATTTTTGTGTGTGTAACATGGTGCATGTATGTGTGTAATATATTTTATGATATATATGTATGTATATATGTATATATATTTATATAAGTGTATATGTGTGCAGTACATGTATAGATGACTATGGTATGTATTTGTGTGTGTGTGTGTGTGGTGTACACATGTGCATGTCAATGCACATATGTGGAAGTCAGAGAACAACTTTTAGGTGTCAGTTCTCTCTTCCCACTGTATATATCAAGAACTAAATCCTGGTTATCAGGCCTGTATAAAATAAGCTATAAGCAAATATATTTATCCCTCTCAGGTCTCTGAGGTGGTTGAAGAATAGACAGCTAGAGTCTCATAGTTAAATTTTGAACTGTTTGGGAATCAGGAGGGTGTTATAGATCTAAGAAGATACTCTTAAAAGTGTGTTGCAAGATAGTATGAATGTTGAGTCACATATAGACCTTTAAACTCATGGAGTTGGTTAGATAGTAGAATGTTGAAGTCAGGGGCCAAATATATATAAACTGGACATTGGGAAGGTATACTGGGCCAATTTACTCTCATAAATGTGGCATATTTATATCTATTGTTTTGTATAATACTTACTGTTATAAGAGAAGGAACCATCTGTTGGACTGAAAGGGGAAACTTCTGGGGGGAAGAGGGTGGAAGGGCGGGATAGGAAGGGGGAATAGGGAGGGGTTTGTTACTGAGATGTAACTTGAAGAAAAAAAAATAAAGTATTTAAATAACAAAAAAAAAATAAGCTATTATCTGCTCAATCATCTTGCCAGCCAAAATGTATAGACTTTGAAGGGGGAAAATCAGATCATCTTTCTTAAAGTTTACCCTTTATTTTGTTTGTAGAAAGGAAATGGATAAACATATTTCACTGATAGTTTTGTTCTTAGAGAAAAATTACTCAGTAAATTCTCTATGAAGTAGCAGAGTTCTGTTTACTAAATGGAGTAAACGTTATATGATTCTTTTGTTGATAAAGGTTAATAATGCTAGAGATTAATATTCCACATCTTTACACACTTTTTTGTATCTTCTATTTTCTTATTACCATTTTTAAACTTGTTGGCTCTGTTTCATGGCATGTCACCCACAACACAGATTCAATGCAACAATCTTCCCCATCTCCCATTTATCAGCTTGTTGTTCATCTTAGATTCTAGCTTGGTAATCCTTTACCCCAGGAATCTCTCCTTCCTGATGGAGAAATAATAATGCACAAATAATTAGATTTATTTTGAGAAAACTATTCAAATTCTTATAACCTAAATCCTCCTTTCTGTAAAAGGTTAAAAAATAACCAATAGTAATCCAAAGGGGTCTGTTGACCATTCTTTACCCTAATATTCACAAAATATGTGAAATATTGTCTCCCAAAACCATCTCTCCAGTCCTCAAATAGTGAAAAGTAATTATTCAAAGCAATATAAAGTCATAAACTCTTACCTTTCTTTGGTATATCTTGGATATTAGCGAGAACATATTCCTTCTGCAATTCATTTGGTTCTGATAATTGGTCATAGAAGGTAGAACATATCAAATCTAAGAGATGTTGTTCTTGTTGTAATCATACATTATACTTCTACAGAACACTTTCAGCTGAGATTCAATTTAGATAAATTCCACTTATCAATCTGATGCAGGCTTGTAAAAAAGGCCAAGAAACTTCAACAGCCCACATAGCTCATTGGAAATCTAATGAATGTATTGTCTCTCAGTGAAAGCCCACAGGTTCTAGTTACTGTGTAATTGTTGGAAATGGTTTTGAATATAAAATAGACTTAGATGTAAGACCGGGATCAAACACAAGACTCAAAGACGTGGCTCTTGGTTGATCCATCCATATTGATGAAGGGTTTTAAATAATACTGTTTTTTCTTTTCTTTTTTTGTTTCACAAGGCCCCAAATCTGAATGAAAAGCGATAGGTAATTAACAACTGCTAACAGTGGAAAAGTTAGTTTTCCCCAGATATAAGTTCCATGATTGATTATCCATCCCAAGGTGCTGAGCCCTAAACACATACAGATATGACCAATACTAAATCGACATGGTGTGTGTGTGTGTGTGTGTGTGTGTGTGTGTGTGTGTGTGTGTGTGTGTGTGTGGGTGTGGGTGTGTGTGTGCTGACAATAATTAAAGAAGAGGTCATGTAGTTGAGAGAAGGCAGAGAGGGAAGGGTAAGACACTGGAAAATTGATACCAACCGTCTTAAACTGTTTAGGATAGTTAAGAAAAACAAACTCCTAGTCATGCATGTCACCTTGTTAGCTACTATGACTGTCTATCACAGATATTCTCTAAGCTACTCAGTAATCAAGTTGTTTAGACAAGCAACATTTGCTTATCTAAATACAAGAGATAGATAGGGCGTCTTCAAAAATCCCAAGAGATCTGCAGAATATGGCATTCAAAGATGTTGTCTTAAATTAAGATTTTTTTTGATATCGAGACATGTCAGCTCCTGACAGCACCCCCTATTCTACTCCAAGTAGAAGAAAAGC
>CAJQZJ010004796.1:710079-730514 GCA_907164525.1 Lophiomys imhausi | reverse complement strand
ATGAAGGACTTACCTACCCTGTCTTGGCAGAGTTAGGCTGTCGACTTGCCTGCTACCAATTTTGTCCTTTTTGGACAGCAGTCTGTCTGCAGTTGGAGCAAGGGGTTTTTTCATGCCAAGAGATAGGCTTGCCACTAATTCAACCATCTTACAGTGGAGGTTCTTCGATGCTTATCTTCTACTTGGAGTAGAATATGGGGTGCTGTCAGGCGCTGATATGTCTCGATATCAAAAAAAAAGAAAATCTTAATTTAAGATAACATCTTTGAATGCCATATTCTGCAGATCTCTCGGGTTTTTGAAGATGCCCTATTCATCTCTTGCATTTAGATAAGCAAGTGTTGCTTGTCTCTTAGCAACTTGATTACTGGGTAGTTTAGAGAATATCTGTGATAGACTGCCATAGTAGCTAACAAAGTGACATGTTTGCATGACTAGGAGTTTGTTTTACTTAACTATCCTAGACCATTTTAGATGGTTGGTATCAAGAGACCAGAGCTTCACATTTTATTTTTAAGTATCTCTAGGTATGATACCATTAGGAAGCGTTACCTTTAATTTTGTATCAATATACAAAGATCTATTCAATTGTAGTTAAATATACACTTAATTATGTATCAATATACAAAGATCAATGCCTATGTAGCCCAATACAATCTTAATATTACGTCCATATACAAGGGTCAATACCATTGTGGCCAACTATAATCTTAATTTTGTATCAATATACAAAGATCAATACCGATGTAATCCAATACAATCTTATTTTTGCACAATAAACAATGGTCAATACCACTTTAGCCAAATAAACTACTAATTTTGTATCAATATACAAAGGTATAAGGGTATATTCAATAATCTGCCCCTTCTTCTTGGACCTTCCTGTGCTATGTCTATATCTCATTTTTCTCAAGCCTATGCACTCCTACATAGGAGAGGAAGAAGGATACAGAAAAGGAAAAGTAGGAAGTCCCTGGGGCTAACCTCCAAAACCCATTAAGACAGGACCATTTATCAGCTTGTAATCTCTTCCCCTAAATATCAGAGTTTTCAGTTATCCTTCAAATAACCAAAAAGAAGGGCGGAGAAACACCTTCCCCACCCTCTGGGCATGGGACGTCTCTCTCTTAAAGTGACTTCCTGCTGATTTGGGTCGTAGTAGACCTGTTTGGGGCCCCAACCCAAATGGAAAAAAAATGGTTAAAAATGTTAGTACACTCCTTTTATGTTCAGTCCTTCTGTTCTCAGCTGTTTAGATGACCGAAGGGGTTTGTAGGCAGAAGCTGATCTTGCAGGCTTCACTGAGGTTCCTGCCGGGGCATTGCGTAGAGCTGAGCGGTCCCAGTGACACTGGATTGCTGTGGTGGTTGCAGGCCCCTGATGGAGACAGCTGTTGAGGAAGTCTGCCAGGCAGAATCAACTGGGTCACTCGTCCTCCTTTGTGCCTGATTCTGCTCTCTGCTGAGGATTCCGCTGTCCAGCCGTCCCCAGGCTCCCCTAATGGACGCTTCGATTCTCCTGGAAAGATAAGAACAGAGCCCTGCCCCAATCCCAACCCTGGGACAATTGCCCTCTTTTTTTTGGGGGGGGGGGCTGGGGGGCTAGGTAGTACTTCTCCTGAAGCAAATTTGGCCTTCCGACAACATACAAAGCGTTATCTTTCAATCCGGGTTAAAGAAGACATCATTCTGTCACCTTGGAGCTAAACCAGCTCCAGTGTATATATTTTGAGATCCCAAAGGACAATCTGCCTGCATCGAGAAGGCCTTTTGTAAGTAGCCTCCAAACCTAGGTCCCTCCAAATCCCATGTGTGTGTCTCTGAACTCTAATTATTGGGATCAGAGACCTGTGGTTCCCATCTGAAGGGATCAAAGATGTGTTCCACCACTCCTGGATCGAAGTCTTTCTCTATTTAGAGTTTGCCCTGCATCAGGCTGACCCTGAGCTCCGGGATCTGCCCATTTCTGTCTCCAGTGTGCTGGGAGCTGGGTCCCACCATTCAAGAAGAGTATCATTTTGTTTTTTGAGACAAGGTCTCTCACTAGTCTGAAGCTCAGCAAGGAGGCTGAGCTGGATAGCCAGAGAATCTCAGAGAGCCACCTGTCTCCAGATTTTCAAAGAGAGACTTACTAGTTTTTACCACCAAGCCTGGCCTTTTCCCCACATCTTCTAAAGTCAATCGAACTCAAGTCTTTATTCTTGGAGGGCAAACAGAAAAAATTTTCACTAAGCTATCCTACCGCTGATTCCCTTTTTAATAGTGTATCATTCTGTTCTCTGGGATTATGTTGCTACCATGGTAAATTTCTTTTGTTTCTTCTACTTGGCAAGCTCTCTCTCTCTCTCTCTCTCTCTCTCTCTCTCTCTCTCTCTCCTCTCTCTCTCTCTCTCTCTCTCTCTCTCTCTGGACTCTGGGTTTTACACTTTCTGTTCCTGATGATTACAACTCCATTCTTAAAGTTTGCCCTTCGTGACTTCCCATGTACTTATTCATCAGAACTGCTAGTTCTTCAGTGATGTTTTCCTGACTACCTGTTGTCAAATTGGTATTCTGTCTGTTACCTGTCAACGCTATGGATTGACAGTTAGTTGCATGTCATCTCATTCCTCATATCTATTCACTCACTCGCATCTAGAATTCAGTATTGGGCATGCTCATTACTTTTACACTCCATGTACACTGGTGATATGCATATGGATATGTTTGTGCATATATGACTCACAAGACTAGATGTCTTCATTGGCTTCCTAGGGCCTTTCCAACCACTAAGTAAACTCAGTTGTGTGAGGCCCATCAGTGGGATTCGGTTTTATTAGCTTTGACGTATGGATGCTTAGCACATGGCCATGTGTTTCTCACAAAATGTAACTTATAATCTGTCTGTTATAACTAAACAACACACGTTGTGGCAGTCATTTCTTCTCAGCACTATTCTGTATCCCATTTCTTTCTCAGAGGGTCTGTTTTTATTCTGTTTCCACCCAAGTTTCACTTGTCTATAGTAACACCTCCTTTAAAAAAAAAAACACTCTGGAAATATGGAGTGTTATCCTGTGAATGAAATATTCCATATTTTTCTCCAACAAAACACTTATTGTCAACAATATGTGATTGTCTCTTTTCCAACTGTAGCCTTGAGCCAGTATCAAAATATTCATGAATAATTCGTAAATAATTAAATACCTTAGTTTTTTTTCTTATTCACAGGAGCAAGGTAATTTTGATCTCCTTGTGGATTAGATTATCCATAAATGTTGTTAGCTAAGCACTGTTTCCAGATGTGATTCCTTTGAACGTGTGGACTGATAGGACCCTGAGCCGCACACAGTCTATGTTTTCTCTGTAAATAAAAGCCTAAAAATTTTCAACAAGTCAGCCCTTACATGCCACATGGAGAGATGGATGGCAAGCCACATTAACACACCAATTGTTCCAATACACAACCACAAAACACACATCCTCAAAACATTGCTTCAATTTGTATCCACAGAATATGGCATAAATGATGAGTTGGCCATCTCTTGAAAGAACTCAGTCTTCAAGCAGTTACCCTTTCTGAGAGTAAATGATCATTATATTTCATAATAGAAAGTTTTCAAATTAAATATTCACTGTTTTGCTTCAGTGCTAACAAAAACGATATAATCAACTCTCTCCCTGAATATAAAATATAAACACACAAAAAACATTGCATTTTTCATTTTCAAAAGTCACACAGAGGAACAAAAAAAAACAAAAGCAAAAAAAATAAAACTAGAAGCAACCATAAAACTTTAAAGTGTATACAGAAAAATTTTTATAACAAAAGGGATATTATTAGTCAATTTAGAATAGCAAATTGAGGGTTATCTCTCTTCTGTAGCAACAATTTAATTGTATATTTTTGGATGTTAAAAGGTGTCAGTAATGTGTTTCACCTTGGCCAACCAGCCAAGGGTCTGTAAAGATTACAAATGTTCTTATCAGTTCATTAAATTTTTGCTTAGTTTCTAAATTCAGTGCCAGTCAATACTTTTACCAATTGACACTTATAATGAAAATAATATTTTGATAGTATCTAAGTTATGGTTCTTCTTTGTGTTCCATGTTTCTGAAATTAAAACAGTTATTTTTTTTTTACATAAATGAACCAAGTATCTCGTTGTGTAGCTCTGTTAATGTATACCCCATTGTCTTTGCAAGTTTTCCAAAATTCCTACTTTTGGAACCATGCTTTTTGCTTTAGGCATCATCTCCAGGATATGATAGCAGGAGGATAACAGGAGGATCCTACCAAAGACCCCTTGACTTTTATGCCACAATGAGAAGCAATTTTCTCTTCTCTTTCTTTTGTTGCTTTAGTGAGATGTTACCATGCCTCATCTTCAGCATCACTATTACTTTTGAGGATGCCTTGCCACCCCACTCATTTTCTTTGGTGTGTTCCTTATATACAAGCCATATAACTTAAGGCCAACCACTGCTAATATTACCCTGATTAACTTCTACCATTTTTTCCATTTCACATACAGAATTCTCTTTGTTACCTCAAATAAGACTAGGTTTGCAGGAAACATCTTCTTCTGTGTTAGTAGCCTCAGACATAGGGCTTATACATGAGCTAGAACATAGTTTCCATTTTTAATTGTCAAAGGAGAGGAGCAACCGTGTTAATTTGTTAGCTGATGAGCCCTTAGTCATTGTGTGTGCAGACTCTATGATCAGCTTGCAGGATATATACTCATTTGTCTTATTTGGTGCATTAAATATCTAGAACTCTTTGGGAGGACACCTTTTCTTTGTTCTAATAGTTCTAATTCTGCATCCATGAGGTTAACTTACAGAGAAACCTGTACAAAGCATGTTGGCTTCCAATTTAGTTTGATCTGTGAAATCTAGCTTTATCAGCAGTATGCATGATGCTTAGTCTGTTCTGGGTGTTCAAGTCTAGTCTCAGTCTGTTCAGAAACCAAGAGGAATCCAGAGGTGGGGTGATGCACTGGAGACCTCCAGAAAACCAGTACTAATTATACATCTCTAATTATTATAAAAGTGTCCATTATCTCATAGGAATTATGAGACAAAACTTTGGTCCTTCTTTAAAGCTGGCTGTGTTGATCAGCCTTCAGACTGCTGGCATTTTGATCTGGGTAATTCCTTGTGAATTTCAGGGTTTTTGACAATATACTTCGTTACTATCTACTTAATGCCAGTTGCTCCCATGGGAATAAGACTGAAGATATGGCTCCATAAAATTAACTCTCTTCAAAACTACACTGCTAGACATTTCGGCTTTAACCTAAATACATGGGGAAAGTAAGAGAAAATGGAATTATCACAGAAGGTTTAGTATGGACAGACTAGAGAATGTAGAAGAACCAGAGTGTTACAGGCAGGGTGAGACAACACAAGACAAGAAGCTAGAATATGTATGTCTAGAAATCATTGTGAACATATTCTCTTCAGATTCTAAAATGAGCAGCAGGTGACACATAATTCTTTGAAATTCCTATATAATTTATAAATGTGTTGGAAACTTCCACTTTTGTTAATGCCTGCTTGAAACTGTGTCATCCCAGGTTCCCCACTATGAAATGGCACTGGAAAGCTTACTAAGGCTGTATTCTTTTAAAGTGATACCATTGTGATATCTAATATGCAATGCCTTCTCTGAGGTTGCTTGTAGTGAGGTCTCTCCCTACACTGTGATGGAGAAACCTCAGAAAATACACAGAGATGGTTTCAGGAGAGGTAATTACACAGAAGGAATGCCACACCCTCAGAGGTAGCACTCTAGTACTCAAAGCTCAGAAGCCACATGGATTTGGATTGATTGAAACAAAAATGATCGTAGGTAAATCTCATACATGGAGCCACACCTAACGTGAATTCTTATGGGCAACAGGCCAGCCATTTCCAGAAAACAATGTTTGTGACAGTTCTTTGTAACCTTTGGTCGTTACCGTCTGTCTGTCCACTTTTCTGCATTGATCCCTGATCCCTGAGAGGAAGGAGTATGTTGTAAATGTTCCATTTGGGGCTGAGCATTCCGCAGTCTTTTGTACTTGGTACTCTGAGCTGCTATGAGTCCCCGTATCAATCCCCATCTATTGCAAAAAGAAACTTCTGTGATGACGGCTGTGAGCCACAATGAACCAACTGCACACAAGTAAATGTTACACATTCCATTGGGTATCTTCACCTTGTATTCTCCAGAAGAATTGAAACTCAAAGGATGCTCTAACTGGAGAGCACAGTATATGAGCCTTCTGTCCACTTCAGTATTTCTCATCCAAACCCAGTTTTGCTTTTCATCTGACTCCATTCCCAACCAGGTAACACCAAACATTATCTGAAGAGACTGCTAGCTATCAATCACCTCAGTGGAGATGGCATTGATGTCTAATGAGATGAGGCCAACAATGAGGCTAAGCATCTTTTGGAGCACAAGAAATTCCCCATAGGAAAGAGTGGTCTGATATCATATGTCAGTCATCCCAGACCAGTCCTGGTAAACTAATATGAATATTCAAAATCCCAGTTAATCATTTCTAAGATACCAAGGCCTGGTGCCATTTCATTTTTCACCGTTCAATATTTCTCTGGGGCCCAATTAACTTTTTGTTATTTGCCATGAGCTAGCTACATGTCTAATATGTAGAATAACCAAGTTAGCTTATTTAAGACCTTTTGAACAGTTTTTCCTCTGATTAATTTATCCAAATTAATTTCTCTAGTTTGTTTTAGAACAGAGTTGGAGCTAAAGAGCTGCCTCTGCATTTAAGATCATTTGTTCAAACAATATTTTGTTCCAAGTGTCTACATGGTGGCCCAGAATAGACGATTAGTCCAGTTCCAAGGGATTTGATGCTATTTTATGACTGCTATCGGCACTGTGCACATGTAGTGTTCACACATACCAGCAGGCAAACACCCATATACATATAGATAGCTATATAGACAGATGATAGATAGATATATAGATAGAGGATAGATAGATAGATAGATGATAGATAGATAGATGATAGATAGATAGATAGATGATAGATAGATAGATAGATAGATAGATAGATAGATAGATAGATGATAGATAGATAGATAGATAGAGGATAGATGATAGACTTTTAAAAGAATTTATTTATACTCTATAGGTTCTAATTCTAATTTATTATAGGCCAAAATACTGCATTTATTTTTTTACTTGAAATTGCTTCATGACTAAGCATTCTCAGATATTTGATACCAGAACTATAAACAACATCTGCCAAATATTTAAAGGAAATGTGAATATAATCGGAGTTTTGATCATTATCTGGAAAGCCACTTCGTTTATTGTCCACAGTGGCTGAATCTCCAGAGCATCAGCTACAGAAAGTACTTTGATTGTGGAGAGGTGGTAGGACAAAGTTTCTCTGAAAATTTCCTGAGGAGTGGTGGCCGGAGCAGAAGGGAATGGGGGTCTGTGCTCTACATATTTTATTTTCTTTTCCCTTTTCATCCAAAGAAGAAGGGAGACTAGAAAGCAATAAAGTAGAAGGTATTTCCTACAGATAGCCTTAAATCATTCAACACTGTGGTCTTCAGGGAGTAGAATGGTTCCTCATTTCTTCCAGAATGACCTCTCTGGCTAAATGTTCCTCGTCCAGTGCTCAGTGTCTTCACCTGACTCTCCAAGGGTTTCTACCTTGACTTGAGCCAGTGAAACAGCAATTTCACTTCTGCAGAAATGGGTCTTGACCCATGCATCACGTTCAAAGCCTCCCTCAATGGCTCCCCAGTGGCAGAGGCCGAGGGCTCCGTGTTGCTTGTGATAATGTGCTAATCGCCAAGACCCATCATAAATTCTCCTTTTGTATTGTCATTTGTCAAAGTCTCAATAAGGAGCTGGAAAAGAAAAAGAAAAAGAAAAAGCAGGCAAGGGGTAATGACAGAAAGGAGCCTTGGCCTTAGTTTTCTTTTCTCTTCCACAGAAGTTTCCCCTCCAGTCTTAATCTGTAAAACATCTGATGGTTCAGAAAGGGCACTGCAAACACAAATGAATAAACAGCTCTTCATGCTTCTTCCCTGATGGGTTTTGTTGGGTCAACATTTTAGACAGATGGCTAAGTATGAAAAAGAATGAAGATAATTTACATGCCAGTCCCCAGTTGATGCTTAGGGTCATGTGAATGCATTTTCCACAGCTCTGTCACAGGTTGAGAGTTTTGTGTTTGGGTGAACAATCCTCAGGATCACTTTTTTTTTTTTTTTGCAAGTTCTTTCTTTGTTACCACAAATTTACTGATGGCAATGTGAGGAAGAAACCTTGTTTTCTTTGCCATTGTTTGGAAGAAAGACAACCAACACTGGATATTGGTTTTATAGAGTACAGATTATACTTAGTTTTTGCATCCTTATTATTTCTTTGAGACTTGCTTACAATGTATTTTGATTGTATTCACCCCTACCCACCTCCTTTCAGATTCACTCCCTTTTCCCTTTTCTCTTTGTGTCTTCTTCTTTGCATTACTTTCTTTCCTTCTTTTTTTTTCTTTTGGTTTTGCTTTTCTTTGTTTGTGTTTGTTGTTATTTTAACTCATAAGCCCACCTAGTCCAAGGTGCGCTGCCCAAATACTATTGGATATGGATATATAGCCTTCTACTGGAAGGTGATTCACTTACTATGGGCTATGCACTTAAATAAAAGAGACTCTTGCTCATCCCAAAATCATCAGTTGTCAGTAGTTCCACAGCCCAAGGGGGAAAGTCAAATCTACCTCCTTTCTCCATGCTGGTTTTTATTTTTTTTCTGGCTTGAGCTTGTATAGGTCTTGTGTATGCTGTCAAAACAGCTGTGAGTTCATATGTGTAATTGCTTTGTTATATCTGGAAAGCATTGTCTCCTTGTAGTCATTCATTACTTCTCCCTCTTATAATATTGGTGTTCCCTTGTCAATAATTATTCAAAAACTGTAAAGAAGGGGGATGATATAGATGTCTATTTTAGGCCTGAGCTTATTTACTTCATGCTGAACAGTCATGGGTTTCCATGTTAATCACCATGTATTGAAGAAAAAAATTTCTCTGGTGAGGTTTGAGAGATTCAGTAATCTATGGGCTTAATAAAAAGTCTTTGGGAGTCGGCTTACCACTGTGGCCTTTTAGCAGATAATAGTAGTAGGTTTCCCCATAAAGCCTATGTTATCTGTCTAGTCACAGATTCTTGGTCCCAAAACAGACTCCAAAGTATGGGTTTTTATCTTGTGGATGAGGATTTAAATCCAATAGAAAGTGGTTAGTTACTATCTTGATGTTTGCACCAATGGGCATATTTTGCCAGGCCAGTCATCAATGTCGTTCTAAGAATCCACAGCTGGGTAATATTAATGATCACTCTTCTCCTTCATTAGTACACATAGCACCTTCCAGCACTGTGAAAGTTACTCAATAAGAAAGAATCTTCCAGAAATATTGATTTCTTTAATGCAAATATATGGTGTCTTCAGCAATAGTGTCATACCATCAATGTCTGGGGGTGTGACTAAGAATGTTGTCAATAGTATATAATGTTTGAAGTCTATGAGACCTCAACTGATCAACAGTTCCAACAAGCAAAAACAATAACTGGTACTGAGCCTTTTATTACTTAACCTGTGGTATATAACAAAGATATTATCATTACCCTTTTACCAGATTGTATGTGCATGCATGTATACATGTGTGCATTCTTGCATGTGCGGGTGTGCATGTGTGTGTGTGTTAGGTCGCTTTTATAGTATACTTCCATATGGTTTTTTTCAAAAGGTCTTTATCATTAGTTGTGCCTTCCCATTTTACTTCCTTGATATTGCTTTCCTATCTCATCCCCTATGCCAGTGGCTCTCAACCTTCCTAAAGCTACCACCCTTCAATAGAGTTCTTCATGCTGTAGTCACTCCCAACCATACCATAAAACTATTTCTGTTGCTACTTCATACAAGTAATTTTGCCACTGTTATGAACTGAAATGTAAATACCTGATATGCAGGGTATCTGATATGCAACCCCTGTGAACACAGGTTGAGAAACACTACCTATGCCAACTTGTCATTTCCTATTTCATATTGATCATTAACCCTTTATAACCACGTTCTATGTACCTTCTCTTGAAAGAACTCACTCCGCCATGGTTCTTTACTAATTCTCTATGTAATCTATGTGTATTTCAAATGAAACATACATATCTGAATGACATTTGATCTTGAATAATTCAAAGATAGCCTCCACAGATGAAAGAAAATATGTGACACTATCCTTCTGAGCATGGTTATCTCACTCTGAGTCACTGTTTCCAGAAGCATCAATGTAATTTTGCATTTCACAATTTTACCTTTATTAACAACTGAGTAATATTCTATTGTATAAATGTGAAATTTTTTCATTATTGGTTCATCAATTGATTGCTATCTAGGTTGTTTTCATATATGGCCAACTATTAATAAAATAAGACCTTATGAAACTAAAAACTTTTCTGTATAGCAAGAAAAACCACCATCATTTAAGTAAAGAAGAAACCTACAAAATTGGACAAAATCTTTACTACATATATATCTGACAGAAAACTAGTCATCAAGAAAACAAACAGTCTAATTTTTAAGATTGGGGATGTAACTAACCAGAATGTTCTCAAAAAGACAAAATAGAAATCTATTCTTGTGTATAGCTTCTCTTAGCTGCACAATGCTTTTGAGGCTCATGTGCTGTTGAAGACACCCCATGACCTTCTTATCAAGTCATGTTTCACTGTAAGACCATATGCTGCTTAATGAATCCTCCAACAATGGATAGGGATCATGTGATTCTATTATCAAAGGCATGCAATGGTTCTGTGTCAACATACTACCATGTGAAAGAGCTCACCCTTTAAGTTGCAGAGGCAAACAGCATCCAATGTCAAAGCCAGCAATCTCTTACCTCAATCCTTTCCTTTGGGTAGAGTTCTCTGAATACACATTTCCAAGAAGCCCAAAAGGCTGGTTGTCCAGATCACTGTGAAAATTAAGAAAGTCCACAGCCTTAGCCCATGTTTTCTGGCACAAAAGATCATCTATATGACCAAGCTCTCTTTGTCAAATTTTACATACACATTTTATCTTTACTCCCTGTTCAGTGCTCTCCCAGGAGTTGTGGGGATACCCAATAAATGGAAAAAGAGAACTCAAGTCAGGTATGAAGCCAGCTAAATGAACTGTGGAAATGCTACATTCAAGACATCATTTTCAGTACACTTAAATTTTAGCTCAAGGCAGAGGAGACGGCTATAAGTAAAGTTCTTCATATGTGAACAGGAGGATTGGAGTTTGGTCCTCTAGTGCCCACATAGGCAGTCAAGTGTAAGAGCATGTTCTCAGCTGTCTCTCTGAGCATCCAACCTAGCTGAATCAATGGTCTTCAGGAT
The DNA here is from genome assembly GCA_907164525.1 of Lophiomys imhausi. Taxonomy (NCBI): domain Eukaryota; kingdom Metazoa; phylum Chordata; class Mammalia; order Rodentia; family Muridae; genus Lophiomys; species Lophiomys imhausi. The sequence continues at coordinate 719,117 of CAJQZJ010004796.1, read as the reverse complement.
CCTTGAGAACCTTGTCTCAAAAAATAAGAGTGGAGAGTAATTGAAAAAGATATCCCACATTGACTTCTATCCTGTCTAGGCATGTATATGAATTTGTGAGCTGTTCACCAAAATGCACTAACTTCATTGATTAGAGAACAAGTTAAGGTTCAGAGGGGCTGAAGTCAGTTTTTCAGTGATATAATTGTAATATATAGGAGCAGGATTTTAATATGCATATCCAAAAGGTACTTATGCTACAAAAGAAACACAAGTAAATAAGCTGCCCTGGATATACATACAGATAAAAACAGAAACACACACATAAACACACATGCAAATTAATTTATAGGAAGGGAAGCATAATATGAACCAAAGGTTACACCAACACTAACAAGCATGCATATCTTAAAAATATTGCTTTTTGGAAACTTTGGAAGCCAAAGAATTAATTCAATGAACTGCACTGATGTGAAGAATATCTGTTCCTTGAGATGGTGAGAATGTACCACAGAAACTACTTCTGGGGACAAAAATGGGTTTGTCTCTCTTCTTAAAATCACAGGATGGGTGGGGCTACCTATTGAGTCTTTTCTACCCTCACTTGACCAAGAGACCCTTTTAATTTCAATGTGACAGACAGTATAAGCTTGAGTCTAATAATGGAAAGATAAAATCCAATAACTATCTTTAATAGTGAGAAGATGAAGAATAGAAATGATCCTGATATCAGAGCCCTGGGTTCAACTCTCACTCAGAATCCAAGACAGATGCTCCAAGGTGTCTCACGCTGATTTCCTTACAGGAAGCCTGAGAGCTTCAGCTGTGGGATGTAGGGAGTTGCCATGAAAAAGACAGATCTATGATGATAATGTTCACTATGGACTGATACAGAGTTTTGTACAGACTGGGAAAAGATCTTTACCAACTCCACATCCAATGGAGGGCTAATACCCAAAATTTATAAAGAACTCAGATGCAGAAAGATGCACATGACATATCACTTATAACTGGATTTTAGCCTTATAGTACAGATAACTTTCCTACAACCAACAGACTTAAAGGAACAGGAATACAGACTTCGTTACCTGTTAGTGGTACACTTTGCTCTAGTGGAGCTGCCATGTAGGCCTCCAGTGCAAGAAGAAGCTCTTAGCCCTTATATAACTGCCAAACTGAGGGGAGGCTGATTTGTAGGAGTACCCCACACCAGAGGAGTAGGATAGATGGGAGAAGTGGGGGAAGGTGGGAGGATGGGACCAGGATGGGTGGAGGGCAGGGATTGTGATGAAGATGTAACTTGAAGTAATAAATCAACATTAAAATAAAACAAAACAGAAAACAAAAGGATACATGTTTACCTTGGTAGGGGTGTCCCTTGGCCTCACATTGGATTACAATACTCTCTCAGGGGGATCCAAGATGGCGGCGGCCGACGCGGATGTATTTTGATTTCGGGGTCAACAATCACAAGGCAGCAAGTGTTCCAGGACACTGAACAAAGGGCACGGCCCCTTCTAAATCTCACCCAGCTAAACAGGGACCACAGAAGATGCCTGGGCAGGACGCCCCTTCCAAATCTCGGACATGCTAGGAAGCCTCTGGACCCGGGAATTGGGACAACCCATCCCCCCAAAAGGAGAGACCCCCGGTAAGTTCCAACCTAATACCCAGCCAGCAGATTCAGAAAACACACAGAGATAATCCCCACCCTGCTGGGCAATCCCAGGTCTCACACAGAGGATCCAATTATCAACGAAAGGTTGCGACCCTTGGAAGTGAGAGGGAGATCCACTGCAAAGTGCCTTCAGACCACAGATTGCAGTCTGTGACGTCACTGGCCAGTTTCCAAGCCGCGGGAGCAGCAAGGCTACTGCAGCTGAACTGCAGACTTACCCGCTACAGGAACTAACCCCAGGCAAACTACAAGATATTTGAAACAGTCGTATATCAGTCTTATGTACTAGTACAGGCCCTTCCGGCAGGGAATCAAAGCTTACTTGTAAACAGCTCCACCACCTAAATTAATTAGGTCCCCACCTGGGAGGCGGGACTGAATGACTCACCTTATAGGGGTGGAGTAAGGCAACTCGAATCCTACACCACAGTGCTCCCTTTGGACCCAAGTCCAGAAGGCTGCAAATTGCACATGGCCAGAGGCCCCAAAAAAAAAAAAAAAAAAAAAAAAAAAAAAAAAAACAGAGCGAAATGTCTCTAACAAAAGAAAGCAACGCTATTCCGTCCATCCCGAACCACCTCATCACAATTGAAACACATGAAAATGATGACAATTCTACAGTATGGAAAGTGATAAAGTCCCTTCCAGAAGAACTTAAAACTATGAAGGAATTCAAAGAAGCCACAATCTTACAAGTCAAAACAACGAATAACATCATTAAAGAGCTTCAAGCCAAGGTGACCCAGCTTGAACAGGAAAAGGATAAAGCAATGAAAGATCTCCAGACAAAAACAAGCAAACTGGAGAAGGAAATGTACAAAACGAACACTACCATTCAAGACATGAAAATAGAAATGGAAACAATAAAGAAAACACAGTCAGAGTTAAAAGAGGAAATGGAGAATCAAGAGAAGAGAACAGGAACTATGGATGTGAGTATGAAAAATAGAATGCAAGAGATGGAAAACAGGATCTCAGGCATGGAAGATTGGAAGGAAGAAATCAGTACAACATCCAAAGAAAATGAGAAAGCTAAAAAATCTCTCACTCACAACATCCAAGAAATCAAGGACTCAATGAAAAGACGGAACCTAAGAATTATAGGCATAGAGGAAAGAGAAGACTCCCGACTCCATGGTCCAGGAAATATCTTCAACAAAATCATAGAAGAAAACTTCCCAAACCTAAAGAAAGAGATGCCAGTAAAAATCCAAGAGGCTAACAGAACACCAAACAGATTAGATCAGAAAAGAAACTCCTCTCGCCACATAATAATAGAAACTCCAAATGTAGAGAACAAAGAAAGGATATTAAAAGCTGTAAGAGAGAAAGGCCAAGTCACATACAATGGTAGATCCATCAGAATCACACCTGACTTCTCTTCAGAAACTTTAAAAGCTAGAAGGGCCTGGACAGATGTCTTACAAGCCCTGAGAGAACATAGGTGCCCAGCCAGACTACTATATCCAGCAAAACTCTCTATCAACACAGAAGGAGAAACCAAGATATTCCATGACAAAATCAAATTTAAACAATATCTCCTCACAAACCCAGCCCTACAGAAGATCCTAGAAGGAAAATTCCAACCCAGAGAAGATAACTACACCCAAGAAAACAGAGGAAATAGAAACCTCAACAGCAACTAAACAAAAGAGAAACACAAGGCAGCCAGCTAAACCAAAATAATGGGAAATAACACCCCCTGGTCACTAATATCCATCAACATCAATGGACTCAACTCGCCAATAAAAAGACACAGACTTACAGATTGGATCCATAAAAAAAAACCCATCTTTTTGCTGTATACAAGAAACACACCTCACTATTGAAGATAAACACTACCTCAGAGTAAAGGGCTGGGAAAAGGTTTTCCAAGCAAATGGACCCAGGAAACAAGCTGGAGTAGCCACCCTAATATCAAACAAAATAGACTTCCAATTGAAGTTAATAAAAAAAGACAGAGAAGGGCATTACATACTCATTAAAGGAAATATCCACCAAGAGGTCATCTCAATATTGAACATCTATGCCCCAAATACAAAGGCACCTACATTTATAAAAGAAACACTTCTAAAACTTAAATCGCACATTGATCCAAACACTTTAATAGTGGGAGACTTCAACACCCCACTCACAATTATGGACAGATCATCAAGACAGAAGCCAAACAGAGAAATAATGAGTCTAACAGAGATCATGAACCAAATGGACCTAACAGATATCTACAGAACGTTTCACCCAAACACAAAGAATACACCTTCTTCTCAGCACCTCACGGAACCTTCTCCAAAATCGACCATATAGTTGGACACAAAGATAGCATCAACAGATACAAGAAAATTGAAATAACCCCTTGTATCTTATCAGACCACCATGGAATAATGCTGGACTTCAATAGCAAAAGAATCAACAGAAAGTCTACACTCACATGGAAATTGAACAACTCTTTACTAGAGGACCACTGGGTCAGGGAAGAAATAAAGAAGGAAATCAAAGACTTCTTAAAATCCAACGAAAATGAAGACACAACATACCCAAACCTATGGGACACAATGAAAGCTGTGCTATGAGGAAAGTTCATAGCACTAAGTGCCTTCAAAAAGAACATTGTGACAGCTCATATTAGCAAATTAACAGCTAAACTGGGTGAATTGGAAAAAAAAGAAGCAAACAGTTCCAAAAGGAGCAGAAGGCAGGAGATCATCAAACTTAGGGCTGAAATCAACAACTTAGAAACAAAAAGAACTATACAAAGAATCAATGAAACCAAGAGTTGGTTCTTCGAGAAAATCAACAAAATAGACAGACCCTTAGCCAAATTAACTAAAAGACAGTGGGAGAAAACACAAATAAACATAATCAGACATGAAAAGGGAGAAATAACAACAGACATTGAGGAAATCCAGAGAATATTTGGATCCTACTTTAAAAATCTATACTCCACCAAATTTGAAAACTTAAGTGAAATGGACAATTTTCTTGATAGATTCCACCTACCGAACCTAAATCAAGATCAGATAAACAGATTAAACAGCCCTACAACCCATAAGGAAATAGAAACAGTCATTAAAAATCTCCCAACCATCGAAGAACCTCCACTGTAAGATGGTTGAATTAGTGGCAAGCCTTTCTCTTGGCATGAAAAAACCCCTTGCACCAACTGCAGACAGACTGCTGTCCAAAAAGGACAAAACTTGGTAGCAGAGAAGTCGACAGCCTAACTCTGCCAAGACAGGGTAGGTAAGTCCTTCATAATCCCTGCTCTACAACAAATGTCTGTCAGAGAAACAGGACCCAAAGCCTGAAGATTGATGCTAGAATGTATGGAGAGAAAATGGGAACTGTCCAGGCAGTTATTGGTATGTTCTTTCTTAGTTTGGGAAGCTGCAGGCTCTGCACTTCCTATATAAGCAAATATATTTATCCCTCTCTGAGGTGGTTGAAGAATAGACAGATAGAATCTTATAGTTAAATTTTGAACTGTTTAGGAATCAAGAGGGTGTTATAGATCTAAGAAGATACTCTTAAAAGTGTGTTGCAAGATAGTAAGAATGTTGAGTCACATATAGACCTTTAAACTCATGGAGTTGGGTAGATAGTAGAATGTTAAAGTCAGGGGCCAAATAGGTATAAACTGAACATTGGGAAGGTATACTGGGCCAATTTACTCTCATAAATGTGGCATATTTATATCTATTGTTTTGTATAATACTTACTGTTATAAGAGAAGGAACCAGCTGTTGGACTGAAAGGGGAAACCTCTGGAGGGAAGAGGGTGGAAGGGCGGGTTAGGAAGGGGGAATAGGGAGGGGTTTGTTACTGAGATGTAACTTGAAGAAAAAAAAATAAAGTATTTAAAAAAAAAAATCTCCCAACCAAAAAAAGCCCAGGGCCAGATGGCTTTAGCACGGAATTCTACCGGACCTTCAAAGAGGAGCTAACACCAATACTTTTCAAACTCTTTCACCAAATAGAATCTGAAAGAACATTGCCAAACTCATTCTACGAGGCCACAATCACCCTGATTCCTAAACCACACAAAGACCCATCAAAGAAAGAGAACTTCAGACCAATCTCCCTCATGAACATAGATGCAAAAATACTTAATAAAATAGTAGCAAACCGAATTCAAGAACACATCAAAAGTATCATACACCATGATCAAGTAGGCTTCATCCAAGGGATGCAGGGATGGTTCAACATACGAAAGTCTATCAACGTCATTCACCATATAAACAAGATGAAAGAAAAAAACCACATGACAATCTCGCTAGATGCAGAAAAAGCATTTGACAAAATCCAACACCCCTTCATGCTAAAAGTTCTGGAGAGAACGGGCATACAAGGGCCATACCTAGAAATAATCAAGTCAATATACAGCAGGCCAGTGGCTAACATCAAAATAAATGGAGAGAAACTTGAAGCATTTCCTCTAAACTCAGGGACAAGACAAGGATGCCCACTTTCACCATATCTCTTCAATATAGTACTTGAAGTTCTTGCTAGAGCAATAAGACAACTAAAGGATATCAAGGGGATAAACATCAGAAACGAAGAAGTCAAATTATCCCTATTTGCAGATGATATGATAGTATACATAAGCGACCCCAAAAATTCCACCAGAGAACTCTTACAGCTGATAAACACCTTCAGCAAAGTGGCTGGATACAAAAATTAATTTAAAAAAATCAGAAGCCCTTCTTTATACAACAAACAAATGGGCTGAGGAAGAAATAAGGGAAACAACCCCCTTCCCAATAGCCGCAAACAACATAAAATACCTGGGGGTAACTCTAACCAAGCAAGTTAAAGACCTGTACAACAAGAACTTCAAGCCCTTGAAGAAAGAAATGGAAGAGGCCTTTAGAAGATGGAAAGATCTTCCATGCTCATGGATAGGTAGGATCAACATAATAAAAATGGCCATCCTACCAAAAGCAATATGTAGATTCAATGCAATACCTATCAAAATACCAACACAATTTTTTATAGACTTGGAAAGAGCTAGCCTCAATTTCATATGGAACAACAAAAAGCCCAGAATAGCTGAATCAATCCTGTACAATAAAAAAACATCTGGAGGTATTACCATCCCAGATTTCAAGCTGTACTACAGAGCAATAGTTGTAAAAACAGCATGGTATTGGTATAGAAACAGACCAGTAGATCAATGGAATCAAACTGAAGATCCAGAAATGAACCCACACACCTATGGCCACCTAATTTTTGACAAAGAAGCCAAAACGGCACAATGGAGAAGGACAGCATCTTCAACAAATGGTGCTGGTCCAACTGGATGTCCATTTTTAAAAGAATGAAGTTAGACCCATACTTATCACCTTGTACAAAACTTAAGTCCAAGTGGATCGAAGACCTTAACATAAAGCCGGTCACACTAAATCTACTAGAAGAAAAAGTGGGAGAAACCCTCGAACTAATTGGCACAGGCGACAACTTCCTGAACAGAACACCAACAGCTCAGGACTTGAGATCAACAATCAATAAATGGGAATTCTTGAAACTGAAAAGCTTCTGTAAGGCAAAGGACACTGTCATTCGAACAAAATGGCAGCCTACAGACTGGGAGAAAATCTTCACCAACCCCACATCTGACAGAGGGCTAATATCCAAAATCTACAAAGAACTCAAGAAATTAAATGCCAAGAAAACAAATAATCCAATCAAAAAATGGGGGACAGAGCTAAATAGAGAATTCACAAAGGAGGAATCCCTAATGGCTGAGAGACACTTGAAGAAATGCTCAACATCCTTAATCATCATAGAAATGCAACTCAAGACAACTCTGAGATTCCATGTCACACCTGTCAGAATGGCTAAGATCAAAAACTCAAATGACAGCACATGCTGGCAAGGGTGTGGAGAAAGGGGTACCCTACTCCATTGCTGGTGGGAATGCAGGCTTGTGCAACCACTATGGAGGTCAGTCTGGCGATATCTTAGAAAACTTGAAATAGCTCTGCCTCAGGACCTAGCCATACCACTTCTGAGTATACACCCAAATGCCTCTTCACGGAATCATAAGGAAATTTCCTCATCTGTGTTTATAGCAGCCTTATTTGTAATAGCTAGAAACTGGAAACAACCCAGATGTCCCTCAACCGAAAAATGGGTGAAAAAACTGTGGTACATCTATACAATGGAATATTATTCAGCTATCAGGAACAATGAAATTATGCAATTTGCAGCCAAATGGATGGAACTAGAAAAGCTCATCCTGAGTGAACTAACCCAGACTCAGAAGAACACATATGGCATCTATTCACTTATAGTAGAATTCAGCTATATAGTAGAAGGTATCGATACTACAACTTACACACCAAAGGGAACTTGGACATAGACTTCTTATTTTTAATTTTTATTCTTTATTTATTTTTCATATATTAGTTATATTTTTTAGTCTTTTTTATCTATTGTATGCTTATTGGTTTGTTTGTTTAGTAGTTCTCTCTCCCGGGCAACGAGACACTTCTCACTGATGGTACTGCTTCGTAGATCCCCAATGAATGAAGAGGCTCTTGGCCCTCATACGACCTCTCAACTGAGATGAGGGACTGTTATATAAGGACACCCCACCCCAGAGAAATGGGATGGAAGGGTTAGGAGGTAAAGAAAAAAAATGAAATGTGATGTTTCAGCCTTTTACTACTAATTGTCATAAACTGTTTAGGATAATTAAAAAATGCTAAATAATTGTTATGCAAGCCGGTCATTCTGTTAGGTACTATGACAGCCTATTGTAGTTACTTTCAAAGCTAATCAGAAATAAACCGGCAAGAGACAAGCAACATCTGCTTACCCTAATATAAGGGATAGATAGGGCCTCTTCAAAAACCTCAAGAGATCTGCAGAATATGGCATTCAAAGATGTTTTCGTAACTTTAGATTTTTTTATATCAAGACATATCAACTCCTGACAGCACCCCCTATTCTTCTCCAAGTAGAAGATGAGCATCGAAGAATCTCCAGTGGGAGATGATTGAATTAGTCGCAAGCCTATCTCTTGGTAGGAAAAGCCCCTTACCCCAACTGTAGACAGAATGCTGTCCAAAAAGGACAAAACCTGGAAGCAGGTAAGTCGACAGCCTAGCTCTGCCAAGACAGGGTAGGTAAGTCCTTCATAACCCCTGCTCTACAATCAATGTCTGTCAGAGAAACGCGGCCAAATGACTGAAGATCGATGCTGTAATGTATGGAGAGAAAATGGGAACTGTCCAGGCAGCCACTGGTATGTCATTTCTTAGTTTGGGAAGCTGCAGGCCCTGTACTTCCTATAAAATCAGATATATTTATCCCTCTCAGGTCTCTGAGGTGGTTGAAGAACAGATAGCTAGAGTCTCAAAATTTAATTATGAGACTCTAG
>CAJQZJ010004796.1:629282-709979 GCA_907164525.1 Lophiomys imhausi | reverse complement strand
GTCCAGGCAGCCACTGGTATGTCATTTCTTAGTTTGGGAAGCTGCAGGCCCTGTACTTCCTATAAAATCAGATATATTTATCCCTCTCAGGTCTCTGAGGTGGTTGAAGAACAGATAGCTAGAGTCTCATAATTTAATTTTGAGTTGTTTAGGAGTCAAGAGAGTGTTATAGATCTAGGAAGATACTTTTAAAATTTTGTTGCAAGTTAGTATGAATGTTGAGTCAGATATAGACCTTTAAACTCATGGAGAAGTTTAGATAGTAGAATGTTAAAGTCAGGTACCAAATACATATGGACTGGTCATTGGGAATGTACATTAAGCCATATAACCCTCATAACTGTGGCCTAATTACCTCTGTTGTACTGTACTGTATTTGTTATTATAAGAGAAAGAGCCATTTGTTGGACTGAAAGGGGAAACTGTAGGGGGAAATAAGATATACCTTAAACTTAAAAGAAAAAAAAAGGGAAAAGGATGGGGGGTTGAGGGTGGGAGGGTGGGACTGGAGGGGCAATAGGGAGGGGACTGCGATTGAGATGTAACTTGAAGAAATAAAAAAAAAAAACCAATACTCTCTCGAGGATCAATAATGTAGTCCTTTGGTGACTATTGAGTGAATGTTGGACCACTTAATTGTAAAAAGAGAATAATATAAAGAAATAAGTGATTTACTATCATAATAGCAACCACTTTCTAGGTGTTAAAACCACATACCTTAAATTAAAAAAAAAAGTAAAGAGATGGGCTGGAGAGATGTCTCAGCAGCTTAGAGCACTGACTACTCTTCCAGAGGTCCTGGGTTCAATTCCCAGCAGCTCACAACTGTCTATAACCCCAGCTCCATAGCAACCAACACTCTTTTCTGGCTTCTGTGGTTACAGAATCCACATGCTGCACAGATATACCTGCAGACAAAACACGTGTGTACATAAAGTAATTACATTTCAAAAAGATAGCAAATAAAAGTAAAAAGAAATGGTTTCTGTCTAATTTGGACCCTATACTGATTTTTAATATATATATTTTTTTTAATTTATGAATTCATTTCTCTCTTCCCTTTCCTCCTTCCATATCCTTCCATGTACACTGCCAACTGCCTTGTGCCATTTCAAATTCATGGGCTCTTTTTCCTTAGTTGTTGGTATGTGTGGGGTGTGTGTGTGTGTGTGTGATATTTTTAATCAGCACTAGAAATGCATAAAGTTTTTCTTTAAAAAATTATTTTTACAGGACAGAAATTTTCTCCAGTCTGGTTAAAATCTTTTTTTTTTTAAATCTTTTTTTTTTTTTTTTTTAATCACGGGGCTATTTCAGTCATAGTATTCCATCGGTTGTAAAGGGCCATTTTGTTTTGCTAAGGAAACACGGGAAGCTGCCATTTAAATCTTTTCCGATGTCCTTCACATAAGCTCTATTGTATGCTTCATATTACCGCACTGAAAACCCAGTTTGTAGAGCATAATTTCATTTATACCATTAAATGGATGGTTTTGTAGCTCACATTGGCAATACCGGAGCTTCCAGTTGTGAACAAAGGGCAACACAACACTTTGAAAGTCAGTTAAACCAAGCATTTCATATCTACCTAGCAGAAACCATTGTTAACATCTGTCATTTGATATAGGGCTGCTGTGTGTAAATGTGATCCTGAATGTGGCTTCCTTCCTTTTATCGAGGGAATGTAGTTCTGTTCTCCAAAGCATAACAACTGGTTGCTTTATCATCAGACCCACATGCATAGCATCTTAAAACATGGTGTGAAAATGAGGCCTTGCAATGACAGCTTACGCCCCATAAGCTCCTGGCATCTCTCCTGCCCTTGGCCTCCCTTCTCGGGGCCAGGTCTGCCAATTTGAGTCTTACCTCAGGTAACTATAGCAAAGGAAAACCTAATCATTTTAATGGGATGGGCGACATGTTAGGGGGAAAAATAACAAAATTAAAGTTGATTTTAACCTGCAATGAAAAACACGCCATGGGGTGTTTCCATGTGAAATCTTGGATGCTGTACAATGGATGGAGAGGAAACAACTGAGCCAGGGGAGGGAAAGGGAGGAGGGAAGATGGAGGAGGGGAGTTTTCTGGAGTCATTTTTGGCCAAAGTCTGCTTCTAACTAAAGCTTCATGGAATGAGTTTAGCGGTTCCTAATGCTGGCAATTAGTTCCACTTGGTGTCAGGCCTTTGAGAAGTAAGGCCTTAAGATGAACATTCCCTTTTACACGTTACTCTTTTTACTCTGTCTCTTAGTCTCTCTTATTGACAGTGTTTGCCAGTCATTTATTTCTGTTGTAATAAACCATTTACTCTGTAGCAGAGTCTGATATGACAGCATTCATATGCTCTGGTCTGCAATTTGATTGGAGGAATATTTTTGAAAGCAATGTTTCTCTGATAAACATCAAAAACTTGGAAACAGAAGTAAGGCCCCTCCTTCAGCATTAGAGGTGTCATACAGGCAAGACACCACGCACAACAATTAATTTAGCCCATTATAGTAACACCTGGTTTTAATGCTGCTGCATTTGTGTTCTAATACTTTAGGTCATTGAGACTCATGGACTGCAGACTAGATTAAGCAACCAAGAAAGATATCATATCCAAAAAAAAAAGATCAAAAATGTTTTTATGTGCTAGCTGAAACCACAATGGTGAGAAACCATAAAAAGTAGAGTGTAAAGAAAAACCTTTTACATAGATGTAAATTGTTCAATTTATTCTCATGTGTAAGTGATATGTGTCTGCCTGCCCACATAATCCATAATGCTCATTTGGAAGTCAGAGGACAGTTTTGTAGAATTGACTCCATCCTTCTGCTTTTACATGGGCTCTGGGTTCAAACTCAGTTTGTCAGGTTTGTCTGACAAGCACCTTTACCTCATGAACCATCTCACTGACCCTGAAACATGACAGGCATCAGAAAACCAAGACACCTGATTGAGTAACAGAGTTAACAAAGGAAGCAGGCTGTCACAAGTCACCAGACCTTTTATCAAGAGATGTGTTGAGAAGTCCTGTAAACTTGAGGCGTATGGAGCAGGCACTTGCGTGTTCTTTCCGATCACCAGGCATCAAATAAACTTAAGAAGGAACTCATTAGAATTTAAAAAAACCTAATTAGGTTTGGGGTGTTGGTCAATGGCTGTGTGCTTCTGAATTTATGTGGTGTGCATATATACATTCAAAAGTTGTTTTGTGTCATCTTTGCATTTAAGCTTTGTGTTCCTGAATTATTTGTAAACAGAACTAACTGTGGAAAAAGTATACCAAATTACAGTGTCACATGAGACAAGGGCAATTGTGCTCAGCAAAAATACGTTTTCATAATTCTTTTTCCTTCCCCTTCCCCTTGCCACCCAATATAGTTGGGAGAGCTGCCTCCCTAACCCCCCCCCCCGACAGGCATGAGAGCAGGAGAGCTATCCCAGCCCCCTTGTTGGCTGTAGCCCTGCATCTTCCCTGGACAGCACAGTGGAGCCGGCTATGATGGAGAAGGCACAAGTGAGCCAGTTGTGACAGTGTTAGAGCAAGAGAGCTGGCCCAGCCCTTCATAGGCTGTAGTACTTCGGAGACTGGACCCTGTGCCTTGACTGGGAAGCACAGTTTAGCTGGTTCTGAAGGCATGGGCATGGATGAGCAGGTGATCCAGCCTCCCGAAGGCATAAGAGCAGAAGAGCTGCCCCTGCCACCTACTGATTGGCTGGCCTAGCCAGAGCAGTTCTGGAGAGTTTGCTGTGATGGTATGGATAAGGAAGAGCTGGTAGGTTGATTAGCTCTAATTCAGGGCTCTGAGATGACCCACCACAAAATCTATATCATCTGTGACCATTTGAGATGAATGAAAGGGCCAGTCCTGTTGATCCAAAACTGCAGGATCTCCGTGACACAGGGTAACAGTAGGACAACCTGGAGGAGTACTGATGAGGATCCAATATTGTTGGTGTCACAGAACCCAGAGATCTTGAGCCAGACCAACGACTCAGCAATGAACACTTGTAAGTGAAGATGTGTGGACAGAGGGATATAGCGTGGGGTACAATGTAAGCACACTACAGCTTCCATGATGAGATGTTTTCTACGCTTTTGTGTGTTTGTTTTGGTTTGGTTTGGGGTGTGTGTGTGTGTGTGTGTGTGTGTGTGTGTGTGTGTGTGTGTGTGTGTGTGTTTATTTTGAGGCGAGTCTGCAAGGGCAAAGGGCAGACATGAGGGGTCAGGGAGATGAGAGGGCCTGGGAGAATGATGTGAAACTCACAAAGAATCAATAGAAATCCTTTTTTTTTTTTTTTTTAAATTACTTTTGGCCTTGTGGTGGGGATGCTGGTTATGGCCTGTAATTCCAGCACTCAGTAGGCAGAGGCAGGAGATCTCTGAGTTCAAGGCCAGCCTGGTCTACTGGGAGAGTTCTAGAACAGCCAGGGCTACACAGAGAAACCCTGTCTTGAAGGGGAAAAAAAAAGTTACATTTGAAAGTAAGAAGGTAGTAGATTCAAAAGGATAAGTGTAAAGGAGAAAGAAAGGGGGAAAAACAGGAGAAGGAAAATAGTTAAAATGTGCCAGATAGAACATCACCCACTTTCATTATTTCTATTTCATTTTGCCACATGAAAGAGGAGAGAAAGCCTGAGCACTCTTCTTTTCTATATGTTAAATACCTTTTGTCAAAAGCCTAATTTGTAAAAATGTAGAAGAAAAAAAGAAAAACTCAGAAAATAGTCAAATAAACAGATCATCTGAAGAAGCAGTTTTACCACCAATGAGTACACTGTAGAGCTTTGGGATTTTACCAATTCAAGCTGGGAAAAATGAAAGTCTATAGAGTAGGAACTCACTTACCTTCCTAAAGGAATGAGTCTTTGGGATTTTTTTCCCATTTCATTTTGTTTTATATTGCTTGTACAATTTTTTTGTTGTCTTGTCTCAGGAAGCTTTCCATTAAGAAATAATTTTTTATCATTGTTTACTGTTTGTAGGGTTGTATTATGAATCTTTGTATGTGTAATTGTATGCCAAGTGTGTGTGTGTGTGTGTGTGTGTGTGTGTGTGTGTGTGTGTGTGTGCCTGTATGTGAGTGTATGCTTGTGGAAGTCACAGGACAGTGTTTGAATCTCATAAAGTTTCAGTGGTTGTGAGCTGTCCAAAGAGGGTGCTGGGAACTGAACTAGAGTTATCCTTCCTCCTGTGCCCTCATAAATTCTTGGTTCAATCTGAAATCTTGTAATCACCAAGTTTGCAGTAAACTCTTCCAAGGTCTAGGCTTCAGTTACATTTGTTTGGCAATTCATTTCCTGGCCAGCAGAGTTAGGGGCCTGGGCTTGGCACAGACCTGAATTTTTTATTACCTAGAATCTCATGTATATGCTTTCCTCTGGTTCCCATTTTGAACATTCTCCAAAGTACCATGTAATTCACCAAGTTTCTATTAAGGATTCTCAAAATGATTCTGTGTGCTTGTATTATTGCTTTGGGAAGGCATGCATTTTTCTTAGTAACTGTGGTTCTGTGCAAAAGTGTAGGAAAATGATCAATCTGGGTAATTGCTTAAATATCATCTCCAGTCTATACTAAACACTTGGGAAATCTTTTAATTGTGGACCTGAAGCAATTATGTGTCTTCCGTGGATATCTTTTCTTCAGTTTGGGTCCTTCTTGATAGGATTAGCATGCGGGCCCTTGACCTTGGTAGCCCATCTCTTCCTTCTGCTTGTTCCTCCACTGAAGTCAAACTGAATGAAGGATGTGCTCTGAGGGTATATTATTTTGGTTTGCATAGCAGTTCAAAGTTTGAATGTCTGTCAGAATTCCTCGAGACTGGAAATCAGGTTACAAATACCATCAGATTTTGTTCTCATGAGATATATCTCTAAACTTCTCCAGTCCTTTCTCTTTTTCTCTAATTCCAGCCCAGACGGAAGTAAATGACGAGAAGTTGACTGTTGATTTTTGTCTTCTTTCCTGACTGGAGTTGTCATTCTTAGCTTTTGATTTGCTCAAAACTCTGTTAGAAGTTATGAACTGTGGTCAATTTCTGACCTTTCTATTTTGCATCAATTTTTACTACTGTTTCTGTTCCGTGGGGTTCAGAAACGTACATGATAAAAATGAGCAAAGGCATCTTCAAATAGCATACCAGGGATCTGGGTCAGCTCAATTACAAATTAAAGACAACCAACCAGACATTTATATAAAGGCACAATCTTTTGTATTTAATTCTCAAATCAACTGTCTCTGAGCCCTGCTTTCTGGGTTGGGTGTACTGATGAGATCATTGCCCTGCCAAGTGGTTGTGTCAAAGTAATCTGCAGGATTTCTCTCCTAAAATGCAAATTTTCTTTATATATTTATTTTTATCATATCAAGAAAAAAATTAAAGACTGTGGCTTTACATATACTCCTAAGAAAAATACTACACTTATCTTGAATACTACATAATTAAATAAAAAATGCTTAATAGAAATTAAAATAATTAATTTGTAAAATATGTTCCTATGATAGACCATGACCAAGGTTTATTTTTGTAATTAAGCACTTTATCACATCGATTCATTTATTTCAATTTGACTTTTATCTGGGAGAAGCAGAAGTCTACATGCTCTTATACTTTTGATATAAGAAATTTATTAAGACATTATGTATAGAATGCAATGGTATTACAATAAAACCTAAAAATGGTTAAATCATGATAGAATATTGGCATTTTTGGAAATAAAAGCACCATAAATTCAGCTTATTAAGAAAGTTTCTTATATCCATAGTAGAAAAAAATGATTAGTCAAATGAGAATTTGCTAGGTGTTCAAGACCATGCCTTAACTATTCTCTAGATCTTTTGCTGAGACATTAAACTACAACTGTGGTAAAATCCTTGGGAAGTTATTTATAAGTCCATAGGTATTTTCTCTTTATTTATTTATATTTACATTTTTAATTTAAATATAATTATATCACTTTCCTTTCTTTCCCTCCCTGTCCCCCATATCCCCTCCCTGCAACACCTCCAGCCCTCCTATGTCACCTGCCACTTTAAAATCAATAACCTCTCCTTTGGTTATCATTGTAAAGTAGAAACATTTTCAATGTATTTTTTCCATATATATTTATTTATTTTTAATTTGTGCATCTAGGTCAGTGTCTGCATGTGTGCTGTGTATATACCTGGTGCCCAGGGAAGTCTGGAGGGATGTTGAATCTCCTGGGAATGGAGTTACAGCAGAGAGGGAGCCACTGGGTGAGCACTGGGCACTGAGTCTGGATCCCATGCAAAAGTAGCAAGCGCTTTTCACTGACGAGCTATCTCTAGTCCCAATTTATAGACTGGTTTTTTTTTAATGTCTTACAACTTATGCTTTGAAACTGGAAAAGGTCATAACTCTATTTGCTTTAGTTTACTGAGAGCAATGAACTAAATAACTCTTCTTAAAATGAAATGGATTTTAGTGAATCTCTTTGTAACATTGACCAACGTCCCCAAAAGACCCTACATTATTATAAGTTTGAAAGAGCAAATAGGAATTTCACTGTGATTCAGCCAGAGTGGAAGCTTAGTACCATTTGGTTGAAGATAAATAATGATTTTTAAAACACCCCAGGGACTGGAGGGACCATGGTTCAGCAGTTAAGAACACATGGCTTATTGCTTTTCTAGGGGCCAAGTTCATTTTCTAGCACCCACTTTATTCCAGGAAGGTCACAACCACCTATTATTCTAGTTCCAGAGATGTATTGCCTCCTTCTGGCCTTAAAAATCACACACACACACACACACACACACACACACACACACACACTGCACACACACTGTACACTCACAGGCACACACATGCATAACTAAAAACAAGCCTTTAAAACAAATCACTTTTATTATAATGTATCTATTTTAATTAGTAATAACATTCCAATACTAGTTTGCATGTGACAATTATATCTAATGAAGTTAAAATCGGGATATAAACAAAACAATGTAAATGTCACCCACAATATACTCTTTCGAAAAGACAGTTCCATTTTGCTAAACAGGAATCTAAGACAGAAAACAAAACACAGTAGCATCAATTATTTCCTTTGTGAGATCTTCAAATGCTGGACCACTGGCCCAGCAGTGCAAACCCCGTGTTCAATCTCCCGTACCACAGGACAGCAGTAAAATTCCTCCCGAGTATCTACCTTCTTCTTTCCTAATCACACCAGTGTCACTACAGAGTGATTTCCTATCAGTTTTTCTTCACATGTTAAAATGGGGACAAGTCCTGTAACTCTAATGCATGATTCGTTTTGAAAGAGGAGTTCTGTAGTCATACAGGAGTCTGAGCATTGGGGCCCCAGATGAAGAAAAGGAAATACACGGGAAAGTGCCCCGAGGATGTGCTTGTCTGGTTTCAGACAGAAGTACCTAGTCTATTTATTTTCTTAAAAGTCATTTGCTTAAACAAATTATATAAACGTACTGAATTACATGTTTACACAGTAAATTAAATAATAATAAAACTCAAATTCCCAGATAAGATGCTAATTGCAGCTTCTAAAATATACCTAAAAGTAATTATTTTCTCTATTTTATAATTATTATTAAATTATCTGGAATGTACTCTATGTCATAAAATAGGAAAAGCAAAAGTTAGTTATGGGTAAACAAGAAAAATTGGCATTCCCGAGTAACTCTTTTTAGTGTATAACAGAGACATATTTCCTTTGGATTTAAAGATGCTAAGTAGAACCTTAGACAGAAGCAAAGTGAAATATTGGTACAAACTACTATGGTTTTATATTTCAACCATCTATTGAAAAGGCCTTAGGGCTTCAGGTAGAGCTCAGTAATACAGTACTCGCCCTGCATATGGGAGGCCCTGGGAGGGATCCTTGGGGTGTGTGTGTGTGTCTTTGTGTCTCTGTGTGTCTATGTGTCTGTGTGTGTATCTGTGTCTGTATCTGTATATGTGTGTGAGAGAGAGAAACAGAGGGAGAATTTTAAAGAAAATCATTCAGTTGAAATAAGATGTATTGCAAAACCTACACTGAAGAACTAATGTTTGCATTTGGTTCTGAAAAAAAATGCCTCATTTGAAATTCCTAAATATATAAATACAACCTGCACAGTCTATATGTTACTTATATTCGTGGTTTCAGTGTTGACCATCTGGTTTGTTTTCCAACTGGTGCATTTTCCCTTGGGCAGACTATTTCTCTCACTCTCAGCATTCCTAAGTTGCCTGTAGTTCTTTGTGTAGGCTTGAGGCCTCCATCTGCTTTGGGATGTCTATTGCTGTTGTCCTTGATTAGCTCATGTTTAGGCAGCCTTATTTGTGAGAATCCATACATATAGCTTTTTTAGTTTATTTTTGTTTATGTCCGTGTGGTGTGTGTGTGTGTGTGTGTGTGTGTGTGTGTGTGTGTGTGTGTGTGCGTGTTTTATGGGGTGCGCCTGAATGAAGTGCCCATGGAGGCCAGGAGTGGGTGTTTTAAGTGGTGTTGAAGTTACTCCTGGCCTCCATGGGCACTTCATTCAGGCGCACCCCATAAAGAACACACCTTAGGAAATGTTTGGCTCTAATCCACTTCTGTCTCTTTCATATAATGGTATCTATTTCCCCTATCCTTATAATATGACCTCATTTAAGCACCATATACTATGTCCTCAATTAAGACTTAAGTTAATGAAAAGTCTTCTTGAAAATAATTTACTGGATGGATCCCTGTGTTACCTAGAATTACAACTCTTATCTAGAAGACTTAATCTAAAAACAACTCACCATTCTATCTATGTATTCCCTTCTACATCATAAACACAAATGTGTTTTGTTGATTTGAAGACAAGATCTCCACCAACTGAGTGCTTTATTTTTTTTCCAGTTTTTTAGTAATATGGTTTGTGTTAATACTTGATCGGCAGTATTCCATAAGTAAATGGGTGGTGAGTATCTAACTGCCTTTTGTCCTGTGTAAAGTGTAGGTACCCAAAGAGTGTGGAAGACAGCTGACAGGTAGCCGTGTGGGAATGTCACAGCACAAACAGGCTTTCAGTATTCTGGCAGTGTCTTGATGGTTTGGGATCTGGGAACAGACCCTAGAAAAAGAGCGAAGACAGAAAAATAGCTCCCTGTGGAAGAAGTTAAGAATTTCTTTAATAACATAATGAGTGAGCCAATCAAGAGAGGCGCACCTGAGCTACTGCTTAAGAGATGGCAGGTCACTGGTAGACATTCTGTAAAAAGCCTCCTCTCTGGACCACCTACCGCATCATTCTACCGCATGAAGGTGGGAGTTGGGCAGTGAACTTCATCCTTCTCAGCTCAGTTTGCCTCAGCATTGTGTGTCTCTCCCTGACGTATAGTCATTCACTCAATTCCTCTCAATAAAAAAACTAAATCAAGAAATCATGTTTCAAAGACTTTTAGAAAATGACAGTTATGGAAAACAGTCAATCACCATTCTCAAACACTTGCTTTCATTGTTTTTATATCAGCAAACCTCTTCTCTGAGGTGATTTCTCTCCAGTCAGATGCAAGACACCTACATTTATATTGTAAATATAGGATACGTTGCAAACTAAAATTTATTTTCAATCTTAAATGAGGACTATGAAGGTCAAATACACACATTTGTCAAACAAATCCTTAAGCCCCAGGGTTCCAATTTATCTCTTTGTCTAAAAATCAAAATAGAACACTAAAAGTTAGTTGTAATCTATAATCCCCACTGTCCTGTCTAGCCCACCCAATGATCACAACAGATGTGGATTAAATATAGATTTATTTGTGATTATTGACCATTTCTGAACCTGGACCTACCAGCTTCATTGCTGTGTGTGTCCCGGTAGCCTGGATCAGGCTGTTACCACGGCTGGAATAGTATTCATCTGCTGTCAGCACTACTGTGTTAAAACAAATTAGCCCAATGATTAATGAATATCAAAGTCAGCCTGTGGATTGTCTGTGCAGAGGCCTTAGTGTGAAATCCATCAGCCTCCGAGTTAGTGAGATAATTTCTAGACTAAAATAATGTCCCCATAGACTTCAGAAGCATGTGGGAAAGTGTTTCTTATGACAGACTTGAGGAGAACAAGTCCGTGGGTCTCTAACATGTGGGAGACAGGTGAGATTTGGTGGCTGATCCAGCCTCTGTCATTAGGACAGATTAGATAGGACCCTTGTTTATTAGAGACATAGATACAGCCTAGAATAACAAAGTCTGAAGAGCAAAGAACATATCATGCTGTAGACTTTAGTGAGAGATATACTCACAGCGGGTCCCTTACCACTTTTCCATTTGCCACAAAGCAACACAACTCTCATATTGTTTCCAAGCACCAAGAGATATAATTTGAAAATAAATAACATCAACTCTGAAATAAGCTGAACAAAACTGGGATGTCTGTGTTGATCAAACTACAAAGGAAAAGTTATATCTATGTAAATATAACTCTTGACCTGTATAGAACACTATATGCGGCTTATATGTAAAATAGTGGGCCCCACCCCTCAAAATAAATAAATATACAAATAAGTGTAAAAACAATTCAATAAATATTGAAGACATATCTCCATATGGTTTTTCAACACAAACATAAATGTGTGTATATATGCATGTATGCATTTATGCATGTCTGTATGTATGCATGTAAATATATGTACACCTTTATATATTCTCCCTAGCTTACAATAATCATGACTGTAAAACATCAGTATCACAGATACTTGGTTTTAAACGTAACTGTCAAGTAAAATGAACTAAGACTCTTTAGGAAAGGAAAGAGATCAAAGAAAGTCCTAGATCAGCCTGGAGCATCTTGTTGAATACAAAAGTTAAGTGTTTCAAGAATACTTGGGGACACGATAAAGGGCAGAAGTCACCTATCATAGGCACCCAATCGTCAAATCTGGAGCAAGAGTGAGGAGGTCAAAGGAAAACTGCAGAAGTTGGTTGTCTACTTCTTCCATATGTTCCCTAAGAAGTATACTCAGGTACTCCGCTTGCAACCAAGATTAACTATTATTAATTAACTATTGCATGTAACTTTTATACACAGAGTCATTTCACCATCCCTGTCTGCTTATTTACTTACTTATTTATTTTAGTTAACTTATTTTATTTTATGTGTAAGGCTGTTTTACCTGCATATATATATATATATATATATATATATATATATGTGCACCATGTATATGCCTGTTACTTTCCAAATCCAGAAGACAGAGTTAAATGTCCCTGGAAATGGAGTTAAGTAAGGTTGTGAGCATTCATGTGAATAGTAGGAATGGAATTCTAGTCCTCTGAAAGAGCAACAAGTGCTCTTAAACTAGGAGCCATCTCTGCAGCCCATAACCCATGTCTGATTTAAATTAATTAATTCATCCATCTCTGATTCATATCTACTGCTACAAAGCCTGTTTGTTTTTTAAATCTGTGGCACTCCTTAGTGCCTTCTGTCTGTCCCTCAATTCTACACACACAAACACACACAAATGCATGCATCCACACCCTCAAACACACACACACACACACACACACACACACACACACACACACAAATACAGTAAGTATTGTTATCGTTATATATGCTCTGGAGAGTGGAAAATACAAGCAGTACTGATGGCAGAAGCAGCATTTCTTTAATCATAACAGTGTTTTTATGGTCTGTGTGTGTGTGTGTGTGTGTGTGTGTGTGTGTGTGTGTGTGTGTGTCGTCAGGGATGCTGACCTATTTACTAACTAGAGCACAATATTGTATACTTTCTTTGTCTTTAGCCTTTCCGTCCTGGTATTCAATTGAACATTATTTTCCAAATTACTTAAAATACTTCTCATCTCTCTGACTCTATCCATGTAGTTGTGTTATTAATTGGTAATGTATTAGATGCTTTTGGCATTTGTATTTCATTTTAGATTTATAGAGAAATCGCCCTGACCCACATGCCGTACTGATTTCTTAGTTGTGTTAATAGTCTGCCACAATATTCTGCAGAAATAGGCATCCCATGTGGCTTGTTTTAATTAACTATTCCAAACCCCGTATTTTCTTTTTTTGTGTGTGAGTGTGTGTGTTCAAGTCATTATTATTTTATTTTTTAGTTAATTAATGTATTTTTTTTCTTCAAGTTACATCTCAATCGCAATCCCCTCCCTACTCCCCACTCCAGTCCCATCCTCCCACCCTCTTCCGCCTCAACCCACCCATCTCCATCCTTTTTTTTAAGTTTAAGATATATCTTTTCCCCCCAACAGCTCCCCCTTTCAGTTCAATAAATGGCTCTTTCTCTTATAATAATAAATACAATACAAAACAACAGAGGTAATTAGGCCACAGTTATGAGAGTTATATGGCTTAGCATACATTCCCAATGTCCAGTCCATATGTATTTGGCACCTGACTTTAACATTCTGCTATCTAACCATCTCCATGAGTTTAAAGTTCTATATCTAACTCATTTTTCATACTAACTTGCAACACAATTTTAAAAGTATCTTCATAGATCTATAACACCCTCTTGATTCCTAAACAACTCAAAATTTAACTATGAGACTCTAGCTATCTATTCTTCAACCACCTCAGAGACCTGAGAGGGATAAATATATCTGATTATATAGGAAGTACAGGGTCTGCAGCTTCCAAAACTAAGAAATGACATACCAGTGACTGCCTGGACAGTTCCCATTTTCTCTCCATACATTACAGCATCGATCTTCAGTCGTTTGGCCCCGTTTCTCTGACAGATATTGATTGTAGAGCAGGAATTATGAAGGACTCGCCTACCCTGTCTTGGCAGAGCTAGTTTGTCAAGTTACCTGCTTCCAATTTTTGTCCTTTTTGGACAGCATTCTGTCTACAGTTGGATCAAGGGCAAACCCCGTATTTTCAACATAAAAGGATCAAGTAAAATATAATGGATTGACGTGTCAGCTTTCTTGATTTGTCTTTTGTGCACATGGCCCAAGAAACCCACTTTCCTTTCTCTAGTCTTCATCCAGGCTGGGTGGTTAATGAGTTTCCAAGGATTCTCTTGTCTCAGACACGTGGAGTTGTAAGCTGTCATTTTGGTGCATGAATTGAACTCAGGTCCTCAACAAGAGCAGTCAATACTCTAAACCACTGAAAAATCTCTCTGGTTCTGTAGAATTTTTTTTAAAAGAAAACTCTTTGTATAATTACCTCCTTTAACCACAAAAGTCTAAAGCTCCAATGGAAATGTTTGGCTTGGAAGGTTGTGAGTAGTCTATGTGCTTTACTAAACTTGAACTTTGGGAGAAATTAGGTGTTTGAAGAATGTTGCTGGGTTTCTAGACAGAAAGCATTTCCTGGCAGCACCTGATACTATCAATAGCAATCTAAAGGAACTTCAGATACAAGTAAAATGAGAAATTGAACAAACACCAGGAAAAAGTTTACCACAGTCATTCGACTACTCCATCACTTCAGCCCAATGCTGCATCTCTGTGTCTGTGATTTCTTTCTTGCCAGAATAGCTAGTGAACCTAAATAAAATGGACAGTTTTCCAATGCCAATGTGTCTTTGTCACCCTAATTCAGTTCAGTCTTGGTATAGTTACTGCTAAGATCCCTCTTATTCACAGTACTGAAACACGGTTAATATTTGCTTTAAATCCTCTTCTATTATAGTAATTAGATACCAGGGTAACTTTAGAAAAAATAGTTTATTGTTTTCTTAGTTTCAGAGAGTTAGAGTCCATGACCGTCATGGTCAACAGCATGGCAGCAGTGGGAAGGAGCTTGATAGAGCCATAGCCAAGGGCACTGAAGCAGGAGCCAAGAGCTTACATCTGATCCACTATTGGGAAGTTAAGACATAACTGGGAATGACATGAGCTTTTAAAACCAAACCTCCAAACCCATCTCCAGTGACGTACATGCTCCAACAAAGTCACACATCCTAACCCACCCCAAGTAGTTCCACCAACTGGGGACTGATTATTCAATATATAAGCCAATTTCAGCCCACCAAAATATTGGTAAAATCTATGAAGATTTGGAAGTGTTACCAGTTAATCATAGCATATTATAATACTAGATTTTTATAGTGGATGTGGATAAATATATAAACATATATTCATATAATTATATAAAATACATAATATAAATATATTAATATATGATATATAATATATAAACATTACTATGTAAGTTAAAACTGAGAAGTAATATATAATTATAATATATATATTATTATTATTATTATTATAAAATGAATGCTAACCATGCCTTAATCCTGGTGTGTGAAAAACATCTCACCCTAAAGGAGAAGCTGATGGATTGACGTGTCAGCTTTCTTGATTTGTCTTTTGTGCACATGGC
This sequence comes from Lophiomys imhausi, assembly GCA_907164525.1. Lineage (NCBI taxonomy): Eukaryota > Metazoa > Chordata > Mammalia > Rodentia > Muridae > Lophiomys > Lophiomys imhausi. The sequence continues at coordinate 694,678 of CAJQZJ010004796.1, read as the reverse complement.
CCAAGAAACCCACTTTCCTTTCTCTAGTCTTCTGGCAAGCCTAACTCTTCTGAACTCAAAAATTTCTTTATCTGTTTGCTTGCTTTTAAATGGTCAGTTCATTGTGAATAGAAAAACTATTTTCCATGTTCTCTTTAAACATTGTGACTGGCTTAGATTTACTGATTGTGTCTAACATTAGAGACTCCATAACAAGATTATCAGGGTGTGAAATCTCATTAAATTAAGGTTCCTGCCCTAATGTTTAGGAGAGAAGCTCAAGTCTTGGAAAGAGGTGGAAACAAAGGTGGTGAAAGGTAAAGAACCATACAATGATAAAGCCAGAATTTACCATTTAAATATGATCTCAGTACAATGACTTTAAAGATAAAGAGCTTGTGAGTCTTCCTGACTAATCACTTAAAGCATACCTTCTTTTGATGAAATGATCAGGAAGATCCCAATTTAGGGACACACATACCTGCACACCTAGACACATACATATGCACACATATGTACCCAAACATAATCAGAGAAAAACTTATCTTAATACCTATCTTTCAAGCAAGAAATGCTATAAATGAAAGGCAAATCATCAAAAGTTCCTGACAATGTTCTTAAATAATACTTTTAAAAATAAATTGTGTTTTATCGAACTCTGTTTAGATATATTAAATAGTATTGCAAATGTTTTCAGTGTTGCTAACTTTTTGGTGCCAAGACAGTACATTTAAAATTTAGGATAATTTAGAACTTATGCTGAAACAAGGCAATGTAAGTCTAGAACTGAGAAATGGGTAGTAGAATTAACTGTCATTATTGTGATTGTCTTAATCTTTGTTCATTACCACAAAGTCTGGCATAATAATGGCCTGAATGCCAGTGCTTAGGAAACTGAAGGAAAATGGAGTTCATTGTGTCCGAGGCACACCGCCTTCACCAGGAAAGGAAGTGGAATCTGAGAAATCTCAGGGCACTTCAAAGTAGGTTTATAAGTGCTTACTGACAATGAGCTGGCTTACACCTCTTGTCATATCTCTGCTCCAGTGTAAATGGAGCAGACCAGATGAGTACTGTTTAATATGGACAAATGTGTCAGTACTTAGGCTATTGATTGCTTGTTAGTGCTGTATCCTTCTACATCATGAAAGACAGCTTGTATTCCAGAGCAAGGTAAATCAGGGAAATTGATATTCAAGTTAATAAGGAGATTGATGTTCTTGGCATTTATTGAGTTAATTGTTTTCCTTTAACTTACACTGAGTAGTTATATAATATAAAAAGCTCTTTTTTACATCCCTCAGTGCATTCTGGGACTTCACATATAGAATGTTCCTGCCCCTGAAAAAAAAAAAAGGCAGTTGTTGCCAAAATCTACATTTTCATTTGGCGAACTAGTTAAATCTATTCATAATCTGGTGCCTGAATCAAATTTCAGAGCTGACTAGACTGCCTTGGCTCCTGGTTTTTGTTGCTCAACCTGTCTCCGACTGAATTCAGCTATGATGTTCCATCTTTAGCTGCAGAACTTCTAATAAGGGCATCTTGTTTTCCATTGCCACTGAAGGGCTCATACACAAGATTCAGCACTTGCCGAGCAGGGACTCCTTTGAATCCACCACGGGGCAGGGGCAGACTTTAGAAAGAAACCCCTTCTTTCTTTAACTTCTTTGCTTCATTTTTTTTCCCTCACTAAATATTTACTGCAGTAGCTATGACTCAACAGAAAACGCATGAACTTTGTTGTGAATACACTGTGAAGGATCAAGGAAAAATCATGGTGACTTAAGGACTTCCTTATAAAGACATCCAGCAACTTTGTATTTGTGTTTCAGGGAGCAAGCATGAGGACAGATCAGAATTAGACAGGACTGTTATCCGGCATGGGGGTCTCTTGTTTTTTGCCTGAGTGATATCCAGAGAGAGAGAATGGAAAGGAACATGAGGAGAAGAGACAGCACTGAGAAGTCAGGTGACAGACCTCAAGATAGCTGGAGATTCAATTGAAATGAAAAATTAGAATATTAGCATTGGGGGACAGAGATTGGTAAATATAGTTCTTATTCTACTGTTTAGGCTAGGTAGCACATTATCCTCCCATCCGGTCTACCAGCCGGGTGACAGATTTCATAGCTACCCTACACATTGTTCCTTTAGGGAACCGATGCAATGTATACCTAAACATTTTCATCTGCTCATAAGAAGTCTTACTCTAGTTTGTTTTTTTCTCAAAGTAGCACTAAGTTTTGTCACTCTAGAGACCTATCAAATTCCACCCCATGACTGTACTTATTTAAATAGTACTGCAGAATATATGTGCAGGTATACTAAAAATCATTCTTAAGAATCAAGATGCAAAATATAACTATGAGACTCTAGCTGTCTATTCTTCAACCACCTCAGAGACCTGAGAGGGATAAATATATCTGCTTATATAGGAAGTGCAGGGCCTGCAGCTTCCAAAACTAAGAAATGACATACCAGTGACTACCTGGACAGTTCCCATTTTCTCTCCATACATTCCTGCATCAGTCTTCAGCCTTTGGGTCGTTTCTCTGACAGACATTTGTTGTAGAGCAGGGATTATGAAGGACTTACCTACCCTGTCTTGGCAGAGCTAAGCTGTCGACTTCCCTGCTACCAAGTTTTGTCCTTTTTGGACAGCAGTCTGTCTGCAGTTGGAGCAAGGAGTTTTTTCATGCCAAGAGATAGGCTTGCCACTAATTCAACCATCTCACACTGGAGATTCTTCGATGCTTATCTTCTACTTAGAGTAGAATAGGGGGTGCTGTCAGGAGCTGATATGTCTCGATATCAAAAAAAAAGAAAATCTTAATTTAAGATAACATCTTTGAATGCCATATTCTGCAGATCTCTTGGGGTTTTTGAAGATGCCCTATCCATCTCTTGTATTTAGATTAGCAAATGTTGCTTGTCTCTTAACAACTTGATTACTGAGTAGTTTAGAGAATATCTGTGATAGACTGTCATAGTAGCTAACAAAGTGACATGTTTGCATGACTAGGAGTTTGTTTTACTTAACTATCCTAGACAGTTTTAGACGGTTGGTATCAAGAGGCCAGAGCTTCACATTTTATTTTTAAGTATCTCTGGGTATGATACCATTAGGAAGCATTACCTTTAACTTTGTATCAATATACAAAGATCTATTCAATTGTGGTTAAATATACTCTTAATTATGTATCAATATACAAAGATCAATGCCTATGTAGCCCAATACAATCTTAATATTACGTTAAATTTTGAGTGGTTTAGGAATCAAGAGGGTGTTATAGATCTAAGAAGATACTCTTAAAATTGTGTTGCAAGTTAGTATGAATGTTGAGTCAGATATAGACCTTTAAACTCATGGAGATGGTTAGATAGTAGAATGTTAAAGTCAGGGGCCAAATATGTATAAACTGGACATTGGGAAGGTATACTGGGCCATTTAACTCTCATAAATGCGGCATATTTATATCTGTTGTTTTGTATAGTATTTACTGTTATAAGAGAAGGAACCATCTGTTGGACTGAAAGGGGAAACTTCTGGGGGGAAGACGGTGGAAGGGCGGGATAGGAAGGGGGAATAGGGAAGGGTTTGTGACTGAGATGTAACTTGAAGAAAAAAAAATAAAGTATTTTTAAAAAATGTAGTCTTCCAGAGCAAGGCACAGCCTGAATAAAACACTGTTATCCACAATAAAAAAAAAAAAAAAGAATAAAGATGCAGAGAATGAAGAAGTAGTGCATGTCTGTAAGTCCAGCACTTGGGAATCAGAGAGTAGATGATTGCAAGTTGAAGACAGGATGTAGTGTACCATGATACCCTGTCCTCCAAAAAGAAAATGAGATATACATAAATACAGATACAACAAACAACAACAACAACAAACAAAATATAATCAGGGCTCTCAATCACTGGACCATCTCTTCATCCCCCATCAACTCTTAATAGTGTCACCAGATTAGGATTAAACCCTTAATATATAAACTTTTTACAAAGATGCTTCATACCCAAACTGCAAACATATGTGCTTATTAATAATATAGCCATGTGAAAAATAAACAAATATTGCAGTCTATTGTATGAAGAATGGATCTAACATTGTAAAATTTCTCATGGTTGAATTGTACCTATGCATGCTCAAAGATTTTTCATATAATTATTGCAGTGATTGTTGTATTTTTATCCAATGGAAAAGGACATGGTTGTCCCAGGTCATGGTGTCCGTGTTCAGTATGTGTTGACCTACTTATTTGTGTATGTATGTGTGTGAATGTAGGTGGGACATTAGGGAGAACTGGAGGGAGGTAGTGATGGATGGATACAATCCATACAAACTGAATAAATGTATGGAAACTCCAAAGGCTCAAAAACACTTAAAGACTTAAAGAAATGTTCAATATTCTTAGTCATCAGAGAAATACAAATCAAAACTATTTTGGGATCTATCTTATACCTCTCAAAATGGCTAAAATCAATAGCACAAGTGACAGCTAATGTTGGTGAGGATATAAAGGAAGGGCAATCCTCATCCATTGCTAGTAGGAGTGCAAACTTGCACAGTTACTATGGAAATCATTATGGCAGTTCCCCATAAAATTGGGAATCAATATATCTTAAAAACCCAGCTATATCACTCTTGGGCATATACCAAAAGGATACTCCATCCTATCGCAAGGACATTTGCTCAACTATGTTCATTGTAGCTTTATTCATAACACCCAGAAGCTGGAAACAACCTAGCTGTGCCTCAGCTGAAGAATGGATAAGGAAATTGTAGTACATTCACAAAATGGAGTATTACTCAGCAGTTTGAAAAGATGGCATCATAAAATATGCAGACAAATGAATGCAACTAGAAAAAATGTTCCTGAGTGAGGTAACCCAGACCCAGAAAGACAAATATGGTATGTATTCACTTATAAGTGGACATTAACTGTTAAATAAATGATAACCACGCTACAATCCACAGATGCAGAGAGGTTAATTAAAGAGGAGGGAAACCTCCAATGTTTGAAAATGATGTCTAATTGAGAGGCAGACAAGTGGAGAATGAAAGATTTGACAGAAGAGCATATGCCTACCATGAGAACAGAGAAGAGAGAGAGGCAACTTAAGGGAGAGCAGGCAGAGGGAGAGAGGAAGGAAGCAGTTTTACTGAAACAGTTGTACAGAGACAGCCAGAGAATGAGAAGGAGCCAGAAAATTAGATCAGATTGCTAGAGTTAGTTTAAGGCCAAGCTGATCAATTCAGTAAAAAGCTCAGAGAAACCAGTTTGAATCAGTCATTTGGAGAGCAGTTTGAGCCAGAGCAGCTGAGTTGAACCAGCCAGCCAGAGTTCAGAAAGAACAAGAGAGGGTAAATGTATTCAGCAGTAAGTCTCAGACCTAGAAAAAATTGTACAGAGGCTAGAAGCTTTCAGAACTAGTTAGAAGATGGAGGCAGTAAGCCTCTGAGGCAATAATTACATACATGAATAAAAGATACTTTTCCACACATGGATCTAGGAAAAATAGAAAAGGTTCTCCATTGTAGACTGGGAACAGGTGAGAGACTAGAACAGGAAGGAACAGGTAGGGGGGATGGAGGGAAAGAGTAGGGGACAAGATCACTGGAACTGGATTTGGGGGAACTTGAGGGGATGGTATAAAATCATAGTACAGTAGAAACTTTCTAGCATCAATAAGGGTGACCTTAGTGAGGACTCTTAGTGATGGGAGATATGGAATCTGAGCTGGCCATCTTTTGTAACTAGGCAAGGCCTCTATTGATGAATTGCTGTCCGAGGAGTTTCCTTGTAGATGTCTAAACAACCCAGCCTAATACTAGGATGGATTTCCCTATGAAAATTGACAGCAGGAACCCATTACAGAGGACAACGTCCACTCAGCTCATTGAACATAGAGGGGTCTATCTGGTGTAGGTTTGGAGCCTTCACCCCTACATTACAGTCACCTCTTTGGTGTGGGAAGACACTCTTCAGGATATAGAAAGAGAAACTTGGACCCCAATCCAGTCACAAAGCCCTTCACCTACAATCTGTCCTACCTACAAGATATGGTGGGACAATATGGCACAGAACATGTGGGAGTGGCCAACCAATGTCCCACTTAACTTTAGGCCTACCCCACAAGAGGGAGCCTGCATGGCCAGGAACCAGAGACGGGATATACCAGAGACATGGGTTATAACCAAACATGACTGGCATTTTTTTTTTTTAACATTACAGCAATAAGACAGCTGAAGGAGATCAAGGGGATACAAATTGGAACAAGATGTCAAATTATTCCTATTTTCAGATGATATGATAGTATACATAAGTGACCCCAAAAATTCCACCAGAGAACTCTTACAGCTGATAAACACCTTCATCAAGGTGGCTGAATAAAAATTAATTCAAAAAATAAGAAGCCCTTCTTCATACAATAAATAAATAAATAAATAAATAAATAAATAAATAAATAAATAAATAAATAAATAAATAGATAAATAAATAAATAAACAAATAAATAAATAAATAAATAAATAAATTAACGAACAAATAAATAAATAAATAAATAAATGGCCTGAGAAAGAAATCAGAGAAACAACACCCTTCACAATAGCCACAAACAATATAAAATACCTGGGGGTAACTATAACCAAGCAAGTGAAAGACCTGTATGACAAGAACTTCAAGTCCTTGAAGAAAGAAACTGAAGAGGCCATCAGAAGATGGGAAGATCTCCCATGCTCATGAATAGGTAGGATCAACATAATAAAAGTGGCCATCCTACCAAAAGCAATATACAGATTCAATGCAATTCCTATTAAAATACCAACACAATTCTTTATGGACCTCAAAAAAAGCAATTCTCAACTTCATATGGAATAACAAAAAAAAACCCCAGAATAGCTAAATCAATCCTGTACAAAAAAAAAAAAAAAAATCTGGAGGCATCACCATACCAGATTTCAAGCTTGTACTACAGTGCAATAGTAATAAAAACAGCATGGTACTGGTATAGAAACAGACCAGTGGATCAATGGAATCAAATTTAAGACCCAGAAATGAACCCACACACTTATGGTCACTTAATTCTTGACAAAGAAGCCAAAACTGTACAATGGAAAAAGGACAGCATCTTCAACAAATGGTGCTGGTCTAACTGGATGTCCACATGTAAAAGAATGAAATTAGACCCATACTTATCACCTTGTACAAAACTTAAGTCCAAGTTCATTAAAGACCTTAACATAAGGCCAGACACACTAAATCTACTAGAAGAGAAAGTGAGGAAAACCCTCGAACTCATCGGCACAGGTGACAACTTCCTGAACAGAACAACCAACAGCTCAGGATCTAAGACCAACAATCAATAAATGGGACTTCATGAAACTGAAAAGCTTCTGTAAGGCAAAAGACACTGTCATTCGAACAAAACTGCAGCCTACAGATTGGGAAAAAATATTCACCAACCCCACATCTGACAAAGGCCTAATATCCATAATTTACAAAGACCTCAAGAAATTAAATGCCAAGAAACCAAATAATCCAATCAAAAATGGGGAATGGAGATAAACAGAGACTTCACAAAGGAGGAATCCCTAATGGCTAAGAGACACTTGAAGAAATGCTCAGCATCCTTAATCATCAGAGTAATGAAACTCAAGATGACTCTGAGATTCCATCTTAGCCACACCAGTCAGAATGGCTAAGATCAAAAACTCATATGACAGCATATGCTGGTGATGGTGTGGAGAAAGGGGAACCCTCCTTCATTGCTGGTGGGAGTGCTGGCTTGTACAACCACTATGGAGGTCAGTCCGGCGATATCTTAGAAAACTTGGAATAGCTCTGCCTTGGGACCCAGCCATACCACTTCTGGGTATACATTAGCTAGAAACTGGAAACAACCCAGATGTCCCTCAACCAAAGAATGGATTTAAAAACTGGTATATTTACACAATGGAATACTACTCAGCTCTCAGAAACAATGAAATAATGAAATTTGCAGCCAAATGGATGGAACTAGAGAAGCTCATCCTGAGTGAGCTAACCCAGACCCAGGATGCACATGGCATCTATTCACTTATAGTCAGATTTTAGCCATATAGAACAGGATAACTATACTATAACCAGCACCAAAGGGAACATGAACATAGATTTTGTTTCCTGTTAGTGAAACACTTTGCCCTAGTGGTGCTGGCTTGTAGGCCCCCAGTGTATGAGGAGGCTCTTGGCCCTCATATGACTGCTGAACTGGGGCTGGGGACTGTTATGTAGGGACACTCCACTCCAGAGGAGTGGGGTGGAAGGGATAGGGGATAGAGGGTGGGAGGGCGGGACTGGAAGGGGTGGAAAGAGGACACTACAATGGAGATGTAACCTGAAGTAATTAATTAATTAATTTTTAAAAATCAATGACATGATTTCGAATGATATTCTGCTATACTCATAAATTGGTGCCTTGTCAAATAGTCATCAGAGAGGCTCCTCTGGCATCAGATGGGCACAGGTACAGAAATACAGAGATCCACAACCAGACATCTTTTGGAAAGAATCTAAATCGAAGGTCTGCATTGGGTCTCTCCCAAGGAGATCCAGGAACTCCAGAGAAGAGAGGGAGGAAAGGTTGTAGGAGTCAGAGCGGATGAAAGACACCAGGAGAACATGGCCTATGGAATTAACAAAGCAAGGATAGCATGATCTAACAGAGACTGCATCAGCAAGAAAGAGTCTACATAGGTCTCTACCAGGTCCTCTGCATATACGTTATGGGCTGTTAACTTGGTATTCTTGTGTATCTCTGACTCTTTTGCCTGCTCTTAAGACTCTTCCTACTATTGGGTTTCCTTGTCTAGCCTATTATTATACCTTGTTTTGTTCTTCCTGTCCATCATCTCTTGGAGACCTGGTCTTTTCTGAAGAGGAATTGGAGGAAAGTTATCTAGGGCTGAGGGGAGGTTGGAGAGGGGGGAGATAGGAGGGTTAGAGGGAGGGGAAGCTGTAGTGGTGATGTATTGTATGAAACAAGAATCCATTTTCAATAGTAATAATAATTTTGAACAGAAAAAATGACTAAGGTAATGGAGAAATTACCAAAATGTGGTTCAGAAACATGAACTGGACACATATTACTGGGAAAATGTGATAGACTTGCTTAAGCCATATTTGTAAGGCAGACACTATCAGTGCAGTGAAATAGAATGAGAAACAGTGAGTCAAGCTATGTCTGTATTTTGGAAGCAAAGACTTCCTCAAGTGAGAAGTGCCGACTTGACTATTATTCACTTATGTGAATAATACCTGCATCTAATACCTGCAATTCTTCATGAATTTTATGTGGTTTTACATCACGAGGGACTTACACCATATACCACTGAGATGCTCGACATTTCTATAGAAATATTAGTGTATTTGTATATAGTTGTTTAAAACCTTTCAAGGCAAATTAAATTATTGAATAGCATATCCATGGAATGTCAAATGTATAAAAGCCATGAAATAATGATACTTCACAAACTTCAATAAAATTTTACTCTTATTCCCAACTTTACAAAAAAGAAGAAAATAAGAAAGAAAGAAAGAAAGAAAGCAAGAAAGAAAGAAAGAAAGAAGAAAGGAAGGAAGGAAGGAAGGAAGGAAAGAAAGAAGGAAGGAAGGAAGGAAGGAAAGAAAGAAAGAAAGAAAGAAAGAAAGAAAGAAAGAAAGAAAGAAGGAAAGAAAGAAAGAAAGAAAGAACATTTTCCTGTTATATCCAGCAAAAATGAAGATTCCCATGAAGAAATGCTTAGGGTAACAGAAGTAATAAAAAAGTGAACAGAGATTAGAAAAAAAATGAAACCTCACTGAGAATTTTGTTACAATTGATATGACTTTTGGGTTTTGTTTTTTGAGACAGAGTCGCACATAGCCTAGATGAGCTTTAAACTCTATAAGCTGAGGACAACTGTGATTGTCTTCCCTCCTCTCCCAAGTCCAAGGTCTATAAGCATGAGCATATGTAAATCTAGCCCTTCCTTTGAAGACAACACTGATAGACATGTCAAAGTGGATGAGGAAAAACCCACTCCTACAACTTCAGGCAACCCAGAAATGCTGAGAGTGGGAGAAATAGTCTTCCCCAAGGAAGAACACCAATTGTTTATACAATATCAAGTGGTCAGCCCTGGAAACATATACAGATACAGATACACACACACACACACACACACACACACACACACACACACACACACATTCACACATACATACATACAAATAACATTATAAAGACAGAATAAGTTATATGGGAATATATACATATACAAATTGGTATGTATCAATAACTAATTTAAAAAGAGACCGTAAATTTGAAAGAGGGTAAAAGATGGGTAGAACAAGAAGGTGTAGGTGGGAGAGTTGGAAGGAGAAAAAGGAAGAGAGAAATGCAATTATATTATAATTTCAAAAATAAGAAATTATTATAATTTCAAAAATAAGAAATTAAAAAACCTGTTTCTTTTCTCTCTCTAGTTTTGTGTTTGAGCTTTTTTTAGCCTGCTCATTCCATTTCTTCACCTTTACTCTTTGCTCTCTTTTTCTCTTTGAGTGTAATAATGTTGATTTGAATCATTTGGGTGAGCCAAAGCCTGAGGTCTACAATCAATGTCCATGAGCAATGCAGCTTGCCAATAAAATATAAGCTGATTTCACATTAATTAATATATTTTATGGGTTTTCTCTCCTTAGCCACGTCTCATATTCCACTCTACTGTAACTTTCTTCCTCTTCAGTTTCCTAGGTGGAAACCTCTCTGGCTCTTTGTTTTATTATCACTATGAGAAATGTCTGTTCCTTCCATTAGGTGAAAGAAAATCCAAACTAAATTCCTATTAATTTAAGCGTATTAAACCTGGGCTTGTATCTGCGTTCTTTATAATTATTTCTCTGTGCCCATTGCCTGACACTTAACACATTTTAGAAGTTTAGCAATTATCTGTTTGTTTATTTATTTAATGGATTATCTAAACGCCTTATCTTTTTTATTCTTCATCATTGAATGAGGTCTAATAATGTTGAAAGAATACTATTTAGGATATCAGTGTGGTTGAGGCATTCTCCAAACCATCAGTTACTCTTGGTACCTCAATTTACAGTAAAAATATCATGATGAAAAGCAAATAAGTAAGCAATAAGATATAGTAAGAAATAAAAATAAACCAGTTATGTGTTTTATAACAAACTGCGATAGTCCCTTCCCAAGCTCTTTTTCCTTAGCACTTACTATGCAATTGTGAGAATGTGCATTTGGATCCTCAGAACCTTTAAAAAGCTAACCACATTCGCCAGTGCTTTTAATTCTATCTATGATGAAATGGAGCCAGGAGACGAGTTGGTCCCTGAAACTTTCTGGCAACTAATTTAGCCTACTTGGAAAAGCTCCAGGCCAATGAAAGACCCAGCTGGAAGGTGCCTAAGAAGTGACAAGCAATGTTGTTCTCTAATCTCCATGTGCACAAGAGAAAGTCACACACTTGTACACCCCAAACATGAACAAACACACATGAAAAAGTAAAGAAAAAGTTGGAAACACTGTTTTTGCTACAATGATGGCAGATTGGGTGGTTTACCATATTTTCCACTTATCCATTTATGATCAATGAACAGCAACATTAATCAATAATACATATATTATAAAACTCCACGTTCCATAAATGCTTTCACCCAAACTTCTCCTTATTTTATGAATATTCAACAGTACAGAAAAAATCACTAAGGAAAGAAGGTGATATTTGCCTACAGCCATTAAAACTTTTTTCAGTAAAACTTAAGCTCCACTCTTGGGAAATATGGAAAAAGCAAATAACCATTGAGTTACACTACATTTTTTTATTGCAAGTAGATCTCTGAGTTCCAGTCTGATATATAGAGTGAGTCCAAGGATGGTCAGGGCTACACAGATAAACCGTGTCTTGAAAAAAAACCAAAACAACAAAAACATTTTTCATGGCTCTTTCCTCTGTTTATGTAGCCTGTACTCTGATGTCTTCTTGGCCATTATTCAAATGATGCTCTATTGTGTGTAAGCAATCTGGGATCATTCTTAATTGACACTTAGGTCCTTTTCTCGAGAAGACCTGGTTACTTCTTTAAGGAGATGTAGAGAAATACATACAGTTCGGGAAGCAGGTATTGTCGGAGCTCGAGCACACACTCTGACTTGCTAAGGTAGATCTCAAAGTGTCTGAGGTAAACATATGTCAGCTGGAGATGTACCTCATACTACCCATGAGCACAGCTTTGCTCTTTGTCCTCAGACTAGAACAGCCCCGAGTCCAAACTCAGTTTCTACTAATTTAAGTCCGTTTAACCTGAAGAGAAAGCCAAGAGGGTGGGTTGGTTGGGGTCCTTTATTCTGCCAAGTTTGGGTGGGTTTGTTCTTGCTGAGGGTTGCTGCCAGGCCTGGTCATTACAAGCTGGCACAGCAAAGTAAGCTACCACACCTTTAATGAACTTAATTCCCTTATTTTGACAGAATTCCCATTTCCAGTGATTCACACTTTACATTTTAGACACTTCTCCTATAGGTGTTTGCCAAAGACCCTTCCTGGCAGCCAAGCATTGGATTAGTTAAAAACTAGTACCAGGGTGAAAAACATCAAACACATCATTCTTTGCTCTTCTGTGAGACTGGGACATTGGCTCTCCAGGTTCAACAGCATTCAGGATGACTGCCACCCTCCACCCAGTGCCTTCCTATACATCAATGTTTAGTTGCGCCTTACACACTTTAGCAAATAAACCCTTAGGAAAGTACTCTGAAAACTATGTGATCTGGTCAGATCCAGCTGTGTGAAATATTCAGTAGCTGATCAGTGCCATCATCATCATCATCATCATCATCATCATCATCAGGAATTTGATTCTATCATAACAGAAGGGAAAAAGAGGGACTGTTTGGAGACAGGCTTACCAGAATTAAAAGAGAGTGCAGTTGTTTCCAAGCCTTAGTCTTCACATCTCAGCAAGGGAGATAACAGTGAGTACCGGCTTTCTCGGGGAGGGGGCGTATTAAATGTTTTATTTCGTTTAGATTTATTTATTTCAGTTTATGGTTATGAGTGTTTTGAGAGCCTGTATGTGTGTGGACACCTTATTTATCTAGTGCCTACTGAGTCCAGAAGAGTGTGTCAGATTCTCTGGAACTAGACTTGCTTATGGTTGTGAGCTGCCACGTGGATGCTGAGAATAGAATCTGGATCCTCTGCAAGAGCAGCAAGTGTGGTTAACCAGTGAGCTATCTTTTATGTCCCTACAAAGTATTTTAAAAGTAATGCCTAAACGAGCCTTAAAATTTTATTCATGTGACTAAGATCAAAAGCTCAAATGATAGCACATGCTGGCGAGGTTGTGGAGAAAGGGGAACTCTCCTCCATTGCTGGTAGGAGTGCAGGCTTGTACAACCACTATGGAAATCAGTCTGGCGATATCTTAGAAAACTTGGAATAGCTCTACCTCAAGACCCAGCCATTACACTACTGGGTATACATCCAAATGATTCCTCACCAAATCACAATGACATTTCCTCATCTATGTTCATAACAGCCTTATTTGTAATAGCTAGAAACTGGAAACCACCCAGATGTCCCTCAACCAAAGAATGGATAAAAAAAAAAAAAAAACTGTGGTACATCTACACAGTGGAATACTACTCAGCCATCAGAAACAATGAAATCATGCAATTTGCAGTCAAATGGATGGAACTAGAGATCATTCTAAGTGAGCTAACCCAGACTCAGAAAGATGCACATGGCATCTATTCACTTATAATCAGATTTTAGCCATATAGTACAGGATAACTATACTAAAACCAATGCACCAAAGGGAACATGAACATAGATTTTGTTTCCTGTTTGTGAAACACTTTGCCCTAGTGGTGCTGCCTTGTAGGCCCCCAGTGTATGAGGAGGCTCTTGGCCCTCATATGACTGCTGAACTGGGGCTGGGGACTGTTATGTAGGGACACTCCACTCCAGAGGAGTGGGGTGGAAGGGATGGGGGTAGAGGAGGGGGGAACTGGGAGGGGTGGAAAGAGGACACCATGATGGAGATGTAACCTGAAGTAATAAATAAATATTTAAAAAATTATTCATGGTCAATAACTTCTAAGAGTTAGAACTAAGACCATGGTCCATGTTTATTTGGTTCAAAACTTTTATCATTCATTAACACATTGTCCTGTGTGAGTGTGTGAGCATGTGTCCTGGCACATGTGTGGAGGTCAGGGAGCAACTTACTAGAGTTGATTCTGTCCTTACATAGTTTGAGTCCCAAGGATCAAAATCAGGTCATCAGGTTTAGTGACAGCACATTTACTTGCTGAACCTTTTCACCTACTTGAAACCTATTCCTTCAAACTCTACTTCAAGGTTAGAAAGTCTTAATGTCAAGGAACAGAAAGTGTTTCAGAATCTGTGAGCCATGTGGTCTGAGACTAACATACGATCCTGCATGTGTTGCAACTGGAATCAACCATTGACAATATGCAGACAAAAAACTATGACTGTGCCAATAAAACTTTATTAATAATTAATTAGATAAGCTAGAACGTAGGACATGGATCAAGTGTGCTGATCTCCACTGTGTTCTGCACTGTAACCTTGAATTATCTTTTTTTTTTTTAACAACTGAAAGACTGTTGCAAACAGGTCCGGTGGTTCAGATCTCTAGTTTCAAGTAACAGGGAAGCTGACCCAGGGAAATTACAAGATCATAGCCTACCTGCACTGTAGAATGAGTTCAAGAGCAGCCTGGGAAATTTATTGAGATCCTGTTTTAAAACAATAAAGTTAAATTTAAAATGTTAAGAAGCTACTGGGGATGTAACTCAGTGGAAAAGTTCTTTATTCACATGAGCAAGATCCTAGGTATCATACCCAGGACTACAGACAAAAAAAAACAAAACAAAACAAAACAAAACAAAAACAAAAAAAAACAAAAACAAACAAACAAACAAAAAAACAAAGCAAGCAAATGCAATGAAAAATAAAATATTAAAAATGTTAGAAAAACAGCTTAGTAGTTAAGAGAGTTCACCGCTCTTGCAGATGGCCTAAGTCTGATTCCCAGAACCCATGTTGCATGGCTCACAACCACCTGTAACTCCAGATCCAGAGGGCCTGGAGCCTTCTACTGGACTCCACAGGCACCCACACTCAAGAGCACATACCCACTCCACTCACACACACAAATACACAGAGTTTTAAAGATAACACAAAATTAATCTTTAAAAAGTAAATGTTGCATTCATTCTCTCACACTGCCTATGTTGTATTTTACTAGGGTCTCTCTTTATTCTATTCAACAAATTTGATTGGGTATGGATTTATGAGTACATTCTCTTTGTCTCTTATTTTTGTTCTTCCTTAATCATTTTCTCCTTGTTTCCTTTCAGGATTCCTGTTCTTTGTCTGATGCTCCCGAAATTTTCTTTCCATTACAAACAAAACCTTTGTTCTTCTTTCAAGAACAATCTACTTTGCACTCACACGGTTAGGTGATGTTCTTTTTCACTTTGAAGCTGTCTGTCACAGTCCCTTTGGTCTCTCTCCCTCTGGGCTATGTGCACAAAGCAATTTAGGAATCTGTCATGAATTTTTCAGGAGGAAACTATGATGACAATGCCAGCATCCTACACAACTGCTCTTTCAGAATTCAGGTTGTCAACTGCTCTTTCAGAAATACAGTTTGTTTGCCATTTTCATCTCATTGAGTTTTTTATTTCTCAATTGTAAGTGGGTATTGCCACCTGGTGGAAAAAAATACTGAGGGGGGTTCGATGGTCACCTTTCAAAAAGCACAGATGTTTTGTTTATATGTGCTGGGGAGTTTCATTTCATTATTCCAGAGCTCAGTGATGCTTAAACAAGCCCTCTTTTTGAGTTCAAAACCTAAAGCATACAAATCCAAGAAAACATCCAATGATTCCATTTCAATAAATAGTCAGGTTGTCATTGTACAATGAAATTGTTTGAAGGGCTATTTGTTCTTTCTATGCCTTACAACTCTATGGGACCATCTTTCCCTCATTTATAGAATTTTCCATATTTTTTTCTATAATTTTAAATGACTTCCTTTTCATTGACTATTTTTCATCCCTATTTTCAATAATGCTCAGGTCCTCCAAGTACATCACATTAATCTAATTTGTGTTTGAGCTACTTTGGACATTTTTTTTTCTTCTGTATTTTTGGCCTATGTCTACTGCCCCTTGATTTTATCTTCCATCACTCAGAAATTCCCTTTTAATTTCTCACCTTTCCTTCCTAAGTTTTCAAAAGCATTATAAGTATAATTTACTTAAGTGGCTGTCTCCAATCTTTTGGCCCTTGACCTCTTTGCAACCTCAACTTCAAACTTAAAATTCTTTTTTGGTCTCCAGCTGTGTGGCTTCCTAATTCCACTCTCACTATGGCTCTCACCTCTCTCTCTCTCTCTCTCTCTCTCTCTTTCTCTCTCTCTCTCTGTCTGTCTCTTTCTCTCTTTCTGCATGTGCAACCATCTGTCTGTCTCTATCTCTCTATTCCTATCTATCTATCTATCTATCTATCTATCTATCTATCTATCTATCTATCATCTAACTATCTTTCTATCTATTAATCATCTATCTATCCATCCATCTATCCCTTCTTAATATGACCACTTTGCCTGGTCTCATGTTTTGTTTTTGAGCATCAAAGATGAAGCTGTTACTAACAGACCTTTCTTTGTCACAGTTAAACTTTCTGGCTCCTTTCATCTATTTTCATAAGTAATATTTCCTAGATCGGGTAGTATCAGGTTTTCCAACCAAACTTCCTAGGACCCATTTCTAGATATTACGGATACTAGGAAAAATGGGTGGATTTGAACTTAGTGTAATATATAGTCAGAAATTTTCTCAATGATGTCTACTCAGCTTTATTTTCGTAAACTTTTATCTCATCCACTAACATTTTATCCTACTTAGGAAATTCATACACAATTATTTGCTTTGACTGCTAGTGTAAAAAATTTCAGATTTTTTTCTGTGGATTTGACTCCTATATGAGAACATTCACTATACCGATCAATTACACTGTTCTTTATATATTTTGTCTTTATATTAGTCACAAAACAGCCATGTAGAACATGCAAAAACTAGAATGTCCTTGGAATGCTTCACTTCCCATCTAGATCTCTGATATAGATATCCTTTATCCTGCTTCTAAAGTATAATTCATTCTTTATGGGAAATCATATGTAGACCACTATCTATGGTTGAAATTTTGGCTTTTTCCTTCAAAAGAATTGAATATGATCCAAAAGCAAAAGAAAGAAAATTGGCAGAAACTAATAAAAAATTGTCTTTGCGTGAACCACATCTCTTGCCAGGCATCAGGGGGATACTTTCCTATAGTCCCAGAATTCAGGATGCTGAGAGGCAGAAGGACTGAGAAGTCAAGCCTAGGTTGTACTACTTAATAAGACCCTACTTCAATGAAGAAAAAAAATTAACTTCTTACTTTATAGCACATTGATTATTTTCTTGCAAAAAGAAGTAAGGGGTACTTCTCTGTATGTAAACAAAACATAAAGACAACAATGTGAATGTAGTCCATTAAGTTTTTAACTAGTAAGTAGGAAATTCAAGAAAATCACATCCAACCAATAGCAGAACTCTGATGAGATTTTGTTGTGAAGATGCCAAGTCTTCTGCTAAGGAATGTTTCATTTTAGGTGCCTGACACCATTCTTTTCTGGACTTTTTCCCAGCCTTCTATTTACCTCATGATCCCACAGCTTGCTTATATGCCAGTGAAAGGCTAGTTAACATCAAGTACTGGCTAAGTGGATAAAGGACTAAATTGTATGGAAAACTAATGATGTGCATCTTCTGTCTCTTTAAAAATTGCTGTTCACCTGAACCTTTGACAAAGCCTTGAACATGCAGATGGACAGATGGGTTGGTAAGCTTTCTGTGTGAAATACCAAATACCAAGCATATTTTCCAAGCATACTCTTACACAAATAGTCAACTGTGCTCTTGTTGATTCAAAGCAGATATAGGGAATATATTAATTATTGGCTCAGACTGGGTCCCAAGATTACTTTTATATGCAAAAATCAAAAGGACATTAGGCCTGCTTTGGGATTTAGGCAGTAGCTTGGCAACACCTGATGTAGGGGTTAACACAAAACATGTGAGAAACCTCATGCATCCTGATGACGGGAACAACCTGAACTATTCTGCTCATGGTAGCCAAGTGGAAGACAAATTTTCTTCTTTATGACATTGCATTTTGTGGTTTCACAGCAGCAGAAAAATCTGAGTAGCTAATGCATATAGGAGACACCAAAATGAAGGCCAATCTTTTCATTATTGTTGTTGTTATTGCTGTTGCTACTATATTATTATTGGTTTTATTATTATTATTATTATTTCCATCAATATCTAGGTCAATAATTGTTAACTGATTTGCCTGGTGATTAACACCAGAAGTAGTTTTTAGGTAGTTGCTGCTATCCTAAGGATTGGTGAACTGGCTGATGTTAGCTACCTTCATGTTGCAGTGAATGGTGTATGCTAATAGCATTTTGACAAATGGGAAAAAGAATTTCCATTGTCCTTGCAAACCACAGCACAAATCACAGAACTGGAATATGAGAGTTGAATGCACACTGACATCCAACTAAGTCCAAAATATTTGTGTGTCATGGCCTCTGCTAGGTAGGTATGAGATGGTTTTGTTTGGATAAATACATTGATTATTTCAGGGAGGCATACTATGGACTAGAAAGAAAACATATATATCCATGTTCTTCATCTTAATGTTTACTGATTTGTATATGTGTGTGCCATAGTTCCTCACTAACTACATGTAATACACTTGCTAGTCATGTATATGTGAGTGAGCACCCCAGTGTACAGTACAGATAATTATAAGCCCATTGGAGAAAGTCTTGCTGGACAACATTTTTCTTACACTATATTTGTATTTTTTTTTGTTTCCATATAAATGCAATCTCTCAGAACATGGCCTTTTGAGGACAAAGATACTTTTTTCATTAACAGCCTTCATAGGAAACCACCCCGACCACCACATTTCTTTATTTAGTTTCCCTATGCTCCCTTCCCCCCTTCCTTCCTGCCCTATTTGACTTCATACATTTATGGTCCTGCCACTTACTCGTTGGTTGTCAGTCCTTCAGCACTAATTGCTTCTCAGCTGGATGGAGACAGGGTATCCAAATTCATAAAAAGAGAAGAAAGGAAAGGAAGAGAGCCAAGACAATGTGAGGAATCTGTCCTCTGAGTGTGGAATCTGCACACAAACTGAATTTTTACACAGTCTATATGAACAATTCCCTAGCTTATTATGCCTAAGGAAGGTCTGCATTTCTTTACTATTCTGATAGCACTGTGAGATACTCAGCCTCCCCCATTTTGAGTATAGCATATTCTTGTGCAATTGGTTGTCTCTGTGTGTATATTTTCCTACCTCTTAGCAAACACAAAATCTCAGTGTAGCATGAAGGGCTAACCACACCTGCCCACCCACATACTGTAAGTTTAAAGAAGCTACAGTGCGGGAACTGCAAAGTGTATCTCCAATGCCCTTGGTAAGGCTGGGTTTTTAAGAGAACAGTACCTGGGATTCACGAAGCTAGAAACTTCTGGAGAAAAAATAGTTCCTCTGAACAGGAACAGAGCCTGAGTAGCATATCCATGGTCAGGAGGAGAACTTGTCTGTCTACTCCTGTCTGCATTAGAGGGTGAAGGAGGCAAGAGGCATTCTTACCTAGTGCATTTGTAACAGGATGTGGAGATCTGGGATGGTCTTCCCAGTGACATACAACTAGTAAGCAAGGTGGATCCTCAATTAGGGCCTGACTCCTCCCTTCTCATTTTAAGGAATAAGCTTTCTTTTTTTTTTTTTTAAACATTTATTTATTTATTTATTATGTATACAGTATTTGCTTTACATATATGCCCGGGCAGATCTCAATGTAGATGGCTGTGAGCCGCCATGTGGTTGCTGGGAATTGAACTCAGGACCTTTGGAAGAACAGCCAGTGCTCTTAACCTCTGAGCCACCTCTCCAGCCCAAGGAATAAGCTATCTAAGGGGAGAGACACATACTGAGGTATTAGTATTCCATCCTGCCTGTAACTGAATTTGTGAGAGAGCTAACCCCATATCAGAAATCATGTGACTCTGTGTTTGGGGTGGTGGGTTGTTTGGCTTTTATGTTGGTTGTTGTTTCTGCTTTTGTTTTACCAAGAAGGAGGGGAAGACTCATATTCTTTTTTATTATAGCAAGAATCATTTCAAGGAGTACCTTGAGATTTGGCTATTTAATGAAATGGCTATTTATTTGTCTTCTGGGCTGAGAATTGACTTTTTCTAATGTTCCTTCAGAGTTCTCCATTTGAAAATAAGCTCAAATATTTGACAGAACATGAAGGACATATAAAATGCATTAGTGTGACACCAAAGAAAACACCCAGGAGCCTCTCCCTCAGACCTGATGAGCTAGGATGCTTCTTCAGAAATGGGGACAAATGACATGATGACATGATTAAGTTCACAGCCATTTGCCCATCAGGAGAGATTCTTCATTTTGACATCCACAGGGACAGACCTTGGTATTACCAGAACTTTCTTTCTTTCTTTTTGGTATGTGTAGCAATTAGGTACATAATGGAAACCAGGTATTTTTAGGCAAGAAAAAAAAAAAAGATGGTAATGTGTGGCCTCTCCCCAAGTATTCTCAATGCTGAGTGGTCAGAAAACAAGCATCTGGAAGTGTCACACATGAATTCAGAAACAGGAAGGTGGAACCTAATGGGATAAAGGCAAAAAAAATGGATTAGATTTCTAATGTCTTTGGGATGGGAGAAAAATTTGTCCCAATATACTGTATGCTACTGAGCATTCTTGTGTTTCATATTTAAGTGCATCAATCTCCATTAGCTGATTTTTCTTTTTAAATTTTCCTCTAAAGAGCAAAATAAGAAGAATAAAGAATGGGTATCTTATTTGTGAGAGAATCAGAGATTCAAGTGATGACAAATTATTGACAGAGAATTATATGGTTCGTAGTTGATATATATTAATATGTTTAATGTAAGGGAGGACAGAGAAAGGGGGAGTTAACACTTCCATTTGTAAAATATTTACTATTCAAGTGCTCACCAGTTCCATCAGTCAAATATTTACCAAGGAAGTCAAAGAGTGAGGTGAGACAGCTAGTAGACCATTCCTGGTACTACTGCCTGGATCAGACACCCTCGGTTTCACTGTTCTCTGTTACCCTGGCTATTTGTCTTCATGCAGGAAGATTATCAATAAGAAATTTTCTGCTGTCAATGTGTGAGCTATTTTATGGGAATTAAATGGTAAATTGTCTCCTTAAGAGCATGCATAGATATTTAAGATTTTTGAGATTCTATTACAAAAGTCATAATATGATTACTCATCTGGAAGTGCGAATAAGTATCTTTATACATTGTGCATATACAGTTAAGGTATGTAATGCATCTTTGAACAGTGTTCATTTTAGAGAATTTTTTGGTATGTATGTATGTGCATGTTCGTGCATGCATGTGTGTGTACAGACCAGACGACAGCCTCAGGGTGTTATTTGTCTTTTTGAAATAAGTTTTCTCATTGGCCTGGAGCTCACCAAGTAGGCTATGGTTTCTTGCCAGATATCCTGCCAGGCATCCTCTTGTTTACACCTCCCCAATGCTGGTGTTACAAAAGTGCATGGCCATCTCTGCTTTTCATTTTATGTGGAACTGAACTCAGGTCCTTGTGCCTGCAAAGCAATCACTTTACCAACTGAGCTAGCTGTAATTGTCACATTCAGTCTGGAAACACAGTATCGTCTTTTCAACAAGTAAACCATGCGTTTTGCATTTTGAGTTCATACGGGATCAAAGGGTTATCTTGATCTTCTAATGGCTCAGTGGGGTGGAACGATAGAAATATGGCATCTATGAAGCAGTGTGGGTGCCAGGTTCAAAATTCACACAGTGATTTTCCTTGACCGCATGCCACCGTTCCTTTCCATCCATACCCTTTTACCTCCATGTTGATATCCCATTCATGACTATTTTTTTCAATAACTGTCCAACATAAGCAAATGTGTGCTGTTTGTTTCAACAGGATTTACACGTCTGAAGTGACTCAGCTTTCAACACATCTCAAAGATTTGTGAGTTGAGTCAACTTCCTAATAAAATCGACCAAACCACCTAACGGGAATCCTGGGATCCGTCTATTCCTTGGGAACTTGGGGGAGTAGAGATATAAACAGAGTTGTGGAAAGCATGTACCACACTGTTGTTTCTGCCAGGAAGCAGGGAGCTCTCTTCCTTACCTCTGCTCTTCTTTTTTTCATGTTTTCCAATACAGCATTGTGCTAAACTGAAAAGTCTGTTGCTTTCTGAGATTACAGTCAGGTGTCTCTTGGTTGTCATTCTAATCTTTGTGTTCTTTAAACAAAAGAGCTACGACTCCAGATGTGGATTAGTTATTTCCTCCTTAGCTGACATCTTACCTTCCTTAAAATGAAGCCACTTTGTCAGTGTATTCAGAATTAATCTAAACTTCCGAGATTCAGTTTACCCAAGACTAAGGAAAATGCCCAAGTCAAATCTCTTTTAAATTCCTGAAATTTAGAACAAAACTGTTTTCTCAGTGTTCCACAGTTTCTTCAACTATCCTCTGTCTTAAATTGCTTCCCTTAAAATCTACTTCTTAAAGGGTTCTAGTCTTACTTTTTACTGTAGAACCACTTTCTAAAGAGGGTATTTCAAAATCAGGACTTGAAAATGCAAATAAGATTTTAAAAATATATCTTTGCAAGTTTCAGATCTGTTTTTATTAATTCCTTTAAAATTTCATACTTGCTTGAAACATATTTTGATTATATCTTTCCCATCCTAGTAACTCCTCCTGGAAGCAACCCACCATCTACCACTCACCTCCTCTCAAACAACATCATTTTTACTGCTCACCATTCTCACCTCATTTACAATTAATTTCCACAGATGACATAGGGCAGGGGAGACACTGAATAGCTCTTCTATTTTCAAGAGTATTGGGAAGCATCTACAAAATGCAGTAACTGCTCACCACCATAGAGCAATTCTGCATAACTATCACCCTGAGTTTTGTTCTATTCGTGTCTTCTTCAGATAAGGGCATGAAAAAGGAAAAAAATTAAGATGTGATAAAGGCCGCCTTTGGCCTTTTGATCCAGAGTATTTCCAATATATTATTCATAGTATTGACCAAAATATTGTAGATCTCTTGCCCTAAACATCCCTGTTTGTTTCCTCCCTTAGAGTTCCGAAATCTTCAGTGAAGTAAGGGAGGCCAACAACCCTTCTTCTAATGATTAGGGTGACCCTCCCCTAATACCCAGACAATATCACAGAAAAAAATATGGGAGCTAGAAGAAGGGGAAACGTACTATGAAACAATGTTCTCTGGATATGACATGGCTATTAAACCCATGGACGTGCTGTAATTACAGTTACCTGCAGACATTCCACATAAACTCTAGCCAAAATTTTACAAAATATAAAAGAGGATGAGAAAGTAGGAGGGGTATCGATGGGGATCTATATGATCTAGGTATACTGTGGAACTCTATGAATTTGTCAAAGAATAAATAAAAGACCCTCTCAAGATCAGTGAGTCATAATTTAATCCCCACAAAAATTGCTATGAATGCTAAATTTTGAAAAGAAGAATTTGAGTTTCATTGAACCATACCAAAAAGGAATCTTAAGCTAACACTTAGACATAAAATAAGAGAGTAATCAGGGTAGTTATTCCAAAGTGATGAAAGACTGTTCAGCCACAAGCACTATGAAATAGGCAACTGAAGAAATACGGTGATTTAGTGTGAAGAGCAGCAGGTCATGAAGAAATGGACAGGTAACTCAGTAAGTTGTTTGAAAGACATTTCATTAGACAATGAGGTCAAATATTTAGAGACTATGAAAAGATGTTTAGTTTCATTGCCAAGAAGGAGATGATACCACTCATATGCACACACCACGCTAAACAGTAAGTAAAACTATGTTTAATTGGGTGGTAAAAGAAAGTAACAAGAGTAAATGAATATCACTTACTATGTGTATAAAAGTTAAAACACACTGTGTGTATACATACAGACATGAATAAATGCAGCCACAGCGGAAACACTCACATGTACCCTGATGTATACTCCAAACTCACCACAGCTTCTTAGAGGGAAAACAGACAGAACCTACAGTTTATAAACACCACCAGTAATAAAGTCCTGCTGTTGAGAACTCATTTGCTAAGTTCTTTAGGTAGTGCATTCCCCGATATTTTACCAAAATCAATCGAGTAATACTATTATCTCCATTTTCTAAAATATCAATGTTATCTTCTTATTTCTAAGTAGTATTTTGTGTCACCCTTTCAAATATTTTACATCTGGTACACATACATGAAAGACACAAATCTTGTGATTTGATAAAAATTGAGATTTTTATTACTTCTCTGTTTTTCTTTTTTTAAAAAACCATTCATTTATTACTTCATTACATCTCCATTGCCACCCCCTCCCTCCACCCCCTCCTGGCCCCTCCCTCCCACCCTCTACCCTATCTCCCACCCCTCCCATGCCTCCTGTGGGGGGGGCTCCATGTATCAGCCCCCTCAGTTTGTTAGTCACATGAGGTCTAAGAGCTTCCTCTTGCACAGGAGGTATACATGGCAGTTCCACTAGGGTGGGGTGTCCCACTGACAGGTTACCAAGTCCCTCCCTGTTCCTGCTCTTTTGGGTCTACTGATTGTTGGATGGCAATCCTATACTATAATGGCTAAAATCTAGTTACAAGTTAATATATGCCATGTGTATCTTTCTGAGTCTGAGTTAGCTCACTGATGATGAGCATTTCTAGTTCCAACCATTTGGTTGCAAATAACTCTCCACTTCAAAACAAAAAACCCAGAATAGTTAAATCAACCCTGTACAATAAAACAACATCTGAAGGTATCACCAATCCTGATTTCAACTATACTACAGAGCAATAGTAATAAAGACACCATGGTACTGGTATAGAAACAGACCAGTTGATCAATGGAATCAAATTGAGGATCCGGAAATAAACCCACACACCTACGGTCACTTAATTTTTGACAAAGAGGTCAAAACCATACAATGGAAAAAGGACAGCATCTTCAACAAAGATGTCAACATGTAAAAGAATGCAAATAGACCCATATTTATCACCTTGCACAAAACTTAAGTCCAAGTGGATCAAAGACCTCAACATAAAAAAGGGCACACTAAATCTAATAGAAGAGAAAGAGGGGGAAAAAAACTAGAACTTATTGGCACAGGTGACAACTTCCTGAACAGAACACCAATAGCTCAGGCTCTCAGACTAACAATCAATAAATGGGACCTCATGAAACTGAGAAGCTTCTGTAAGGCAAAGGACAGTGTCATTAAAACTCTGTTTTTCTGACTTTCCTTTTGGGGAGGGGTTATTCATCACATTTACAATTTACAAATATAAAAACTATCTTTCATCTTCTGCTCTACCCCTCTGAAATTTTGTTTGCCTTCCAACTTCTAATTCCATTATTCCAAAAACTTTTTCTCTCAGAAGTAACTCCTTTTTCATGGACATGATGACTGGCCAGTGTGTGCTTAGCTACTTCCAATCTGATTTGACAAACTAGACTAAAATGAAATACTTCATATGTTTAAAAGACACCAAAAATCAGGCTGGCTCTAGAGACTAGTGGCTGAGTGCTTGCAGAGCACATGTAGGTTCATGCTACATAATTAGAGTCTGAGACACCATAAGGACTACTGAATTATCTCTCTGCAAAGCCCTGATAATAACCACATTTAATGCCTGTCACATGCAGAAGGATCTTCCATGGTCCTTTACTTAAGCGTGAAAGTGTGTAAATTACTTCAACTTCCTAAACTAGTGCTGCCAGGAATGAGAACTTTGGGCATGGAAGGCATCTGTCTATCCTGTTCATAATAAAACTTATCTGAGAAGACATAGCCTACATGAGACTTGACTGGAATTTTCTGTGTGGGTGGCTCTGTTTGGGTTTCAGGGTCCCCTAGGAAAGGATGTGGTTGGTTATACCAAGGGAGAGTTAAAACTCCAGGATGGCAAGCAAACTCTACTTTTTCTGGTACTTTGAAAGTCTGTCTCTGGCTGTCATTTTTAAACATGTTCCTAAAATAATGATTAAACTACATGTAGAATTAAGAGAAATATGGGTTTCCCGTTTGAAAGATCATGTATAGACTGAGATGAGCATTATTCCTGCGCTGTATGTAAAAGAGATTTTGACTTTTCCTTCATGTAACCAGATAAGTTATGACAATTCCTAAGTGGTGCTAAAGAACCATCTTTCTTAATTTAATTTAAGATAACATCTTTGAATGCCATATTCTGCAGATCTCTTGGGGTTTTTGAAGATGCCCTATCCATCTCTTGTATTTAGATAAGCAAATGTTGCTTGTCTCTTAGCAACTTGATGACTGGGTAGTTTAGAGAATATCTGTGATAGACTGTCATAGTAGCTAACAAAGTGACATGTTTGCATGACTAGGAGTTTGTTTTAACTATCCTAGACCGTTTTAGACGGTTGGTATCAAGAGGCCAGAGCTTCACATTTTACTTTTAAGTATCTCTAGGTATGATACCATTAGGAAGCGTTACCTTTAATTTTGTATCAATATACAAAGATCTATTCAATTGTGGTTAAATATACTCTTAATTATGTATCAATATACAAAGATCAATGCCTATGTAGCCCAATACAATCTTAATATTACGTCCATATGCAAGGGTCAATACCATTGTGGCCAACTATAATCTTAATTTTGTATCAATATACAAAGATCAATACCGATGTAATCCAAAACAATCTTATTTTTGCACAATAAACAATGGTCAATACCACTTTAGCCAAATAAACTACTAATTTTGTATCAATATACAAAGGTATAAGGGCATATTCAATAATCTGCCCCTTCTTCTTGGACCTTCCTGTGCTATGTCTATATCTCATTTTTCTCAAGCCTATGCACTCCTACATAGGAGAGGAAGAAGGATACAGAAAAGGAAAAGTAGGAAGTCCCTGGGGCTAACCTCCAAAACCCATTAAACAGGACCATGTATCAGCTTGTAATCTCTTCCCCTAAATATCAGAGTTTTCAGTTATCCTTCAAATAACCAAAAAGAAGATTTTCTTTTTTTTTTTTGATATCGAGACATATCAGCTCCTGACAGCACCCCCTATTCTACTCCAAGTAGAAGATAAGCATCGAAGAATCTCCAGTGTGAGATGGTTGAATTAGTGGCAAGCCTATCTCTTGGCATGAAAAAACCCCTTGCTCCAACTGCAGACAGACTGCTGTCCAAAAAGGACAAAACTTGGTAGCAGGGAAGTCGACAGCCTAACTCTGCCAAGACAGGGTAGGTAAGTCCTTCATAATCCCTGCTCTACAACAAATGTCTGTCAGAGAAACAGGACCCAAAGGCTGAAGACTGATGCAGGAATGTATGGAGAGAAAATGGGAACTGTCCAGGCAGTCATTGGTATGTCATTTCTTAGTATTGGAAGCTGCAGGCCCTGCACTTCCTATATAAGCAGATACATTTATCCCTCTCAGGTCTCTGAGGTGGTTGAAGAATAGACAGCTAGAGTCTCATAGTTAAATTTTGAGTTGTTTAGGAATCAAGAGGGTGTTATAGATCTAAGAAGATACTCTTAAAAGTGTGTTGCAGTTAGTATGAAAGTTGAGTCAGATATAGACCTTTAAACTCATGGAGATGGTTAGATAGTAGAATGCTAAAGTCAGGGGCCAAATATGTATAAACTGGACATTGGGAAGGTATACTGGGCCATTTAACTCTCATAAATGTGGCATATTTATATCTGTTGTTTTTTATAATATTTACTGTTGTGGGAGAAGGAGCCATCTGTTGGACTAAAAGGGGAAACTTCTGGGGGGAAGAGGGTGGAAGGGCGGGATAGGAAGGGGGAATAGGGAGGGGTTTGTGACTGAGATGTAAATTGAAGAAAAAAAATAAAGTATTTAAAAAAAAAAAAGAACCATCTTTCATACTCAGGAACAGAGATACACAGACGGAGGTTTGCAATGGCCAGTGACTTCAGGTTCTAGTTAGCGCTGGTCTGAGAAAAGCAAGACACTTGCCTTCTTTGACGGACACACATACATGTGTGTGTGTATTCATATTATTTCAGTTCTCCAAGCTGCATTTTATATTACTTCTTTCCTGGATGAAGGACGAGATCCTGGAGAGTTTAAGTGATCTAACTCCACACAGTTTGGCATGCAACAGGCAGGAGATTCAAGTTGGTCTTCCCTGCCTTCACAGCCTGCTTGTCTTCTCTTGCTCTATAAAGACTTTTGTCATTGCCTTTCTACCTAAAACATAAAGTGCATGCAGGAATGCAGTGAAGAGGACACTTGGAAAGTCTGAGATGCACTAAAACACATACATACATTATATATAAATATATGTGTGTGGTATGCATATAAATCATATGTATCTTTAGATAAATATAAGAAATATTGCACTTCTTCCATAAAAGAGATAAGCTGTCATCATTTTCAGAAAATGTTGTGTTTACCGTCTATAACTCATTATGTCGATTAAAACCCACTCAGAAATGCATCCGGCCTCAATTTCTCTCTCCCTGCCTATCCTCAGAGCCCCATTTCCTCATTCAAAGTCTTGTTCTGATAGTGGAGCATTAAAACTTTTCCCATTTCTATTTATCTCTCTTTTGAAATGCTTTCATTTCTTTTTGGTGATCTCCTGCGCAAGTACAATCTTTCAGCCTGTGATTAGAACAGGAATTACTCTATCAAGGTGTTAAGACATCAAGATTGCCTCGAATTAAATAATATCGTGGGTCTGTGGGTATTTTGAGGGCAGACAAAATGCTCTTTGCAATGCAGGATTTCTCAACACTAGGAGCCTACTCTATAGCTGCCGTCCACCTCTCTCTGCTATTAGTTTTTCTTGCTTTTGAATCTGATCCCTGAATCCTATTATGGAAATTACTACCCTCTTTGAATGTCTTAATCCCTAGAGGCTGGCCAACCCCTCCCAATATCCAACAGGAAGGAGAGAGGAACAAAGAAGAAAGAAATCTGAGAGCATACTTTTCTATGGCTCTCTATGAAGCACGGCAGATGTATCGCTTTGCGCAAGCAAAACTCTAATGCCCCAGCTTCCTATGAGCTTTGCCAGGGGAATCTGTGCAATCATTTCTGTACACACCCACATCATATGTTTGCTAATAGCAGCCTAAATTCATGCAGTGCTGAAAGAATTGTGAGCTTTTGGGGGGTACTGTTTTCCAAATACTTTTCATCTCTAACATGAGAAAATAATTTCAGTATGTATGTACTCAATAACCTTGCTAACTAGTCTCCAAAGATTGGAAGTCATTTTCTGAAGAAACACTGCCTTTT
Source organism: Lophiomys imhausi (assembly GCA_907164525.1). NCBI lineage: Eukaryota > Metazoa > Chordata > Mammalia > Rodentia > Muridae > Lophiomys > Lophiomys imhausi. The sequence goes on along the minus strand of CAJQZJ010004796.1, from coordinate 665,169 downwards.
TGCTGTGAACTCAAAACTCAGTTCATCTGGGTTAAGTTGAACATCTTACATAAAAGTTGTTATGGGGTGATGAAAAATGGTTCAAGATTCCATAGTAGGTTAAAAAAAAAAAAAGTCTACCAGTGTCATTTAAGTTGCCTTCATTCATGGGCTTCAGTTAACTCCTGTGGTATTGCTTTTCCTGAAGTTCTAAAAGTTGACTATTGAATTAGGACATTTTTTTAAAATAGGTTTTGTTTTAGATTTATCGCATGCTTGGAACATCTTTGTCCTTTCTCAATTGCTTTCAATTGGACTGTGCCTTTTCTCTTAATAATAAATATTTGAATGTCTCCATTTCTTCCATCCAAATTCTAGAAGACTTTCATTTTACTGTTTTAGCTTCTTCAAGATGACCTGGTAAGAGTTCTTTACATCTAGTAAAGAACTGGTTTCTTGTCAAATGAAAGGTAGCTGTTTTCCTAGTATGACCAGTAGCTGTTAGTACTATGAAAATAAATGTATGCAATTTAAAAGCAAAAATTAAAATTAATAGCTTATCAACACACATATGTATAGAATACAAGACAGAGTGGAGAGGGTATCTAAATTATTTACTTGCTTGCTACATTTGTGTTCGTGTGTGTGTGTGTGTGTGTGTGTGTGTGTGTGTGTGTGTGTGTCCCCATTGGTAAAGTACTTATCTTACAAGCAAAAGGGTCTGAGTTATGCTCCCAGCATCCACATAAAATCTGGGCATGTCACCCATGTATAATTCAAGTGCTAAATGTTCAGAGACAGGACTATCCCTGGAGCTTACTGGCCAGCCAGTCTAGTTGATTGACAAGCTTCAGGTTAGGCTTTGTCACTCACAAAAAATAAAATGGAGACAGACAGAGGAGGGGACACCTAATGTCAACCTCTATCCCTACAGCAATGTGCACACACAAATTATGCCTTACACATGGGAAATATATTAGACTACCAATAAGCTTCAGGTCTATTTTACTGTGGAAATAGATTTGAATTAACAATCTTTCTGTTGATAGAAAAAATAGATATTCCTTTTTGGGGATGAGTGTATACATACCTGGAAACAATCATCTCCACTTTTGGGGGCGTCTTATGAATTACATATTTCTCCACTCTTCTGGCATGATCTCATGATCACCAGTAGGGCTCCTGATTTCCCAGATTGTTCACAAGGGATTCTATCTCTTTCATCCATATCACCTTTCCATTCTGAGATATTGATCTTATTTGCTTCTCTCTGTCCTGCTCTTATAGTATTTTGGAACTTTGCCAAAACCCTTGGTAACATTGGAGTCTCTAAACCTGAATCTTGTTTAGGAATCAAGAGGGTGTTATAGATCTAAGAAGATACTCTTAAAAGTGTGTTGCAAGTTAGTATGAATGTTGAGTCAGATATAGACCTTTAAACTCATGGAGATGGTTAGATAGTAGAATGTTAAAGTCAGGGGCCAAATATGTATAAACTGGACATTTAACTCTCATAAATGTGGCATATTTATATCTGTTGTTTTGTATAATATTTACTGTTATAAGAGAAGGAACCATCTGTTGGACTGAAAGGGGAAACTTCTGGGGGGAAGAGGGGGGAAGGGCGGGATAGGAAGGGGGAATAGGGAGGGGTTTGTGACCGAGATGTAACTTGAAGAAAAAAAAATAAAGTATTTAAAAAAAAAGAATTTAAAGAAACAGCCTCAGACAAATTGGAGAAATGTCATCTTCTAATTCTCATGTCTCTTCTACAGCACAGGATGCCACCTTGCATGGAAATGAGGTCTTTGCAGTTATAATTAGTGAAGGTAAGATCATATTGGCTTCAAGTGTGCCTTGAGTCAATGACTGGTTTTCATCTAAGGAGGCCTAGTACAAACAAGCTAATACACAGGGGAAGATTCCACATGAGGAGCCAGGCATTTATGGTAATATGACTACAAGCCAAGGAGCATGCAGGATCAACTTCAACCACCATTAAAAAGTAGAGCAGAACAGTATGGATTCCACCTGAAGACACCTTGCTTTTGGAATTGCAGAGTCTTCAGCCATGAAAGAATAAGCCTCTCAGTACCCTGAAGGTATTTAATTTGCAATATTTTGTCACAGAAACCCTCAGGAGATAATATAATAAGACAATCAATGGCATCAGAAAACGGACAGTTCTTTTGGATTAGAACACATCTTCTGCAAACTTACTTGGAGATTTTTTTTTTTGCATTTTCTTTAGAAATGTTTGTGGTATTTATGGATATCCTGGAGCAATAGTTATAAGCAGGTATGAAATGCTTAATGTGGGCCCTAGAAACCAAACTCAGGTTTTCTGCAAGAGCAGTAGCCAGTGACCCATGCCTTTACACCCTATTTTACATAGACTCTTTTTTCTTTCTTTTAAATCCTTAGGCATTCGGTGACATCAGCATCAGCAAACATCTTTAACCACTGAGTGATCTCTCCAGGTCCTTTGTTTTTTTTTTTTTTTTTGTTTGTTTGTTTGTTTTTTAATCTGTGAAATACCCTAAAATTGTGTAGCCATGTACTTTTGTAATTGCCTCTAAAAGTTTTACTGAGAGCCTGCTTGGCTACTCTGGTCTCCTCAAATTCTCCAGAGTACTTTTCTCTTCTCTGTCAGCTTGACATTTAACATAATCCTGGAGTATATGCATCTTAAACTTTTCTGAAGTTCAACTTGGGCACTAAAAGCCAATCCCTCAATTGTCCACTCTCATCAAAACAACTCTACTACCTAACATTACTTAACAACATCCCTTAGCTCCATTGCCCCAAGTCAGCTATACCTTAAGCTTTGGTTTTTTGTACAAGTATTTTGCATGCCAACCCCACCCTCCACCCCAAGAAATCTCTCAGAGGTAGACACCAGTTTTCATTCATGCAGGTACACAGCACAATGCCTAATAGATTCATTCAATACCTGTCTATTTTCAGACCACAATGAAAATGTGAATGTGTCAAAGTACTTATTAGATGTTTGGTCAACATGCCTTGGAGCAAATTAAATGGCACCTGAAGCTTTTCTTCTTCATTTCAACCTGCTGAAAACTGAGCCTGGACTTCTTGCTTTCGTTTCCTTACCTTTCTGGTTAAATTATTTGATATCAGACACCTCCGACATCCCTTCTTTTCTTTGTAACAGGAAACACCACCAAGAATAGCTTAATTTTAAAACTCTGCGCTTGTAAATCTCACAACATTAAGAGCACAAAGAAGCTGGAGAGATGCCAGAAGTGACCAACTTTACACCCCATCCTGTTTAATCTTCCTTACATATCCAGCTGGTTTAAGAATGTTGTCCTTACTTCAGACTGAAAAAGGATGCAGAAGTTGAAATTAGGTGTATACAAATTGTTGAAAAGCTTTCCATGCTCTGTGTGTGTGTGTGTGTGTGTGTGTGTGTGTGTGTGTGTGTGTGTGTGTTAGAGTATCATTTTTAATAAAACCACCAAACCCTCTAATTTGAGAATGGAGCTCTATACTCTCTCTGACATGGACCCTATCAGCAGGATCCATGGAGGCAGCACTTAGGGAAGCTGGTGAACAATACAGTCTTTAGTCTGTGTGCACTAAGTTCTGCCAAGAGGAAGAAACATATAAACCAGGTAACTGCTGAGTACGTTGCCAAAGAGGGAGGATTCCCCATCATTCACAAAGTGTTTGAAACATGAAATCAGATCCGAGAGCAACCTGGCAGAATGGCAGAGGTGGTGAAATTGACCCTTTGCTGCTACAGACATTACCAGATATTACATAGCCTGTTCTCATGTTCTGTTATGCTTTTTTTCCACATCAGATCCCTACTAGAAACGTCTCATTGTATTGGATGACCAAATTTTATCCCAAACTCTTAATCAGAAACCCCAATGCAGGCTCACACATAGAGCTAAGATGCAGTAAGGTTTTCAAATGTTTCTGTCATGTGTACAAGGTACAGGATACATTGGATGCTTCCTTCTGGCTTGAATGATTTCCATTAATCATTAAAAACTGATCTTAGGCCAATTAAACCCATACCCTAATTCTTAACTCTCTAAAAAGAGTGATGACACTACAGTATTATCACCAGAATGTGATAAATGGTGCATGTGGAGAAACAAGTAGTGTGACAGTCAGAATAGGTCCTTAATACTTGTCTGTAGTTGCAAGCCTTGCAAAAGAATCTGAGTCACAGGAAGTGGAGGATTCGAAGTGGCTCTCAGGGTAGTTTACTCTGAAATGCCTTGTCAGTGAGCTGGGATGATGTTGCAGTCATGGCTTCGCAAGCTTGAAGACCGGAGTGTTATTCCTGGTACTGGGCGTGTGGGGAGGGTGGCATAATGCCATCTCCTGTAACCAGGCAAGACTTCCAATGGATGGAATGGAACACCAACCCAGGCACAAAACCTTTGTCCTACAATTTGTCCTGCTTACAAGATGTGCAGGGGTAAAGATGGAGCAGAATTTGAGGTAATGGCCAACCAATGACTGGTCCAGTATGTGCGTTTTTAAAATGTTCCTAGAGAATTTGATCCTCAGGAAGCCATCAAAGCCAATGGTTTTATAAGTTTACTGAGAGCAGGTCTTAAGTCTTTATCAAGAGAAAAGCAAATACCTGCTCCTCCGGGCAAAGATGAAGGATCAGAGATCAAAGCACATTAATCAGGCATCCAAGTCCCTACGGATGCCTGATTACTGCCCTGCTGATAAAGCAGCTGAAGTGAGTCTACACCTGTGTCCTCCTGTAAGTTTCTACCCTGATCTCTGTTGACAAGGGGGACTTTGAAGTGTCTATGACATTTTTTAATAACCCCAAGAGTCATTGTTTTGTGACTCAAGTCTACACCTGTAATAGGTTATTTCTTCACTTTCTTTCCTCTTTTTCCTCTTCTCTTCCCCTTACTGCTTTTCCTCCTCCCCCTGTTTAAAAGGTTCAAATAAGAAACATGAAAGAACACTGGAATCTCACTTATGTATGAATTTGAGAAGGTTGCTATTGCAGAATTAGAATGGTTACTTCCAGAGACTAAGCAGGAAGGAGGTGGCTTGGGGAGATATTGTCAAAGAATAAAAAAAGTATAGCTGAATATGGTAAATAAATCCAGATCAGTTGTATAGCATAGAGTCCATAGTTAATGATGCATGCCTGTCTCGAGAAATGTTGGAGTGCATTGCAAAACGACAACTATTTGAGGTCATGTATATCTTCACTCTAGATGTAGCTACCCCACAATACACACATACACACACTAATAAATATGTGTCATAGACAATAAAGATAAATGTAATTTTATCTCCTAAATTTAAATAAGTAAATTTAGTGGAAAATGGAGACAGAATCTTGAGAAGGTGAATATACGCACTTCAGTAAAGGAACTCAGATTTCCTAGTGGTAGGAGAGTGAGACAGAGAGTGAAGGTGAAATGCACATATACAAGGAACCAGAAGGGGTGGGAGAGGCTGAAATATCTCCATCAAGGCTACTGTAGTAGACAGGGCATGTGCAGAGAAAGTGATTCTATAAACTCACCTCTACCGATACCAAACCATTGGGACATTGGGAGCAGGTACCATTGAGTCTCTCACTATTCTCCTAGCTCTGGGCTTCCTTCTTTCCTGAGTGTGACCTCTTTATTAATAAACGGTTACTACTTCCAGCACTACCCATGTGCCAGGAGGCCAAACCCTTATTCCTTTGAATAGGCTTATGTCTTTGTCAGATCCCATTATCCTAGAGTCAACATCAGAGGCTTTTGCAGTTCTATGTGATGCAACTTTTTAAAGAGTGTTTTGTGTTTCTCTAGTAACAGTAGTTTATTATTCTTCATTGCTGAATTGGATAAAGTTAACGTTCATGGTACACAGACATGTTGAGAGGGTTAAAGGTCACCCTTTGAATATCATGACTCCTACCAGAAAGGTTCTACCAGAATTCACTGGTACACTTATGTCCATGATCCAGTAATTCTTCTCTTATAATGATAACACAACATGGGCAGGAAAGATGACTAACTTGGTAAAACACTTACTAAGACAGAAGTCCTCCATTTAGTCCCAGAATGCACATAAAGGTAGAAGGAGAGTACTGACTCCACAAAATGTTTTCCTAACTTCCACACACATGTTGTATTGTGGTACACAAGGACTGTGATATATGATCATACCCGTGTATCAAACTTGCATACACTAATAACAATAAATCAAATTTTTAAAAAAATCACAACTTTGGGAGATAATATAAAAGTTCATGCTAAGTCGTTAAATTATTTCAGAAGAAATGACTATAAATATTCATCATTTAATATTTTTAAAGTTTCTTAAGAGGGTATTATCTCTCTTAATAGTGTTTATATATACAATGCATACATCTTGATAGTGTTTTTTACAATGAATGCATATGTTTAAGTGTTCTAATTTATCAATCTCTTTAAGAAGACATAGGCAGAATGAATTTAATAAGGTTTTATTTAGTTATTATATTTCAAATACTGTCTCTTACAGATGCAGTCAATGTAAAACTTATCAGTCAACTATTTTTCATGATGATTTTGATTAGTTTTCTGATCTGTTTTGTATTTTATAATATTAACTTTAAGCTTTATCACTCTGGACAAGCCATACCTCAAGTGTACAGTGGCCATATTTTGCAATGTGGTAGCTGTGATGGTCACTGAACAGCTAAAGAAAAAAAGATAATAATTAAGGAAAACAGTAAAAGAGTGAGTTCAATATGTCAAAAATCATAGCCATGCTAACATCACCCAAATATGTGTCTGTGTAGATCAGTATGTATGGATGTAGATTATGAGGTAATTCTGATTATATTTTCAATTCTCAAAGAACAAAGTAACAAATACAATGCATTCATTTATGGACATAGATTGGTACAATCACCTATGGATGGTAGCTACTTAAAATGTCTAAAGATGTATTTTCCATAATTTACTATACTTAATCAAAATACATTGTCTTCCTTGTTACTAACATAGCTTGTACAATGCAGCTAATTGGAAGGGCAATTTAGAATTTAACAGCTGGTGTTATAGTAGATGCCATGTTGGTTTCTTCATCATCTAGGAAGTCTTTTGTCATGAGTTTCTTCAGCTTTACATCTTGAAAGTCTCTAGTAATACAAATTGATGATGCAAACTGCTCCTCATCATTAACAACAGTATGACTGTAGACCATGGTTCTATTTGCCAAGGTTCTCTAGAGTAATATCTTTCTGTATCAAATTATTTTTAAAGAGTTAGTTTCTGATAGGGTAACTTGCCCATTTGCTATTCTATTTATCACATTTTAATTAACAGTTGTTTGTTGGTTAAATGGATGGATACTAAAAATATATAAGCTATGTTTTCATCTGGAGAAATGTATATGTATAATGTTAATAATTTAATAAGAAATTCACTAAAGATGGGATGCAAAGAGCATTCATAAAGTCTTCTCCATGCTACCCATCCACCTACTGGCTTCTTCACCCAAAAGCATTGCTTTCTTCTTTCTCCAAGCAAGCAAGGTATTTACACCTCTGTCTGAAGACTGCTCTCTCTGACCAGTGACACAAATAATTATTTGTTCCTAATTTTATACAATTAGTTACCCCTTTGAATGAAATTGTTAGCATCTTGGAAAAGAAAAAAAAAAATACCCTGTCGTCCTGCACAGTAACATTCCCAAGGAATATTCATTGTCTTCAATTATCTGCATTCACACATTCACTATCATCTCTTAGTCTGCTAATAGACTAAAGTACCACAATTCACTCAAAAGCACTCAGCATTTAGTTCAGCTCCATCCTTCCAGTGTTGGCCTCCCATTAGGTCACAAAATCCATCCACTTTTTCAGCAAATACAGTTATCATCATCTACTCTCCCTGGGGTACATAAATGACACTTGGAAGATTACATCAGTATATCTCAAAGCAGATTGCCAACTGCTCTTCTTGCTTCTTTGTATGCTCAATTCTGTAATCAGAAGATGCTTCTAAAACTTAATACAGACCGTCTCTCTCTTCTCTTTAAGACCTTCAAGTAACTTGATTTCTCACTTATACTAAAAGACACAGTCATGACTAGCCTTCTAAATAACCATAATCTGTACAGTGATCTCATGACTACTTGCTCACTTTTGTAGAGGAAGATGGAGATTTTATTACCTCTGGGGAGGTAGCCACTATTTTTCCTTGGTATCATTGCATTCCCATTTCCTTGGGAAATTATTTTGCCTTGTTTCTATATCTTATTTCCTTGCTTAACTTATTCAAATATTCATTTCTCGGCACACAGCAACTTATTTTAATAGAGCAAGCTCTACTCCAAGTACTCTCAATCTGCTAGACCTTGCTGCATCTCCAGCATTTAGCAATGTAAAATATACATTAATATTTTACTTATACATGTTTTAGTCTATGTACACTATAACAACTGTGCTACAGCTCCTACAAGAATGTCAAACAAGTTGCAAGCACTCAACATGTATGTGTTTGTTGCACTAACAGTATGGCCTTACAGAGACAATTATTTTTCAGAATTTGGAAAATAAAGAACATGTTAAGAGGAAAAACAGTGAAAGAAGTCACTGTAAATCAAATTCCTGCCTGTATTTTTTATGCCATATACTTGAGGCCAAGCAGGAGAAACAAACAAATAAAAAGAAGAGGAAAATCACACTCATCTTGGAAGGAGAGAATGACAAGCAAACAGGAACTTGAAATGACCTCCTTTTAAAGTAAAATTATGATTACTAGATACTAACTTTTCACTATATGAACTTAGAAAACCATCAAGGGAGTACTCACTTATCTATCTATCTATCTATCTATCTATCTATCTATCTATCTATCTATCCTGCCACTTAGATTCCATTTTCCCATCAAACATTTTAGAGGAGTTTTTTTGTTTTCTTTCCCAAGCCTTCTTTCCATTATAAAACACATCATGTGGGCTAATCTCTAATGCCTGGAGATTTTTATTCCTACAGAACAATAATGACAATTTTCTTCTCCAATGAGAGCAGGAGCTGTGGGCTAATCAGACCAGTGAGTAGAAGGGAAATTACATATAGATTTTGTGAAGATATTATTACAGTGAAAGAAGGGAATGCCTCTTCCTGATCCTTTTTATCTTCATGCTGTCTGACAAATAAGGTGGGCTTAAAAAGGTGTCTTGGACCACAAGATCATACTCAGTTATAAAAAAAAAAAAATTGGCAAATCAGCACAATAGAAAAGCTATTTACTTTTGAGAAGTAACCTCATGTATCCTAGACTGTCTTGAAAAAAAGTGAGCTTGAAAATGGAAACTAAATTCAGACAGAATGCTAGCAAAGTGTTGAAACTCAACACTACTGACAGCCTTTGGGTCCTGGGTCTAGCCATGCCTGAGAGTGGCTATCTTCGGATGTTTTTTAATATTTCAGTCTAATAACTCCCTCCTCTTCTTTTAGCTTGGGTTGCTTTTCTACCATACTAGACAAAAAGACTCCTACCTGATACAACAAGCAAGAATTTCAATGCTGCAAATGCATTAAGAAAAAAGGTTATACAAAAAGAATAGAGCGGCAATAGTTGAAAACATCTCACCCACTAAGCACAGGAATTGACTCATTGCCCAGAGAGGTGATTCTTTGCACTTGTCCTTCATGTCAATCTTCTCACATAAAGACACAACTTGGGACATAATCATTACGATATTTCACAAGCACTGCTATACATCTTTACTAATGTAATCATCAAAAGACACCGACGCTGAAAAACCAATGACACACTTGTTATGAGAACAGATCCATCCATCCCTCATGGTGTTCCTCGTGGACATTGCAGGTAAGCATCTCATATCTGTAATATAAAACACTGTGTTCCACCCTTTAAACTGCCTGAACTCAACCTTGGCTTTCAGTTAAGCACCAATGTGCTTAAGAACTAAAATGTGGGGGGGGGGGGGGGCTGAAGAGATGTCTGGGTGGTTAAGATACTTGTTGCTCTTTTAGAGGACCAGGATTTGGTTCTCAGCCCCCATATTGTGGCTCAGAACCCTTGGGAACTCTACCTTCAGTGTATCTGGTACCCTCTTCTGACCTTCTCCAGCATTGCTCATACATGGTGCACATACTTTCATGTAGGCAAATAATAACACATATAAAAAAAATCAAAAACTTTTTTTAGAGAATTGAAACTTGGAATATTAACAATGTGATTTTATACTAGGATAAAAATATTATTTCCATCATTTAGCTGAGCAACACAAAATATATTTTTAAACATATCATATTTTTAAACGTATCATATTTTGTGATATTTTTTACCTAAAGAAATACTTTCAATTCATTATTACATTGAATTATTTCTGGAAGTTATAATTTTCTTTAGTGCTGGGATTTGAACTAAGGGTCTCACACATGCTAGGTAAGTACTCTCCCACTAAGCTCTTTCTCTAGCCTTCTGTATGTATTTCTTCTACTTGTATGGTTATTGAGAGCTACATAAAATTTTCATCTCTAGAGAGAATAGTAAATGGATCCTAAAAACAACTTCCAAAAATATACAAAAGTCAGTTCCTTTTCCTATGTAATTCCATACCTATGGAAATAATTTGAGAATCATTTGTTCTTCATTAAGAGTTGAATTGTTTCATTTCCTATGTTCTTTCATGGAGTCACTGGGGGGTTACATGGGGAAGTTCTGGAAAATTTGGGCTCAGATCAATAACTTTGTCATTTATAGGTAAATTGGGTATTCCATTTAACCTCAATTTTCTTACTTTTGGGCAAGGAATAATTGTAAGAACAACTTTTGGGAGCTCTGTAGTAGTTATGTTAAGTGAACACATGCAAAGCAGTTAAAAATCCACATGAGTTCTGTGAACACGTAATACAAGCAACAGGGTTATTCCATATCCTTATCTGTTCAACAGATATCAAGTCCCACCTGTAATATGGGTGAACTTCATGAGTGATAGGGACAAAGGGTAAACAGAGTGGGGCATACATGGTTCATCTCAGGAGAAAGTGTGGTAGATCACCGGGCAAGATAATCAAACAACAATAACTGTGTGACAAGTGTTTGGAAAGGAGGAGTCAAGTGGCTACTGCATGACATCAAAAAAAACTCTAAGTAGCCTCAGATAAGAGTGGGCAGACATGACTTCAAAAAGAATGCACAAGTATATTTGAATTAAGGAGTAGTGAGTCAGACAGAAGGCAGAGACAAAATATACCAAAGCAAGGGTCAGAGAGATGACTCTTGATAACGTGCCTGTCATGGCACGTTAGAAGGTAGGTGTGGTGATGCAAATATATAAGCCTGTTATTGGGGAGACAAATATAAGTGGATTCTCTGAGCTTACTGGTCAACCAGTGAAGTCAATTGGTGAACTCTGGTTTCAGTGAAAGATGCTGTCTCAAAAACTAAAGTGTAAGACATTAGAGGAAGACACTGGAAATCATATTCTCTACATGCACACACATGCATATGAACCTCAAAAAGCACACATGTACAAATATATGAACATGCATACACACACATACACATACACACTACACATACATACACATAGATAAAATTGTATCAAGATAAAGAAAGTTATCAAATGGCATAAAGGAAGACTAGAACATCATCAATGAGCTAGGGGGTATTCGATGATGGAATTGTGGTTACACTGGGAAGTGGTAGTAAATAGATGACAGAGGTAAACAAATCATAGAGATGAGATGAAAGTTCTGCACACTACTATAACGGTAAGCCAAATCCTAAACAAGTAGCATGCTATGTGTCTCAGAGTTTCTGATGATATGAAGACAGTCGTGATCAAGGCAACTCTTATAGAAGTGTTCAATAGGGAACTTGCTGTAAATGTTGCTTTTATTTTCTCAGATGAAGGGATGAGATGAGAGCCATACCCAAGCTTTATGATGGCTTTGGCTGAGCCCAGATCTTTTCTATGTCTGCTCTATCTATCCCCAGGCCTAGGTCCAGAAGCTTCTAGCCTCCATACAATCTAGTCTTCTGTAAGCCTGGACCTTGAGGCTTAAGCTTCCAGCCTCTGTCTGCTCACCTAGGCCTAAAATGTTTTCAACCTCCGAGACTTACCGCTGAATAAACTTTCCCTTTCCAGTTCTTTCTGAACTCTGGCTGGCTGGTTCAACTCAGCCGTTGTGGCTCAAGCTCCTTCCAAGATGACTGGTTCAATTTAGCTTCTCTCAGCTTCTTGACTGAGATGTTCTGCTTGGAAAAACTGCCTCTGAACTCCATGAACTGAACGGCACTGACTGCACAAACTAAACAGAACTGCAGGAAACTGCACAAACTCAAGTGAACTCAACTTCATTCAACTGAACTCCACCAATCCCAACAGTTTTATCTCCCTGTACTCAAACAGTCTCTCTTTCCTGTCTGTTCTGTTGAGAGATGGGCAAATCCTATCTCTGACTCATCCTGTCAAATCTTTCTCTGATTCATTGCTTTGTCTGCCCTTCAATTAGATACTATTGTTTGGAATTAAAGGTGTGTACTAAGGCTGTGTCTGTATTCCAGATGGACCACAAAGACCTAGAAGAAACCTAGCATGACTATTCTGTGAGAGGCCTCTCCCACCAGCAGATTGAAACAGATGTGAAGACACCCCTCCCCCAGTCAAACATTAGGTGGAGCTCAGGGAGACTGATAGAAGAGTGGGAGGCAGAATAGAGGGATCAAGGAGGGAACAAGAACTCCACAAGGAGACCATCAGAATCAATTAACCTAGGCCCCTGCATGCTTAAAAAGACTGAAGCACTAACCAAAAAAAACCATGTATGGACTGTGTCTAGGCCCCTACACATATGTAGCTAATAGGCAGCTTGGTCTTCAAGTAGATCCCTTAGCAAGTGGTGTGGGTACTGTATCTGGGATAGACTCTGTTGCCTGTTTGTGGATCAATTTACCCTAGCTGAGTTGCTTTCTCTGGCCTCAGAGAAAAAGGATACTCTTAGTCCTGATGAGTCTTGAAGAGCCTGAGTAGATTGATAGGGCAGGGGTCCCCTTTTCTCGGGAGAGAGGGAAGGGGAAAAGGGAGAAGGTGGGAGAGTGGGACAGGATGGAGAGGAGAGAGGGGACTGTGATTTGGATGCAAAATGAATGAATGAATAAATACACAAATACAGAAATGGTAAATAAGAAAGAGGAAAGAAAAAAGCAGAGAGACTCTTGATGAAATACGGTCCCAGTGAAAATATTTTTTTAATAAAAAAATAAAAAGGTCTTTAGATGTGATCCCTTGTTGGAGCAGCCATGTTGCTGGATTAAAATTCCTCTACAGCTTGCTTATAGTTTCAGAGGCTTAGTCCATTATTGTCATGGTGGGGAGCATGCCAACATTCAGGCAGGCACAGTGCTGGAGCACTAGCTGAGAGTTACCTCCTGATTCATAAGAGACAGGCAGAGAAAGAGACACTGGGCCAGGCATGGACTTTTGGAAACTCAAAGTCCACTTCCAGGGACACACTTCCTCCAAGAGCACACCTATTCTGACAAGATCACACCTTCTAAACCTTCTAATACTCAAACTGGTCACCAACTGGGCACTGAACATGTGAACATATGAGCCTATGGAGACCATTCTCATGTAAACCCACCACACTAAGTGATGTTTCTGTATTAGGAGAAACTTGCAGAAGCATCATTAAATCTGAAATGGATTACTCAATCCATCATGTGCAAAGCATTGCGTTTCTCCAACCAGAGGAAAAGAGATGAGAATGGAACAGAAGAACTTAAGAATTTGAAAGAGTAACTGAAAACACTAAAAAAAAAAAAACACAAAAAAAAAAAAAAACAAAAACAAAAAACCAAACCAAACCAAACAAACAAAAAACAATAAGTAGACGAATACAAAGAGGAAAAATAAAAATGGAAAAGTGACTGGGCAGACTCCACCTCTAAGAGGAGTCAGGGAAGAAGAGAAAAGAAATACCAAAGACATTAACAAAATGTGCAGAAAAGTTTTACGTAGGAATTGAGAATGAGCTTCTAGATTGGAAAAATTATGACTTTACACTCAGCATCCTTCTTTAAAGAAATTGTGTGTACACATATATGAAAGTATACAACCTTGGAAGGTCAGAAGGCTAACAGTAAAATTTCTGACATCAAGAAAAAGGAAAACATACTACAATGCTTTCATAAATCGCACAGCAAGCCACATGCAAAGGGAGCTTTGTGAGGGAGGTACCTAGAAGCTACATTACAACAGAAATCTGACTTCACGCTTCTTCTCAAAAAATATCTAAACCTGGAATTAAAATATTAATTAAACTGCCAAAACAAGTGGCAGTAAAATCAACATATTGTCAGGTCTGTTAACTCTCAGTGAAATTCTGAGTTTTATATCTTCCTTAAGGTGGCTCTAGGCATCACACTCAGAGTCAGCCATCCGTAACAGTGGAATATATGTGATCAATGAAATATGGATGTGAAGAGTATTCCTAGGACTGTGGGAAAGAAACATTTTAAAAAGATTTTTGGTGTTGTTTTGTAGAACTGGACTCAGTACGGGCTGTAACCGAACTTTTTAATTATTATTAAGTATTTATTTATTAACAATATTCACTTATAACTAATACCAACAATTTAACTATTAACCCTACAAATTCCTACAACCCCTTTAACCTAACCACTAGACCTATTGATAACTATTTTCCTAACCTTTTAGAAGGATACAGTCTCTGGGGTGGGTCCTCAGTCGTCAGGAACACAGTTTCTGTAGTAGACTCTTTAATGCACTTAGCAGTACTTTTTCTGGAATATCTCAGATGCAGGTTCTTCAGGGTAAATTGGATATCGCAGTCTCACCTTAAATAAGGCTTGATGCTTTCTTCTCTCTGGGAGACTGCAGCAGCAACTCTGCTGCTCTGCCTCAGTCCTTAAGACAGCCACAGTTTGGACAGATCAAACCCCTCTAGGCAAAAGCTGAGCCACAGGGTTTAGTCCTTGTTTTTTTGCTGTCTTGCTGAGGCTTTCTTTGCTCACCAGTTTCTTTCTGCTTCAGGGAAATCCCGCCATCAGTTCACCAGCACTTTCTCTAGCAGGGCTCTCAGAGCTCTCTAGCATAGGGGGCCTCTTTGATGGGGTTCCATGCACTGTCCTTAAAGAGGAGGAACTCTGTTTCAGCTTAACTTGGGCTCCGCCCACTTAGCAGCTGAAAACAATGCCAGACCAAATACTTTGTTTCTTAGTCCATTAAGTTTTTCCTGGCTTCAACCTTGTTTTTCAGTCCATTAAGTCTCCTGTTTGTTTCCTGTTTTCACCTGACTTCATCCTTGTTTTTCCACAAGCTGATAAGCTAATCACTCACAGGCAAGTTGATCTTCATGCCCGGAATTAAGAGACTGTATCAGAAACTCCTAGATATTTTCTAAATCTAATTTAATTAATCTAACTCCCTACAATGGGCCGAGGCAGCAGGAAAATGTTTCTAAGGAAAGCATCCATGTGTGTGCGTGCACATATGTGTGCACACACACACACTGAAAGGGAGATAGAAACAGGCAGAAGAGAGACAGAGAGACATGAGGGGGTGAGAGAGAGATAGAGAGACAGACAACAGAGAGAGATAGACAGAGAGAGAAACAGACACAGAGAGACAGAGAGACATGAGGGAGGTGAGAGAGACAGACAGAGGGAGAGACAGAGACAGAGAGACTAAATTCTAACTGGTTACTAAGAGATTGTAGCTGATACACTGACAGACGTTACATATACCACTCTCTGAAATTCTTTGGAGCCAAGTAAGTGATGTTTCTACAGTAGAAAATACAAAGCAAACCAAATGGGATGATTATTGGCATCTAAAAAAGTACACCACAGAGCAGCATGCTATCCTGAAGGATTTACTTCCATTATAGGATTCCTGGAGGGCTCAGTCATAGATCCAAAGGCAGGTGGTACTAGTTTAGCCAAACATTTTAAGAGTGGGCATGATATACCCACTGAGAAATACCTGAGCTCATTTCAACTCAGCTACCAAAGACCATGAAAATATGAGCCTGAAATTTTAAAACTTAAAAAAAGGAAGCATATATCATTGTCTTTGGAGATTCCAAGTACAAGTCCTGTGCAAAACAGCTACAGTAGCTGTGTGTAGAGAGGTAGTTCCAGGTGAGATCAGGGTAGGCTGTGAACAGCTGTTTCTCATTATACCCCAGCATTCTTCAACTTCTAAAAAGATGTTTAGTGTAATTTATAGCATAGATACGAAAACTGTATATAAAACACATGGAAAGCTTAACAACATAATGAACGTATAGTTGAGTGTAGCCACCATTCAAATCAAGAACTGACACATCACTAGTTCCTGGAGACACCTTCGCCTATCAAGAACCCTTCCAGAGTTTCCTCTTTTCAGCCTATGAAGGTCACACCAACCTGATCTTTGTGATACTAAATTATGCATTAATTGACGTTCCATAACTTATACATGCATGTGACAACGATAGCATACAGCTTTTGATGGGTTTCATTAGATGTTCAAGTAACATAGAGTTTAGCTAAATGAAATCTGAGTTTCTTAAAGCAGTATTTTGGGTGTGGAAATGAAAAACTGCATTTATACATTCAGTTATAAAAAAAAATGACTGGCAAGGACTGGGGAGTTCTAGCTCAGTGGGTGAAGGGCTTGCTATTCAGGCATAAGGACTTCACTTTGAGCCCCAGAATCCATGGAAAGAGCCAAGCATTATGATAATGTGCTTGTAATCCCAGGCTGGGAAGGAAGCTACAGGCAGATCCCTGGCTCACTGGCCAATCAACCTAACCAAATTGAGTGTTCCCAGGCTATTGAGAGACTCTGTCTCAAAAATGTAAGGTGGACAGTTTCTGAGGAGCAACTGTGGAGGATAAGTTCTGCCCTCACGCACACACACACAGACATACATGTACCCATCCCCAGAAACCTCATATACACACAAGGATTACTAAAAATACTATTATTTATACTTTGGTAATTTCATAACTAAAGCATTGTTATGCATTTCTTCCAAATGCTTACAAAAATACCTTTACCTTGTATACCTACAAGGAGCACTTTTTCTCTACCCCATAAATGATCAGCTTTATTTTAATCTTGTCCCCAGAGATCTTAAAAATAGTTTTCTCAATAATTATAATGAGTCATATTCAATTTAAAGAGCCAAAGAAAAAAGGAGACTTCAGGACATAAAGAAAGAATAACGGTAAAGATAAGTCACTTTAAAACCAAAAGAAAAAACATTGAACCCTTTGGTCTAGACCACAAATCTGGTCATTAAAAGTAGTGGGTTTTTTCCCCCAAGGCAAATTTTAGTGTTAGCTGCAGAGGTTTAGAATTATTCCAGCAAATACCAAACAGCTTAACTGATTGATAAATCATAGGGATGGGCAGTTGCTAACAAGCATGTGTGTTTCAACAATGAGCAATGTTTAGGGCAACACTTTCTCATCTTGATGTACTATTCCAAGGCAGAAATCTTATTAACTAAGAAAAAGATGTACCCCACATCCCATTCTTCTATGGTTCTTTCACTTATATTTTCCCGAATTGCTAAGCAGCTGACCTTAGCAGGTCAGGTGTGTGGGAGATTCCTATTCCAGCCATGTTGGGCTCCACCATTGCTTTGAGCCTCCCTGAACCAGTATTTTAAGCTGAACCACCTTGGTGCTACCATTTCTCCACTTAAGCCAGAGTGTATTCATTGGCATTTATCCTGGGCTGTGGAACAAAATGTAACAGGACATGGCTCTGCCATTAGTGGAAGCCAGAGATGTGGAGAATGGGCCAGCTTGGCTACAGTGAGCATGATTCCTCCCTCTGTTGCTAGGGAGGAGCTTTGTCTGGTGGTCAGAGTCCAGGATGGGAGCCATGAATCACAGAGCCTATTCCCAGTCCTTGCTGACTCACTTTATGACCTTAGGCAAGTCTTACCTTTGTGGGGTTTACTGACCCTATTCTGTCCTTTCTTCAAGTCTACCTGAGAATTCATGAGTTTTCATTTTGTACTTAAACTCTGTGCTAAGTTGATTTCAGAAGGAAAATTGGCTCTGGAACTCAAGAAAGTTGCTATATCAAGCATTAGAAATGAATGTAAGAAGTCACTAATCACCTATGAATGTTGTTTTCTTTTCTTTCTCCATCCTGAGTCTTAAGGCTAATTGGAGAATATTAAATTGGGTATGCATTTTGGTTCATTTTACCTACATCATGCTTAGAAGCCTCTATCACCTTCCCATTGCTTGACAATAAGGATCAAGTTGGGATTCCAGCTAGCTGGATCTACAACTAGGTCCCAAGCTCTTCTATCTGGTTTTATGTGCCCCTTCCTCTTCCACATTGTTTTTTTTTTTTTTTTCATGACTCAGATGGTCTGATCTCCTAATTTTCAAATAAGTACTGGTCCCCACATACTATTGGTGTCAGACTGCTTAATCCAGAAAGACTCCAGCAACAATAACCCAGAATAAACTACAACATCCACGGGCTGTCAGCATGAATGTGTGAGTGAATAAATGAAAGGGTTTTCTCACCTTCACCAAAATGGCTTTAACGTATAAATGCTATTCGTGTTTTATGAACTACCTCAAATGACCACCTCTACAAAGCTGTTCTTTAGCCTTCTCTTTTAAATTTTTTATTAATCTTTGGGAATTTCACACAGAGTACTTTGGTCATATTCACCCCTTCTCCTATCTCCCTAACCATCCAACTTCTTGTGTTCTTGGGTTTGTTGCTGTTGCTGTTTTTAAGCCCATGTACTCTGATTTGCGCTTTCTGCACACTCTTGGATGTGTAGCCTTCCACTGTAACATGGTTGACCTACCTGTGGAAATACTGCTAAAGCAAGCTGACTGCTCGTCTCAGAAGCTGACAATTGCCAATATCTCCTCAGCTAGCAGTGGGACTTCCTGCCCATCCTGCTGCTCCATCTTGGGATTTAGTCTGGCTTGAGGTTGCATGGGTCTTGTGCATGCTGTCACATCTTCTATGAGTTCATTTGTGCAACAGGACAATATTTTGTGCAACAGGACAATATTTTGTCTGGAAAACAGCTTCCTTGCAGTCAGCCATTGCCACTGTATAAAGCCTTTCTTCACTCTCCTTGTGGGAATGACTTTCGTTCCATCCTTACAGAACTTTATCTGCTCTGATTATTCAATTATATTCAGTTTACACAGAGAGAGATGAACATCCACATACACACATGCTACAACATCCTTCCAGGGTACCTGCATGCAAGAAGACAAAAAGGACAAAGTAGTTTTTACTTTTGTACTTTTAAGCACTAATATGTTGAAAATTATTCTTTGAATTGTGTGTGTGTGTGTGTGTATCCATATGTCCTTACTCAAACAGTTACTTTTTCTGTCAATTAATCTTCAGATCTCAAATACTCAGAACCTTAAGCCAGTAGGTTTCTGTCCAATGAGGAATAGGAGCGAAGAACAAGCCTTTCTGCAACTTGAGATTAACAAAGCAATTCTGAGTTATGTGTGCAACCATAAGGGTCAGAGTTTACATCCTCAGAACCCACATAAGAAACTGGGCAGACTTGGCGTCCTTCCTATAATCCAGCACTTGAAAAGCAGTCACAGGACAAGCTGGCCAGCTAGATTGTTTGAACTGGTGAGCTCTGGGTTCAGCAAGAGACACTGCATAAGTAAAGAACATGGAGAAAAATTAAGGGAAGCATATGATGTCATCCCTGACCTACACAAGTATAAGCACTCTCATGTATACATACCTGCACTCATGCACACATATTCACACAGGCACACACACAAGGACTCATATCATATGCTTATTACATACGCATAAAGAAGTGCATTACTGAAAACACATAATCCTCTTTGGGCACCATATGTTTTTGTATGTATTTTCTGGTAAGTCATTAAGAAATTTTCATGAATATTGTTTTTATCAGTTCTCAATTGCTAATTTTCAAGGTCCTAATAGCCTAGCTAAATAATAAATATAAATCATAGCCCCTATAAACCATTATAGAGGTTATATAGACTGGAACTCCCCACCCTGGAATTTGGTGTGTTTAAGAGAGAATCGCAGAATAGAAATTAGCTCATTAGAGCCAGCAGCTAAGACTTTTATTCACCTGCTCAGGAAAGGACAGCAAACCCAAAGATTAACGAGCTAACTTCTTCCTAATGGTGTACTCTTCATCCTTTTTTTTTTCCATTTCCCTTTCTTTTGTTAATATTGGGGGATTTTTTTAAGCCGTCTTTTGATCTCATCAATGATCCTGTGAGTATCTGAAGCACAGTCCTGGAGTCTCTGAGCTGCTCTTAAGAGACAGAATCCAGCCAAACTCCAGCTGAAACCCCAGAAGTCAACGAGAAAAGCGCCAGGTAGAGTGTTGATGCTCCTGGGAGGCTCCTCAAACTCTGGCTAGACCTGCATCTTTTGGAACTCTGCCAGGAAATTCCCAGAAGACATATATTTTCTTTTTTTGACAAATGTCTCAAATTAAAGAGCAACAAAGGAAAATGGCTGAAGCACCAAGGGCATGATATTTTAAGAGACTTAACTCAGTCTTGGGCTCTCCTGAGCTGAATCGGTCACAGTTCTCTACTGGGAGAACATTTGTTGATCAATTTGTAGCACATTAGGGCTCCAAGGACAACGCGAACAGGGTCATTCATTTATTTAAGGTTTAGCGATGAAATAGATGGATCTTTTTCTCCCCAGCCCTACTAATTTTTTTTTATATAAAACATTCCAGCTATCTTTTATCGTTCCCCATGGTAGGTGATCCTCTTAAGGGAGGTTTAGCAGAGAAGGTAGATGCCCCTGGCACTGACATATGCTCCCATTAATCAAGTCCAGGAGAGATAAAGAATCTTGTAGGCAATTCATACAGTAAACTGAAACAGTCAAATGGCATGCTTATCTAGCCTCAAGGCTATGCATTGGCAGAGAGTTTCTCTTTTCCCTCCCAAATAAGGAGCATTCATATTCTTACTCGGGGCTGTAATATACTCCTGCATGAGCTGAAGTTGATGCATTTGAAATACAAAATTCTCTAAACACACCATCTACAAAAGGTCTCTTTGTTTACATTAGCAAGCACAGTGATGTATTTCCTTGAAACTGGGCTGCTCAGTATCTGGTTGCTCACTTTTTTTGCAAGCACTGAAAAGATGCTGCATCTGAATGAAACGGTGTTTTAAAATACAAATTGGACTGATTTTAAAGATGTGCCAAGAGGAAGAGAATGTAGGTTTTTAGAACTTTCATGAATGATGATTAATGTAATTGGTCTGGTGTAAGGAATTATATTAAATTCCTTAAAATGTGATTTGTTCTTTGTTCTAAACTTTTGCTTCTACATGGCCTAGGGACTTTATTCATCTGTCTTTGTTTGATCAGCATATTTAATGAAGGTTTACTACCTTTTGTTAGGTTTTTTGATTCAATGTTTACTACTCATGTGGAATTCCATATAATTGTAATTAAGAGACCATCTCTTACAGTTTCAGAAAGAGTGTTGCATGCAAACTTCCAAAAAAAGTAAAGCAATCAATAGTCCTACACAGCTGTGATGCCAATTACCTACAAAAATGACCAACGAGAGTGTTCAATAGATGTGACAGTGGCACCCATATCATGTTGGTAACCAACAGTCACCTGGTTGGTCCTAGGCCCTCTCAATACAAGGGCATTTATGGCTGGCACTATAAAGTGAGCTATCTGACTGTGGCTGGTGAGGTCATGGATCCTAGAGGAGAACCTTCTATCATCACTCTCCTAAACCATTATAACCTCTAACTACGTCATGAATGTGTGTCCTTATGTCCACTGATATGTGTATGTCTCATCCCTCACCAAAGACAGCAGATGGCAATCATCCCAGAAATTACAACTGGTCACAATGCAGAGATCAACCCATGGTAGGGTGATGGACCAATCCTAATTCTTACATTTACAACACAAACTCAACTCTTAAAGGTCAGGGAACATCATAGAAAGATCGCAAGAGCTAGATGAATATAACAGCTGCCCCAGATAGTTTCTTCCAAATAAAACAAAATAAAGAAGACATAAATGTGGAGAGGAAGAAGTACTGGACCTGGGAGGAACTGCAAGAAGTAATGGGAGGGGGGTGTAAAATGCTCTATGAAGTAATAAAATTCTATAAAAATAATAATATCACTTAAACAAGGCTACTCACTGATTTTAACATGCTCAATATATCTTCATATAAATGCAACTCTTAGGTTCCCGCCTCCCACATCCTGCCCTTCTCTCTAAATACCTAAAACAACAAAGAAAATAAGTAAGTAAGTAAGTAAGTAAGTAAGTAAATAAATAAATAAATAAATAAATAATGCCAAACATTGACAGTGCTATGTTACACACAGGCACGGCTCAAAAATTTTCCTACCTTGAATGCCACTGATGCTCACACTTCCGTGAACTTATTCTATTGTGGTCCCCTCGCTAGAGTTGATACAAATAAGAGGAGAGAAATAATTTGGTGCAGGTACAGACAAATAATAAGATACAGACAATTCAAACACCTTACTTAACCCTGAAGAAATAATGAAGCCAGGACTGTATGTAGCCAGACTTTTGGCCTCTTCCAATTGTCTTGCCAATGCCCTCTGCTGCCGCCAGCAGGTGAGTCCAACCTGTGTTCTCTAAGTTGCATGTACTCCCAATGTAGCCCTGAATACAGTCAGATACAGAATCACGGCCCTTAAAATGTCTTGAGATTTTTGTTTGTTGGCAGAATGAGGGTGTGTGTGTGTGTGTGTGTGTGTGTGTGTGTGAATTTGTTTATGTCACTCTTGAATGTAAACTTTGTAGATAGCAGTGTCATATTCCAATGTCAAAAGAATGAGCATACCTGCTGGTGGTGCAAAATCTGATTGCTGGAGATATTTGGAAATTTCATTATCCAGTCATGAGTACATTATTTATAATAATCACTAAATTCTAATAAACATGAAGAGATCATAACCATGTTATATATCATGGATATTATGCTAGACTAAAGGGCATTATTAAAAGTTTATTTTTGCTGACATTTTGACACTTTATGAAAGAGTCCATGATGAGCAAGAACAATAACTTATCACCAGGAAATCATAAACCAGAAAAAGAAAAGCCCATTATTAGAAGCAGAATGTAGAGCATGAATATGTATCATATATGCTTGTATTCTCTAATAACATTCTGACCATTTTCTTAAAAATAACTTATATAACATACCCTTTAATAATTGCAAGCTTTATACAAAATCATGCCCATAACACTTGCTTTCTAAGAATGCATTCAGTGCCACTTTTTGCAAAAGGGAATTGAAGAAACAGTAGTTTGGAACCGACCCTATGATATCTCCTGTGGACCCCAAACTTCAAATGATCTACTATTTAAAATGATAATAAATCAACCCAGACTGAGAAGAATATTTATTATATTTGGAATTAACAATAATAAGACCAAATATTGCCTGCTGCAATATTCAGAGAAGAATTTAATGGAAATAAAATGATCCAGTGAAGTCTGATTTTTCTACTCCATACACTGTCATATTTTTGGAACCAGGATCCCTATCAGATTATATTACTTGAAAAGTTGAAATAACTACATTCAAGTGTAAATCAGACTATTTTTCCTGGAGTTAATATCACCCCCATGGCCTAATTTTACCTCTGTAGTATTTTATTTTTTTAAAAGCACTTAGACCAGCCTGCTTAAATTAAAGAAAGAAAAAGCAATTTCTTCTGCCTGCTTAAATGTGAAAATAAGCTCCGTTGCAACAAGAAAGGATTTTGCACATTACAAATTTTCTTCAGACAGGGAGAGACTGCGTTTACATCAGCTTGACTTTTTAGCTAAAAATACAGTACAGACATTGACCAACAGACAGTTATTTTTTATGACACTTTTCAAAAATTAAGGAAGAAAGTCTGTATCTCTTTGTTGTAGTTATTCATGGATGCCTTTTAAAAAATGAAACATTGGTCATGAGTGTGAAGGAGAGCCTTAATTCATTCTGATATTCAGTAGCCTCCATGGAATAGGGGCTATTTAGTGTGTAACTTACAGACACTTTGCTCTGAAAGATTGGACCAAGTGATGAACTTCAAATAGAAGTTGCAGAGCAGCTCCTGGAACTACATACCTGAGCTATATTTGGAAATTTCTGTGTAGACAAAGCAACATACTCTTGGAAGAGAGGGTGGAATGCAAAGTGGGGCAGACACTATCTGCTTTCTTAGTCTACACTGATCACATTTACAAACTAATTGCCCATTATTATTATTTTTTTTTTTGCAGCCTAGAGACTCAAGGCCAATGTATTTGCTTTCAAAGTGAAATGAAGAATTGAAGCATCAGCAGCAGTATGATGCTTTGTTCCTTTTTTTTTTAATCTTCCTTCCAATTTTTTTTTAGTACCCTAAATTGAGTTTATTTTGAAGAGAGCTCTGAATATGCAGTAAATCGAGTTTCTCCACTTTGTTTCTTGTATGATTTTAAGTGGCTCTGCAGGCTTAGTAGAGCCTTATAATGTAGCTATATATAGCTGTGTGTGTGTGTGTGTGTGTGTAACTGTACATGTATCATGCATGTATGAGTGTGAGTATATACATAGGCAGGCATGATGACATGGTAGGATAGTAGGAAGGGGAAATATTTTGACCTGTATGAGTGAATGGTACAGAGAGATTGATGTCCAGTGCCTTTGAGATAATTTACGGACTTTAAGGTTCAGATGTCCATCAAATGCTTGACCTCTTCATCTTACTGCCAAAGTTCAGGAGCAAGTTTTAGCTTCAGATACTTGGCAAAATGTGGCAGTCTGCTCCCTGGTCCCCAGCTTGTCTCAGTCAGTCTCAACAGCACTTTTCACATCCCTACACAACTCCTACTGTACCCTTTTGCTACTTAGAAACCCTGCTTCACCATCCTACTCACAGAGCATATAGGATGCTAAAGGCCTAGAAGTGGACTTGTCTCACTCTGACACGCCTCCACCTGTAACCGAACTTTTTAATTATTATTTAACACTTATTTATTTATTACTATATTCACTTATAACAAACACCAACAATTTCTTAACTATTAATCCTATAACTTCCTACAACCCATTTAACCTATCCACTAAACCTATTGATAATTATAACAACTACTTTCATAACCTTTTAGAATGATACAGTCTCTGGGGCAGGTCCTCAGTCGTCAGGAAACCAGTCTCGGGGGTAGACTCTTTAACGCACTTAGCAGTCCTTTTTCTGGATCTCTCAGATGCAGGTTCGTCAGGGTAAGTTGGTTATTGCAGTCTCACCTTAAATAAGGCTTCATGCTTTCTTCTCTGTGGGAGACCCCAGCCGTCTGCAGGCCAACTTACTTCTTTTGAATCAGGAACTCAGCTGCTCTGCCTCAGTCCTTAAAGCCAGGCACCGTTTCCTTTAGGCCACTGTTTGGACAGATCAAATCCCTCTAGGTAAAAGCTGAGCCACAGGGTTTAGTCCTTGGCCTTTTGGTGTCTTGCTCAGGCTTTCTTGGCCTTTTGGTGTCTTGTTCAGGCTTTCTTTGCTCACCAGCTTCTTTCTGCCTCAGGGAGATCTGGTCATCAAATGATGGCCAGCACTTTTTTTCAGCAGGACTCTTGGAGCTCTCTAGCATCAGGGGCCTCTTCTCCTTCTGGGCTCCATGCACTGTCCTTAGATAGGAGGAACTCTGTTTCAGCTTAATTTGGGCTCCGCCCACTTAGCAGCTGAAAACAATGTCAGGCCAGATACTTTGTTTCTTTAAGTCCATTAAGTCTTTCCTGTTTTCCTGACTTCAACCTTGTTTTTCAGTCCATTAAGTCTTTCCTGTTTTTCCTGACTTCAACCTTGTTTTTTCAGTCTATTAAGTCTCCTGTTTGTTTCCTGTTTTTCCTGACTTCAACCTTGTTTTTTCAGTCTATTAAGTCTCCTGTTTGTTTCCTGTTTTCACCTGACTTCATCCTTGTTTTTCCACAAGCTGATAAGCTAAATCACTCACAGCCAAGTTGATCTTCATGCCCCGAATTAAGAGACTGTATCAGATACCCCTATATATTTTCTAAATCTAACTTAATTATTCTAACTCCCTACATCCACAACTCCTCTGCTTTGCCTATTGCCACTCTCAGTAACACCAAGTCACTTATAAATTACCTAGAAGCTAATTAACAAGGAAGGCCCAAGGGAGGAGGCCTGAATATCACCCAGAAAAGGACATAAAATAGACATCAGAAGTGCATGAGGAGAGGGAACGCTATACAGATGCTCCAGGTCACATGGAGTGAGGTTTTTTTCTCTAACCCATAGCATGTGCCTTCCTTCCTGCTCTTTGTCTTTGAGGCTTCTTCTACTTCATCTACTGGAAGCTTCTTCTTGAGGCTGCTTCTGGCTACTGGAAGCGTCTCTATTTCATATAGTGGATGCTTCTTTTTGTTCTGCTAGTGTTCTCAAACACATCTATCTGCTTCCATGTCTCCCAGTGGAATGAATTAATTCTCAGTGTAAAACGCAGGGTTCCTGTTCTAATCTCAGGAAGTCCTGCCTTCCTACACTCTTTCTGCCCAGCTAATTGGCCACCAGCAACTTTTATTAACCAATCAAGAGAATGCCTCAGAAAGGGCGGTAACCAGATCTCAACATTGAAATCAGCCTATCAGACCTTCCCCAACAGATATACAAACCTACGATTCTCTCCCTCCTTAAGCTCCCTATTGACAACTGCCAAAGTGGCATTAAAACCTACTCGCAAGCTCTTCCAAAGAACACTTTTCTGACGCTGGAGCTGTCAGTTCTGTGTACCTTCCATAGTGCACTGCGTTGTCATAGCAACACACACCTGAGACTGAAACCATTAACTATATATGCACATCACTGTATACACATGTTTACATCTCATACATACATACATAGACACACCTTATGTGTCAGTGTCATATGTAGCTTGTAGCCCTGGGACCCTTCTCCGGATCTATTAGGTGGTATATCACAGAGACTGTTTAACTGTACCAGGAAAAATCCTCATTCATTTGTTGTTGTTGTTCTGTTTCGTTTTCTTTCTTACACTTGGCTGGATACTCTACATTGTGCATATTCTATGCCAGATACGTCTTCAGGGACTACTTAAGTTTTACTTTTGCTTTAGGTTAAAAACAATATGTATGAGGAAAAATAATAACATGACTTCTAACCTTGAAGTTTTCATTTGGTCATTTCTTATAGTTTCCAGACTGTTTTAAATGTCTGAAATGGTGACTAAAGCAATGTGTAGTTTTATATAAAAATTGGGATGATTGAAAGGAAAAAAAATATATGCTAAATAATGAATGAGGCTGGGTGAAAAGTAGAATAAAAACTAACATTCACAGCATGGAGACCAATTATCAAATTCATGAATCAGTTCAACTACAGTTGAAATGCATGTCTCTCTATAGACTGTCCTTTCCAGAAGGGAGCTGTTATGATTCTGATTCTAATGGACTCTTGAAGGATGATCATTTATTATTTTAAGTAAGACCTTATGCCTGGAGGATAGTTCAGGACATGAAAATGCTGACTTAGTCTAGTTTCCTACTGTGAAAGGCAAAATGAGTGAAATTCAAGCATGAGGTCACCATATTAGCCAAAGCACAATCAGGTAGATTAAAGAAAAGAGATAAAAATTAGTCTTGGCAGCATAGTAATAAATAAGACCATGTTAAAGAATTGGCGTCCTTTCTTCAGCTGATAGGGACATGGGTGTAACCTGCAATTTTAACACATGTGCAGATCTCATCTAGCATTGCAGCCACATTGCCTATTTCATGAGTATTATGAAAATGTGCACTTTGTGTCAGATGACCTACTAGGTATTTTGAATAAGGATATGAAAGATCTAGGCTGCTGGTGACCTGAATCGGTACCTGGGAGCTACGTAGTAGAAAAAGAAACTCAACTCCTGCAAGTTGTCCTATGATGCCTACATAGCTCTTTGGCTCACAGTCTACTCTCCCCACATGCTGTAGGCTGAGACTTGGAGAAATTCATATGTAAATGGGAAAAGCAGATGATGTGTTAGTGGTTACAATGTGGAGTTAGGCACATTAAAATCTAAAATGCAATAAAAGTATTTAGTAAAGAAAAAGCCAGCAAGGTGCTGAGGTTTCATTTAGGGAATAAAATGCTTGCATAGCATACAGTCCACAGTAGGTCCCTTTAGGTCCAATCATCAGTACTGTATAAACAAACAAAAAATGAACAACAAAGGAAAAGTTAGTTAAAAATCACTCTTTGGAAGAGATACTTCTGCATTTGAACCCAAACCCTTGTAAAAAGGAGTTGGATAGAGAATATGGAAGAAGGTTCCAGAAAGAGACAATGTAAATACAACACACAGAGAGATGATTCTTGAGAAGATATGTATGTAACAGTCAAGAAACATTATTCATTTGTATGGCTAGAATACTGGATTGCTTACAGTTTAGGGGAATCAGGTGAAGTCATGGGTGTTGATGGATGCCAAATGCTAGACAGATATACATTTTGCCAATTTAGACTTTATTGTTTCTAGGAAAGAAGAGAATAGCAACTGAGAAAATAATGGGACTGCATTAGTCTTTGTAATCCTAGCATGATGGAAATTTTTATTTAGATTTATGAGTGTGTGTGTGTGTGTGTGTGTGTGTGTGTGTGTGTGTGTGTGTGATTGGTGTGCATATGGAGGTCAGAAGACAATTTTGAAAATTGACTCTCAACTTTTGCCATGTGGGTCTTGAGGATTGAAATCAGACCATCAGGTTTGGCTGAAGTTGTGATTATTTTATGAGTCTTCTTGCTGGTAGTAACACATTGCCTTCTCTATTTCTTGTTTAGATGTAATTAGAATTCTACTTTGTCAGCAATTAGGATAGACATTTGTTACTGTTGTCAACTTGATTGCATTTGAAATTAATCACAAACTCCTGGGTACTCCTTGGAAGGATTTTTTTAAATCAGATTATCTGAAGCAGATTATTTGACACTTTCTACACCTTCTGGAGGCAGCCAAGATCAAGGGACATAGAAGAAGAAAATGTTATTTTCTGTTTGCTTGCTCTCACGCTCGCTAGAAGTTTATCTCTCTTGTTGCTGCAGCATTCCTTCATCCGTACTAGAATCAACTTCCGGATTCTAACTTAGATTGAAAACCAGAATCTCTCTGGAAACCTCAGGCCTTCCGCACTAAATTGGGGCTCCTGAGACATCCAGCCTCGTGGAGTGCATAACCAGATTACAGACCTCTCAATGATTGTGTGGACTGCCTGGGCCACACCCTGTAAATCAATCTAGTAAATCGTTTGTGTTGTGTGTGTTGTGTATTCGTTCTCTCAATTCTGCTCCTTTATATAACCCTACCTAATATGCGTTCCTGTTTTCTTTTGAGTTCTATTTGCTTAGCATATTGTTTTCCACTCTTGCATTCTAAGCCTGTGTTTATCTTTACTAATCAGGTGTGTCTTATTGTAGACAGGAAAGAGCTGGATTCTGTTTCTTAAAAATCCTTCCAGACTGAGTCTCCCTACAACATGGTATTCATTATTATTTTATTTTTAATTAAAATATAATTTATAATTTTCCTCCTTGCCTTTCTTCCTTCTATCACTTTTCATGTACTCCCCAATGAAACGATTACATGCATATATATATATATGTATATGAAAATATATATCTATATATATATCATATTACAAACAGTGAAAAGTGACAGAGAAAGTCATTTTATTACTATCAAGGAGACTCATTAGGTATATTATATATATATATATATATTTCAACATATACACCTAATGAGTCTTCTTACTATACACACATACATACATATATAAATCCACACATATATATACAAATACATGCATATGTATATACATTTAGGTAAATACATACATACAAACATACATACATACATATATGAATTCATATATCACGCTTATTCCATTTAGCATTAGTTGTCTGTATATGATTGATTTTGAGGCTAGCCACAGAAAAGCATCATTCGTGATAACTCAGCAATATGACTAGCTACAGGAGATTTTAAGAAATATGATACCAACAGATATGTTAACAGAGAAGGCAGAAATCCCAACAGTCCTCAGTCCTCTATGGAGAACCATAGACAGCTAAGGAAGGCAGAGAGTGGAAGAAATGGTCCTTCTCATCGATGGAATTTTAATTGGCTGTCCATCCAATACCAGGTAGTCTACTCTTCTGATTGGAGACATGAGGCCATTAACATTCAGATTTGTCACTGAGGGTTTGTACTAATTTCTCTCATTCAGTAGCTTTGTACTGTTTGGTAATTTTCTAGTCACCGCTTGCTTTTCTACTCTTCCAGGACAGTTTGTTCTTTCCTACAACCTCATGCCTATGTGTATGCTATTTTCTTCAATGTGTAGGATTCTATTGGGTATCTTCTGTCAATCTGATGTGGTGCTCATTACTCTTCTAATTTGTATTTATCATGGAACATTTTTACATTTTCTTCAATCACGGACGGCATCTTTGCTGGGTACAGCAATCTGGGTTGTTAACTATTTTCTTGCAAGAGCTGAACTACAACATTTTGTTATCCTGGCTTTCAGAGTTTCTGTTGGGAAATTGCCTGGTGCTCTGACATTTTTGCCTTTGTGTATGACTTGATGTGATTCCTTAGTACATTTCAACAGTCTTTCTTTATATGTGTTCTTATTGTCTTGTCTAGATTATGATATGAAGTGACTCTTTTCTGATCTTGTTTGCATGACACTCAATGTTCCTTATGCTTTGGCTAACATCTACTTTCCAAAGACTGGGGAAATTTTCTGCTATGATTTCACTGCATATGGCTTAAGCCCATATTCCTTCTCTTTATTCTATTCTATAGTGCATAAGTTAAGTCTTTTTTTTTTTTTTTTTTTTTTTTTATTTTTATTTTTTTTTTTTTATTTATTATAAATACTTTATTTTTTTTTCTTCAAGTTACATCTCAGTAACAAACCCCTCCCTATTCCCCCTTCCTAACCCGCCCTTCCACCCTCTTCCCTCCAGAGGTTTCCCCTTTCAGTCCAACAGCTGGTTCCTTCTCTTATAACAGTAAGTATTATACAGAACAATAGATATAAATATGCCACATTTATGAGATTAAATTGGCCCAGTATACCTTCCCAATGTTCAGTTTATACCTATTTGGCCCCTGACTTTAACATTCTACTATCTACCCAACTCCATGAGTTTAAAGGTCTATATGTGACTCAACATTCATACTATCTTGTAACACACTTTCAAGAGTATCTTCTTAGATCTATAACACCCTCTTGATTCCTAAACAGTTCAAAATTTAACTATAAGATTCTATCTGTCTATTCTTCAACCACCTCAGAGACCTGAGAGGGATAAATATATTTGCTTATATAGGAAGTGCAGAGCCTGCAGCTTCCAAAACTAAGAAAGAACATACCAATGACTGCCTGGACAGTTCCCATTTTCTCTCCATACATAAGTTAAGTCTTGTAATATTGCTCCAAGTGGTTTCTATTGTTTTTCTTTATTGTCATCCCAAAGTTCAAAATGTTTTCAATTTCTTATATTTTGCTTTTTCCCTAATCCATCCTAATGTTTAGACTTTCCACTGAGTATTTTATTTGATTTATTATTTCCACAGATTTACTTTTCTAGTGTTTTTATAATTTATTTCTCTTTAATAACCTGTGCTGTCCTCCATATCTTATTTACAGTTTACTTGTATTTTCTCAAATGTAGTGACATTTCTTCATGCCATCTTATTTCATTGAGTGTTCTCATAATCATGCTTGAATTTTTTGTCTGTTACTTCATCTACTTCACCATCTCTAAAATGTATTACTATGGAATTGCAATATTTTATAGAAGTCATGTTTCCTTGATTTTTTATTTATACATCTTATACTTTTGAGTTGGGACTCCTCAGTTGGTTGGTCAAAATTTTTGTTTTGTTTTGTTGTTTTCTTGAGACAGGGTTTTTTGTTTTTTTGTTTTTGGTGTGTGTGTGTGTGTGTGTGTGTGTGTGTGTGTATCCCTGACTGTCTTGTAACTTGCTCTATAGTTCAGGCTGTCCTTGAACTCAGAGATCTGCCTCCTTCTCCCTTCCAAGTGCTGAGATTAAGGGAAAGTGCCATCACCAGCTGGTATGGTTGGATCTTTTTTAGCATGTGTTTTTGTGATGCTTTGGTAAATTAGAAGGTCACAGAGTTGAGGTATAGATTTTTTTTCTATTATATCAGAATATAGTTCAGCAGCTAAACACAGCCCATATGCTTGGGACATGGCACCTAATCTACTCTGAGAATAAAGACTAAGTAGACAGGAGTATTGAGTCTGGCTACCTGTCATCTAGCTTTTCCGTCTACTCAGATGTGTTTCAACTGTAAGGCAATCAGTCTACCTTAAATGCTAGTATAAAATATTTGATGGCTACTCAAATCCAAGGCAAGGACCATGTGAAAAAAAATGCTACAGTGTTAACACTGCTGTTTTCCTTTGAACATGAATAAAAACTTGTGTGTGCATCTTTCAGATGTTCACATTCTAACCTCTTGATCTTTATTCTTCACAACATTCCAGTAGGAGAGCAAATATGCTCCGACACTCTGGGGCTGCCATTTTCCAGTCATACTTAGAAAGTGCTATATCTCTCATGTAACACTAACATTTATCTTCAATAAATTACCCCTTAAGGTATGTTTGAACTCAACTGTCCATTCACAAGCATGGAACAACTCCTGTAGAGGAAGATATTATTGTTGTAAGCTGGAGTGAGAGGCAGGCTTTAGTGTGCCAAGTGCTTGGCTTTTCCCAATACCCTGAAGATCCAACAGTGAATTTCATTGGCCACACAGAAGCACTCTAGAAACTGAGAAGAATAAGCCAATAAGAGAATGTTGAGAAATGCTGGTAAAGGGACCGGAAGAGGAAGTACATTGTTTCTGTATTTCACTATTCACTGAAAAATTATGAAGGTTGGCTTCAAGTTGTATTACTAAATACTTATCATCCTAGCAATTTGGCTGTGTTGTGCTTCATTTTCTCTAAAAAAAAAATCTGGTGTGTGTGTATTTGAAATTAATTCTAGTTATTTTTAACTTTTTAAATTTAAAATACATATATCCTTAAATATACATTCAAACATATTTTTAAATGTCAGTGAGATATGATTAAAGGGCACTGCTTCAAAGCGGGGTATGAATCTCTCCAAACAGAATATATTACTTTGCATAGTTATTGCATCTTGTTTATCTCAATTGATCCAATACTATCATCAGAGACAAAACCTCCTGCCTCTATTGTAATGTTCAGAACCTAGTAACCCGCAGCCCTGAAAAAACAATAATGAATGGTTTGAATATATGCATACCTCATATTCACTTTCTTTGGGATTTCTTACAATTAATAATCATTACATGATCAGCATCATCCTGTCCCTCATGTTCAACTTGATACAACAATTTTAGGTAAATTTATTGAAACTTTCTTGTTTGTTGGGAACTATCGCCGTGTGTTCTTCAGTGCTTCCCCCCTTTCATTGCTCTATTCTGTGTCCTTGGATTTTGAATTTTGAGGAAAATATTGCTCAGACTCTCTTGTTTATTAGATTCTGTTGACATAGCCAATGACAGAGACCAAAGAAAGATTTAGAACCGATATAATATTAACTTTTTCCTCTGGGAAATCACCAAGAAGACAGGTACCTTCGGTATGTATGAATGTTGTTTATGTTGAGGTGTAAGTTTCCATAATTCCTTGGATTGATGGTCTTACCATTCTTTAATAACTGTGTCTTCTCTCTGTGTCCTTTGATGTGTCAAGACCTCTCCAGTTTCTAAGTCTCCATACACTTTGCAATTACTATTTATGTCTTTATTCTACTGAATCTTCATTTGATTTCTATTTGTGAACTATGGTTTTTTTTCAGCATCTTTAGGGATTAAAGCAGATGGAAATGTTCATATAAACATAATACAAGATGCAAAATAATTAAAATAATGCAAAATTTATGGTCATATACTTATGTATGTAATTATGTAACTGTATAAGGAATGCATTTTTAGGGCTAGAGAGATGGCTCAGCTGTTAAAGGCTAGGCCCACAACCAAAAACATAAGAATGCATTTTTAGTTTGAGCATTTTGAATATATAAAGGAAATTTATGTATTAAAAACATTAACCAGAAGTCACATGAGGATATAGTTGTCAATGTCACTAATCAGTATTTTTAATCAGACTTTTTTATTAACTCCAAGGGTTCTCAGTTGATATGTATTGTGCTACAAGAAAACCCTCTGTTCTGTTCACTACTTCTACTACTTACAACTTACACATTTCGATTAGATCCTTGCCTAGGTCCCTTCTCATCCCTTTTACTGTGTACTAATAATCACCCAATAGTGAGGGCATGCTTTACTTTCGTAAGACTCTGTATATTTAGGTAACTAGTACACTAAGTCTTCCCTAATTAGATAGTAGGTTAGCTGTTGTCAGTCAATGTGAACTTGTTAGTCTGTTTTTTAAACGTTGGTAAACTTAATCTTTGTTTCTAATCTAACCAGGCAGGTCTGTCTATAAAGCTAAGGTTTTTTTTTTTCTTCTCTCATCTGCTCCCCAGTGCTCAGTGCACATGGGTTTGGCATTTATTTTTCCTCTCAGTGGGAACACTCCGAGCTGTGGGTGGCCTCTCTTGAAACCTCCTGTTTGAAATGAAGTTCGGGAGGAAGCATGGTGCTTTCTCAAATAGAGAGGGAACATCTGTTCTCTTCCAGAGAGAATAAAATGAGAGTGAGGATGGACCCAGGGAGAGTTCATTTCTCCCCATCTCCTCCCCCATTTGCCAAACCCATTTTTCCCCCATCTAATGGTCCCTTAGCAGACAAAGAGGCAGACTCTTTGCCTTAAATCATGTGCTCTTCCTGCCAGATGGAGACCCTGGGACATGGTACCATCAATTACTTGCCAGGGAAATTGTGTTTCTTTGCTGTTTGGGATTTCCAAAGGAAATAAGAAACAATTCCATTTAGTTACCTGTCTCTCTATCTGCCCTCCCTTCTCTAAGACAGAAAGGTTTCTTCTGTCCAAATTTAATTTGTCTTGTAGTGTTCTATGCAACTTTTCTCTTTATACTTCTGTTCTGTTAGAGACGTTTTTCTGGAAAAAAATGCAACACACACACACACACACACACACACACAGAGAGAGAGAGAGGGGGGAGGGAAGGAGGGAGAGAGGGAGAGAGAGAGAGAGAGAGAGAGAGAGAGAGAGAAAGTGAACCCTAGACCAAAATAATGATTGCACCCAAGTCCAACTTGGTGAATAATGAGGTTCTACTGAGGTTACATTCTGGACTGTGACCAGGGGTTACTTACAGGAGCAAGGGTGACTCAAAAGCAGCCACATCACCAAAACACCCACTGCCATATGACTGACAGCTCACAGAATCTAGATGCCTATTGCACTCAGTCTAACTTGCATGTATCTTGGCTGTTCTGAAAGATCCCTCTGCTGCTTGTCTAGTTAATCTTGTCCTCTAGCCACTGATTACTGCTTCTATAACCTACAGAGAGGTTCCTGAATCCTTCTAGCTTCAGCTTTCCATGACTGGGTTGATTTGCTTATCTCCTAAGTATCACATGCCTCCTCCTCCTCCGTCCTGGAGGGAATATTTCAGTTCTGAGAATGTGTCTGTACACCAACTTCTCCTTGGTATTTTTGTCTCTGTCTTACAAACAATAACTACCAGCAACTTCTTCAAAACATAAAAGTAATCTAAATCTCCCCCTAGGATAACAACAACAACAAAACAGATCACGTCCATAAGGCAACCCCCGACACACACACACACACACACACACACACACACACAC